>CM059600.1:269474744-269964744 GCA_030412105.1 Cyclura pinguis | reverse complement strand
TCGACCATGATATTGTTCTGGGCTGACTGTCTGGGCTGGGACTTGGGGGCACTGTTATGCATTGGTTCCAGTCATTCCTGGAGGGATAAACTCAGAAGGTGGTGCTGGGGCCATTGGCCTATGGGGCCTCTTCGAGTTCTGTTTTATCCCCACTGTTTAACATCTATGTGGAACCATTGGAAGAGGTCATCTGGATTTTGGAGTTTGGTGTCACCAATATGCTGATGACACCTAACTTTATCTCTCCTTTCCCTCTTATTCCAAGGAAGCTATCCTGGTGCTAAACCAATGTCTGTTGTCAGTAGTGGACTGGATGAGGCCAAACACATTGAAGCTTAATCCAGACAAGACAGAGGTAACCCTCATCAGTCAGGGAACAAGGCCTTTGCCTGTTACACTCCCCCTGAAATCTCAAGTTCACAGCCTTGGTGTTCTCCTGGAGTCGACTCTGAGCCTGGATGCCCAGGTCTCAGTAGTGGCCAGGAGTGCATTTGCACAGTTAAAACTTGTGTGCCGGCTGCGCCTGTTCTTTGAGGCATCAGATCTGGCTACATGACACCCACATTGATTACATCTCAGTTGGACTACTGTAATGCACTCTACATGGCACTGCTTTTGGAAGCTGTTTGGAAACTCCAGCGGGTTCAAAACACGGCAGCCATAAAGCTGACCAGGGCCAGTTATAGGGAGTACATAACTCACTTGTTAAAACAGCTTCATTGGCTACCTGTTCATTTCCAGACACAATTCAAAGTGCTGGCCATGACCTATAAAGCTCTGCATGGTTTAGGTCCAGACCATTTGAAAAACTGTATCTCCCTGTATGAACCCACTAGAGCCCTTAGATCTGTGAGGGAAGGCTTTTTCTTGTTCCTGCCACCATTCCAGGCTTGCTTGGTAAGTACACAAGAGGAGAGCCTTCTCAGTGGCTGCTCCCACCTCGTGGAACACTCTCCCATAGGAGGCTCTGCTGGCTCCTTCCCTACTTTCCTTTCATAGGCAGGCAATGACATTTCTTTTTTAGTGGGCATGTAATGGGCAAGCTGGAGACCTTTATACTTATTTGTTGATTTTTTAAAAAAATATTTTATAATTTTTTATGTCATTTAATGTTTTAATTGTTTTTTATGTTTTTAATGCTTTTTAACCTTTTGGAAGCTGCCTTAGGTCCCATTTTGAGAGAAAGCCAGCATAGAAATTCAATGAATGAATGAATGAATGTTCTACAACTGAAGAGAAGAGGCATAGCTGGGGAAGGGTCAGAGGAATAGACCTCTGTTGCACTTTGCCTGTTTGTCTGGGCTAGATGGGGTTACACTTCTCCTGAAATATCTGCTGTGCAGCTTGGATGTACTTCTTCACTGAGCCCTGAGCCAGGATATCTGCTATTGGTAATGGCTAGGGGAGCATTTGTACAGCTGTAACCATCCCTGGAGATGTCAAATCTGACCAGAGTGGTCCTGTCTGGATTACTGTAATACACTCTTTTTGGGATTGTCTTTAGAAACTGTAGAATTCAGTAGGTCCAAAATGTGGTGGCCAGACTGCTGACTGGGGTTAGCTGGAGGGAAAATACAATTTTGTTTTTGCAAGAACTCTACTGGCTACCAGTCTGTTTCCAGTCATAATTCAAAGTGCTGGTTGTAACATCTAAAGCCCTACGTGGTTTGGGTCCAGACTATCTGAAAGATTGCATCCCCCTCATGTGACTTTGTCCAGATTTTGAGATCTTTGGTTTCTCGCCATCTTTACAAGAATGCTTGGTGAGGACATGGGACAGGGCTTTTTCACTGGCTGCTTCCATACTCTGGAATTCTTTTCCTGGGGAACCTAGGCTAATTCCCTCTTTACTGTCTTTTTGTTCATAGATGAGGAACTTTTTATTCCAGAATACTTCTAGGAACTGATAACTTTTCAATAAAAGTCTTTTTTGGTGTATTTTATTCAAAGGAGAGTCTGAAGGTGCACAACAAATATAATAGGAACATGGGTATTTTATATTGTATATATATATATTCATATATACAATATATTTATGTTTATATTGTATATTTTAGTTACTTTTATAGATGATCTGAAATTGCATATGTCTATCTGTGAGCCTACCTCACTTTCATGATCTATGGGGGATGGGTTTTTCTCCATCCCACCACCATCAGAGGTTCTTTTGGGGAGGACGCAGAAGAGAGCTAGCTCAGTGGCTGCTCCCAAATTGTAGAACTAGCTTGCTTGGTTCCCTTTCTGTTGGAATATTTGGTATCTATATTAAGCAGAGTGAAGCAGGGCTAGTGCAACGTAAGCTTCTAACAGAAGCAAGAGTAATTACTTTGGAAACTCTTGTAAGGTTGAAAAAAGAGAAAATTTAATAAACATAAGGGTTTTTTTTAACCTTACAAGAGTATCTAAAGTATTGTCTCAATAAATCTATCTTAGGATAGAAAAGGAAACAGACAAAAGAGTTTGACCTATATTTGGTTACAAGAGCCCCTAAAAGCTGACACTCATGTGTGGGAGTAAGCTAGCGACCATTATTGAAGTTGGATCCCCATTGATGCTGGCTTTCTAGACAAAGGGAAGAAAGAGACTAACTTCTTGAAGAGGTAAGAAGCGACTTCAACAAATAAGAGGGAAGCAAAGGGCTTCTGTACATAAAGAAAACTTCAGAGAGGTGAGACAAAAAGCAGATTGCATCTAGACTTCCCTCTGTCGCTTACCACTTTATACAAGCGTTGATGTTCCTTTGCTTCCAGCACTCTTTCTCAGAGATGCTTGTTTAAGTCCACAAGATCCATCCTTTCTCTCAGGAACTGGAAGTGGTCTCTAGGAAGTGGCTTAGTGAGAATGTCTGCAATCGTCTGTTTTGATGGGCAATACTTCATCTCAATAAGTTCTTTTTCTTACAGATCTCTCATCAGTTGATATTTCATACTGATGTATTTAGTGTATGAATTGTCCCTCCTAGTTTGTGAGAGTTTCTGTAGCTTTGTTTGTCTTCTAGAAACTGTGTAGACTTTGGTTCAGTTATTCCAGATTCCTCATGCAATTGGCATAGCCACAAAAGTTCCTTGCTACTTGAGCAGCTGATGCATATTGTACTTCAGTAGATGAGAGTGCTAGAGCATCTTGTTGCTTTCTTGTCCTGCTAACTTCTCCCCCTCCATAGAAGGAGGGAGATTTGCAATCCTACTGGGAGATTTGCAATCTGTAGGATCTGCGGCCTTGTCTACATCTTTATAAGCCCCTAGTCTGAAAGTGCTGGTGGCTTAAAGTTCTCTTTAAGTATCTGTCTTCTCTTTTCAGTGTACTGTAGTCATTTTTACTTGGTGAGGTTTTTTTTCTACAAAGGATTCCAATTGCTGAGGGAACATCTGGTCTCAGAGTAAAACTCATTGTGTTCATCTTTCTTGAGGCAGTCTATTTTCATAGGTGTGACCACTGGGATGACATCTTTGAGTATTAGGTGTTCTAAGAGCTTGCAAATCTTTTGTTAGTGACTGAGGGAGTAGCGTCCATCTTCCTCTCTTCTGTTTCAGTTGCCAGGTAATCAGTGGTCTCCTAGCCTTCTATTTCTTTATTTAGATGGTTTATGATTTCTTCACAATCAGCTTCATCTTGATAGGTCAAAATCAAATCATGTTAATGTATGTCAGTATGTAAATATCATTTTTGCATTGTTTATAGAGGCAAAGATCAGTTTTGTCTTCCATAAAGCTTTATTTGATGATCATCATGCTTAGTTTTTCCTTCCAAGCTCTTGCAACTTGCTTTAGAGCTAAAAGCTTTTCTGAAATTAGGACACAAATGACTTGTTTCATGATTTATCAAATTCAGGAGGTTGTTCCAAATAAATGAGTTCCTTAATTTCTCCATGTAGAAAGACTAACTTGAGTGTTTAAAATGCATCTTTATTGGGATTCTATCCACCCTTAGGTGTGTCTTCATTATGAGATCCCCTTGCTACAGGAGCAAAGATCTCTTCATGAGGATCACCACATTTCTGTGAATACATCTTGGCTATTAACCTGTCCTTGTATTGCTGAATATCCCCTTCTCTACCCACTCTTTTTCACTGCACTCCAGCGTTGTTTGACTTCGATGATCCATTTGCATCCTACAGCCTTCTTGTCTATAGGTAACTCTGTGAGTGTCCAGATCGGATCTTTTTGAATAGTCTTTATGTGGTCTTGTGCAGCTTTTCTCTACTTAGTTGGTTCTGCTGCAAGCAGTCTTTCATCTTTTTTCCCCAAGTGAAAGGTCCAGTGTCCTTACAAGGCAGGATAGGTGTTTGGGTAATATGCCTTTGCTCAGTTGAGATGAGTATCTAAGTTCTGATTCTGGAGCTCTGTCTGCTTTTGTGGTGACTTCCAGCCCTGAACCTCCCTCTGCTTGCTCTGCATCATCTTTTGTTTATGTATTCACTTCCCTCCCTTCATTTTTGGCAAGAATTTGTTACAAGTAGGCCTAATCTCTGCATTTAGGTCAATGTGCTATTAGCTATTCTGTATTATGGACTTACTCTTCTGTGAACCTCCATCTGCATGATTTACCTCTGTTCTCCCGGTCTTATCAAAGTACACAACACTTCTCTCTGATATGTTATGCTTTTATCCTTTTCACCATATTTTAAAGTGCGTTTAAACTGCTTTAATTTAGCATTTTTGATAGAATTATTTATGTAATGGTTTTTAAAAGCTTTTATCAAATAGTTTTTATCTGTGCCTTGTTTTAATTTGATGTAAATCATATTACATCCCATACTGGGTAGAAGGTGGGTTATAAATTAAACAATGTATTTGTTTATGACTGATTCTGTGTTGTGTTTACTGAGGCAATGACAATGTGGATGAGCGTAGAATGTCTTGTATACAAGCCACTGGCTTATAAAATTCATATTCATGAAGTTAACTATTTTAGTTGAGAGCCAATGTGTTATTGTGGTTTGAGTGTTGGACTATGACTCTGGAGAACAAGGTTCAAATCCCCACTCAGCCATGGAAACCCACTGGGTGATCTTGGGCAAATCACTCTCTCTCAACCTCAGATATAGGCAAAAAGAAATCCTCTCTTAATAAATCTTGCCAAGAAAACCCTGTAATGGGTTCACTGTATGGTTTCTGTAAGCTAGAAATGACTCGAAGGTCCACAATGACAACTGCTACTTTAGCTACTTTGAAGAAACAGGAAAGCTCAGCTGTATTTTTTTCTTTAAGAAATTGCAGCCATAATGGTAACTAACTAGTTTGGAGGCCCATAATTCTAACCAATTAGTTTTCAAAAGTAGTTTCTACTTTTGTGCAACCTGGGTTAACACAGTCCTTGGCAGGATTTGGCTAAGCTTTAGCTTCAATTCCTGGTGGAGAAACATTTGGCCCCACAGATATGTCGGCCTACAACTCCCATCAGCTTAGCCAGTGGAAACAGATTGTGCAAACTGCAGCCTAAAACATCAGAAAAGTCAACATTTCCCCACCTCTATTCCAGAGTTTCTTTTTCTTTTTTTAACACTCTGTCCTCAAACATCCTTATGGACCTGGCATTGTCACAGACCTCTGCACATCGAGCAAGAAGCTCTATGGAGGGCTTTCTAGCCATGTTCAGCTGAAAGCAAAGTTTCCATGATCAGAACCCCTGATATTCTCACAAGCCCTTATAGTATTTCTGGGTATGAGAGGACATTTGTGGGCAAGACTTATGCTCCTTTCCCATCCCTCCACTCATTTAGACTTCCATCTAGTCAGGCAGACACCATAAGAGGTCTCTGGCTGCCTCAGCACCATTCTTGTGCCGTTCTTGTAGGCTTGCTTGCCTATGGATGCTAGAGACCCTCCCTATACAGTACCCATGTGACTTGAAAAACTATAATGGAAGAAAGAATATCTACTTTTCATGATGTCCTCTTTTTCATTGGTCTTAATGAACAAACAAAATGGATGTTTCCCAGTTTCATGCAGGAGCATGAAATTATCATTTTTTCCCCTTAAAATGCAGTAAATTGTATCCTCCATTCCTTTAAATGTGTCCCTTTTAATGCCACCACCCTTTTTTTGTTGGAGGCACTGGGTTCATTGGATTTGCTGACATATAGCTTAGAAGGCATTAGGCATAGATTCGGGCAGGACACACATTAATCTGAATAGCAAATGCATAGAAATTCTTTTTTAAAAAAACTCCAGCAAAGTAGGTAAATAATCCTCACGATCAGTAGTTTTCTCATCACCCTGTACATACATTTAGAATCAGGCACAGGTAATTCTACTACAGATAAATCTCCAGTTATTACCAGGTTTGCAATTCAATTACCTGAGCAGCCTCAAGTACCATTGATTATTCATGGGTTTCTTGGGCTGGGCTGGCTACAAAACTGTTCATTAATCCCCTGAGTGCCTCCGTGCATCCAGTGTGCATCTGACACAGCAACATTTTACCCTTAGAGTGCTGCAGGCAAGCAGTAGCAGTTAGGAATTAAATTTGTTGGGCCAAGGAGGGTAAGCTTATAGCTGGAAAAGGATAGGAATCTGCGTCATATTAAACTAGTACACTCATCCATATAGATCAGCATTGCCTACACCGCGGGTGGGGGGGAGAGCTTTGGTCATCTAGATATTTGGCTGTGGCTCCCACAGACCCCAGCCAGTACATGGTAGGGGCTTGTGACAACTGTAGTCCTAAACATTTGGAGTAAAACTTCCATCCTGAAGTTGCTTGATCTACTGGAAGCCCTCAGCTTTTGACTCCCTGTTATTTTACAACTTGATCTTCTGACACTTCCAAATTAAGGACAAGTTCCATTGATTTGATGGGGGTTCCACTCTTTCATATGTTCCTCTTGCCGACAAAGGCTCACTTGGGATCACTCACATGTGCATGCTGTTTGCAAGGTGAACTGAGAGCTGGAAAAAAAAGTGCTAACCTAGTTGAGAGACTTTGCAAGGAGCATGCATATGGTTAGTCAGGCGGACTCTGTAAGTTCTTCAAGCTCCCTATAGTTCAGTACATGGGTTTTGCTTTTCAACCGATTCCATTTTCTGACACTGCTCTGATTCCTAACCTGTCAAATAAGTGGGGGAAGCCTGACTTCAGAAGTTAAGCAGGATTGAGCCTGCCTCACAGTCAGACAGTAGACCACAAGGGAATACCAGCTGCTGGTTTGGGAAGGTTGTTGCTCAGGATTACAGTCCATGCTCTGCATGCAGGAAATCCCAGATTTAATGCCAAGCTTCTCTAGGGCAGACTAGGAATGAATTCTACCTGAAAACAATTCCCCCAGATGTTGTTGAACTGTAATGTCCAGCATACTTCAGCACTGGTTATGCTATCTAGTGCTGCTGGGAGTTGTAGTCCAGCAAAACTTGGAGAGCTGCATGATTCACACTTGAGAAGGTTCTCACACTGTTCAACTTTTTGATTCAGTGTAAGGCATCAATGCAAAAGATTTTCCAACTTCAGTCTATATTGACTGGGAGTAGCTCTCTGGCTTTGGAGGCAAGGATCTTTCCTCATCCATACTTGGAGATGCTAGGATTTGAAATTGGAGCCTTCTACATGCATAGCATATGCTCTGCTACTGAGCTATGGCCCTTCTCAATCCTGATAGACTTCACGTTAAAATATTGTAGGCATTCTGGTTTAACCCATTGGTTATACAGGCCGGGTTTATGGGACTGAATGAACAGATGTGCACAATCACAACCTCAATAATGAGAAAAGCAAAAGAGCAAGCACATACTGTCCATACATAGTTGTTCCATTGTGATAATGCTCAATATCATAATGTTTCTCCGCTTCTCTGACCAGACTCAACATCTAATGAAAAGCAGTTTCAAAAGGGTTCTTTGGAAAGAATTGCCAAAACCTGAGTCAAGCATACCTTATTCTCACATTGGTTTACTTTATGCTGGTAAGACTTCAGGTTCCTTTGTTGAAACTCTACAAAATCCTCATCCACTTATAATAACATGCCTCTGAAATGCATCATGCAATCATGTTAGCTTTTTACAGTTGTAATGAATAAGGGCACCTGTATTTATCTGGACCAATGCTAATCCACAAGTTTTGAAGAGCAAGAAATGAAAGATGGTTGGAGCATAGAATGATTTCTGCCAGACCTGTTTTCAAGAAGGTGTGACAATTTATTGTTGTTGCCTGCCAAAATGCATTATTTTTCTTACTGATTTGTCTGAAAGATCAAACTAATGAACAATAACTGGATAATTATTTGGTATAATTTGGGGCTGCAAAGTCCCTAAAGAAGGCACTGTCTTATCAGTATCTAACCCTGATAAACAGAGACACCTGGAAGGCTGCATGTGGTGCTACCTGCACTTGGTGCTATGTGTATATTGGCTGAGATTCTACAATGGTTCAAGCATAGCATTCATATCCACTGGCAGAGCTATACTGTGCAACTCCTATACTGAATACTAA
Source organism: Cyclura pinguis (assembly GCA_030412105.1). Taxonomy (NCBI): domain Eukaryota; kingdom Metazoa; phylum Chordata; class Lepidosauria; order Squamata; family Iguanidae; genus Cyclura; species Cyclura pinguis. Next base: position 269,956,320 of record CM059600.1, on the reverse strand, counting down.
TGTAGCACAGGATGTGTGGGTCAAGGAGCAGTGAGCACAGCTGACAACCTGTTGTATCATTGTAATGTGCAATGTGCAAAGGCAATGCATAGAGGCAATGCACATTTACATGCTAATCTGAGTATCTTAATGTGCTACCACATGTGCAACAATCCCACATGTGCAACTGCCCTTATGCCATCTTCAGCTGGATATGATGGTTGTTCATTCTCTAAAAAAACCTCACTCTGCATGGACAGCACAACTTTCATCTGCATATGTCACTAGTGGGATACCAGCCAAAAGGTAGCACAGAAAAAAAAAGATTCTTTCCAAGTTGGACTGAAAATAATAACTAGGGCACATAAATAAACACATACCCTGCATTTACAAAGAAATAACTTATTTGGGGAAAGGAAATTCTCCATTCTCTGAGGCTGTGATTTGTTTTCACAAGGCTGCTTTATAGCTGGTGCATTTTTTTTTTTTTACTGGTCATCTAGTGGTTGATTTGAAAAATGCAACCATATCAACTTGCATATTTTTTAAAAAAAGTTTTTGGGAGTGAAGGGGAGTGAGAAAGGAGAAAAAAGTGAGATGGAATGAAGAATAGGTGAGATTTTTAATGGGAAACATTCAGAAAGAACAAATGATTTTGATGCCATTGCTGATAGTGTGTAGAAAATGTTTATAATATATACCATAGTGTGTTGTGGGATTCTGTGTTAATAATGAATACACTTCTTTATCTTCTTTCCTCATTTAGTGTAGATGTGAGGAAGAGCTGGAAATATTTCCTTTCATATTCAGTTAAAGGTACTTTGTAATTGTTTCTTAGTGGAGAAAAACTGGTTAACTTTAACCCATTTTGTCCAGCTTCAAGCCATGGCTTCTATTGTAGCTTGCTTCAACAAACCATCATTAAACCATGATTGAATAAACCACAATTTATGATTTGGACAACACATCAAAGTGCAGTTGTCTGAAAAGACACGAGAATTCTCCCTCCCATTTCCTTTTATGTCAATATTTATTTCCCACTGGGACAAAGACAAAAAACTCCCAACTTAATTAAAAAACAATTTAAAATCATTCAGCAGTATAAAACAATGAGAAGATATCCAAACTCCAGATGTCAGAATCAAACCATGCCCAGTAGGACCCAAAAAGTTGGTGAAGAGCCAAATTTTAACTTGTTGCCAGATAAGACCTGCATCAGCACACAGCAAGCCTCCAAATGGAGTGGGTTTCATGACTAAAAAATAGCAGTAGAGACAGCCCTCTCCTGTGTCTCCACATGAGGGACTGCTCCCAGTGAAGGGACACAGAGGAGGGCCACTCCCATCTCCTTGTGGTCATACATGAACAAGAGATAGCAGGGGGAGCAGATCTGTGCATATAATGCACCTTAGCAACCCATTATATTTATTTGGAAAAGCCACTTCCCTGCTTCTTTCTTTAGACTCCATTGAGAACAGGATGGAACTGTCCATGGTTCTGAACCCTTGCCTGAACTTTTGCCTTGCTTTCCTGATTCTTTCTACAGTCTTATCCCAAACACGACTAAGTGTTATGTTAGTTCTGATTACATAAGCTCTGAACTTGAGGTTCAAATGCTAAATTAAGCCATGATTTAACTGATGTGGAGTTCACAGTTCAATCAGTCCCCTATGATGCTTTTTCAAAGAAGATCCAGTCCTTTTAAAATAGGAAATGAGTTTATGAGGAAGGGGCAGGACAGGCAGGAGAGCAGATAGAGGCTTGCTGTGCTTTTGACGCTGTTCCATATTTCTCTGATCCACCTACAGCTATGAGCCCTTCACTGTGTGAATTGTACACACACATACACATAAGCTGAAATCCTCTACAAGGCTTTGGCTATCCAGGAGTACAGGGCATTTAACAGAATGTTTGAACTGCCCAACCTTTCTTTGAACTGATCACTGGAATTATCCAAGCTGACAAAAATTCCCAAACATACTGCTGGTGTTGGTGGCAGCAATAGTGAAAAGTGGCTGTGGGTTTGGATTTCACCAACATTTAGCCTCTTGCAGTGTCACAGCTTAGCTGTTAAAAAGAACAGATCTCTGGAGACATCCAGCTCGCTAATCGTTGTAGAATGCCTGTGGCAGGCCTTACCTCTTTTCTGAGTGATAGAGAGTTGGTCAAATGATAATAATTGATGTGTATGTGTGCAGGCAGAAGGAGAGAATGCTAATATTGACACAAACATGTTTGTTTTTTCTTTGCTGAGCACAGAATAGGGCAAGTCATGGGAGATGAAAGCCATGTTGCAGACAATTCAAGAGCCAGGCTTGCAGTCTAGGATGCAATTAAGTGTGCTTAGATCCCATTGATTTTTCAGTGGGAGAGAAGTGCACCACTGAATAATGAAGATGACAGCATATTTCCACTGTGATTTATTCCAATAAATAATTACATTGCATTAAATTTGTCAGCCAAAGGAGGGGAGGGAACCAGGTTGTTTTTCCTAAGAATATCTAAACATAGTTGCTTAATTTATTATATACCTTTCCATGGAGATTTACTGAAACAGGACAGGAAAGGTAGAGGTGAAAATGTATGAAAAAAGGAACAGAATCAAAGAAAGGGGTTCAGCGCTAAAGCACACATCTTTGCATATAAAAATCCTAAATTCAAGCTGTGCTGTCTCTAAATGAAAGATCTCAGATCTAAGGTTCATGGCTATAGCTTGGCCTGCAATGCATCATGGAGAAATATAATGTCTCTTCCCAGTAGCTACCTCAGTCCTACAATTAATGGTCATAGATCTACCAAACCAAGCCCCTTCCTGAGTACATATCCTGGAGTTCTGACTATGTTGAATGATAAAGATCCAGGTTCGATTACAAAATTCCATATGCTTTGATGGCAGAGAACTTGGGGATACAGATGTGCTTTCATCTATAAGGGCTGGGATGTGCCATTTTATAAAATGATAGCTGAGAGAAAGAACTGAAGCACAGATAGGAATCTGGTGCCTTCCAGATACTTTTGGATTAGAATCCCAAGGATCAATAACCATTGGCCATGTTGAGTTTTAAGGGAGTTATGCTCCAAAATATCTGAAGACATCAGGTCTCCTACACTCATCCTGGGGCCTTCACTTTTTCCCATTGAGCTTCACACTTCTACAAAAATTGTAAGAATAACAAGGCTGGGTCCCCCTCTATTTTACTTGTATCAGCAGGCCAAGATATTTTTATTCAGGAATATATATGTTTGTCTGCTGTTGAAGGCAATCCTTTCAGTTGTGGGCTGGTTATGCTGGATACTCCCACTTTTAATTGTGCTTTTAATTTATGTGTATTTATTTCTTTGCAATAGTATGTCTTAATTACAATTTTGTTTTTAATTGCTATGTTGTTAGTGTTTGCAGCCTTGAAATTTAGTTATAAAATTGATTATGGAAAAATGTACTTATATATTATAAATCTGTGCATAGATATATATATATTTCAACACTCTGTTGATTAGTAATAAACATAAAGTGTATTTTATCCTATGATAGATAACCAGTCTGCTGAACTCCAGCCCACCCCCTTGCCTGTGCATTGCTTGAGCCTTTGGAAGGAAATTGAGAAATGTCTGAAGAAGCCAAAATGACCAGACATAGGCTATCATACTTTGGAATACTGTTACCCTGTTTACTGGGGGTCCCGTGAGGGACACTAAAATGTGCTCAACAATAGGTGGGGAAAATTAGCTCTGAGCACTGCTTTAGCGTTGCGAGAGGCAGGGTAACTTAGCAGGACCTTGAGCCCTATGTCTACGGGGTCAGGCTGAGTCAAGGAGCACATAGAATTTGAAATAATAAACGTGGTTTTATTAAAAAGTGGTTTTATTAAAAAGTAACTGTCCAAAGCTCTGCTGTTGCTCATGATTGCTGATGGCTGCTGTTGCCCCCAGTCCAAGATACTTGGTTGTGAATGCTGAGAATCAGTCTATTGGAACTCTCCTCTGCAAGCTGTTCTAAGGGTTCAGGGTGAAAATGTTGTCTGGGTGAATAGCATGTGGCAATGCTGAGATAAACAGAAGAAGGCAGATGTTTTTTAAAAGATGCATGCACAAGACAGCAGATTCTTGTTTCAAAGTGTACAGTTCAAAAGGCAGAAAACGCATTCATTTGCATCAGAGCAGTTGCATAACTGCCAGAAACAGATGTGGCAGGAAGAGACAAGACAATTAAGCTTTTATAAGCTTTGCTGTGAGTCTTTCTCAAAAGCTCACCTAGAGGAAATGGAGTGTTTTGTTTGGGAGAGGAGGAGGAAGAGGAGGAGGAGAAGAGAGTGTGCTTTGAAAATGTACATCTCTCAGTTTTTCAGGCTCAAAAGGAGCAATCAACACCCAATATGATTGAAAATACTGCTTTTCCTCCATTATGTTAATAAGAGAATGAAGTGATCACACGACAGGAAGCATGGCACTTTGACGAATCAGTAGAAGGATCAAAGATAGGGAAAAACAAGTAGGAGTAAAAAGCCTATCTTTGTAAAGAAATTCAAATTGGTAGAGTTTCCATTCTCTTAATACAATACCTATGTGACATAAATATACCAACAAGAAATATGCCTAAAACAAATAAATAGAAGCAAATTGGCAAGGAACCAATTGGCAATCCCATTGATTCAGTGCATTTACTCTATTTGGGTTTTGCAATTCAGTTTAGGTTGGAATAGGAATCATGCAGGCTTCTGCTTGATGCCACACTGCAACAAAACCTCAGTCAATGGTGAAGAGTACTTGGAGTTGCAACAATATGTGGAAGGCTCCATAATGTCCTCCCTTGTTTAGACCTAAAAGTGCAATTTTATACACTGTGTGTCTACTCTTAAGTCAAGTTTATTGAGTTCAATGGGACACACTTCCAGGTAAGTGTGCATTGTGTGCACTGGACTTCACCTTACAGGTTATTCTTTTCATAGAACTCATTTCCTGAGTAGTATTCGGTAGTGACTTTCATGTCAGTGGCATAGCAAACCTTTTTTGGATTTTGGTTGGAACTTCTCAAAATAGGCGCTGAACACTGGATGGCTCCTTTAATGTCTGGACTAAAACCCAGAGAGGAAGGAATCTGCCCACTGCCATTCCCATTTCCTGTTGTCCTTGACTATAATGGCAAGGGCTCATGGTAGTTGAAGTTAAAGAACATTTGTAGGGCCTTACCTTCCTTCCCTAGCTTGGCTTATATGCTTTCTTGATCATGTGGTGAAATTCTCATTGCTTTGCTCTTGTGAGTGGAGAATGAGGTAGAAAATTCTATACAGAAGATTTTTAATAGCTCTGATTTACAATTCCACAATAATAGCATCAACTGTTTGCCCACTATGGTCTGGCCTCAATAGTGATTATGGAAATGGAACAAAAACAGTTTTGACTTGAGTGATTACTTCCAGCTGTGGTAAAGAAAAAAAAAGTTTAAGAATTTTACCCAGATATTTCATGTTGAGGACCAACCATGTGTTTCATTGAAAAATGTCAGTGTTTGTGTCAGTAGGAACTAATCCTATAAAAACAGGACTAAAAAAAGTCCTTGTTCCAAATGTTTGTTGGGACTCTGAGATGAATGATCCAGCAAAAAGTTGCTCCTAGTTGTGATGATCTGTTATGAAAGATCCCATCATCTGCCAGCCCCCAGAGACTCAAGCTGTCCATGTTATGTAGTTTGGGGCCACCTGCCGCATTTCCTAGCCAGCTCATTTCTGCTCAGCGCTCAGTGAAGCAAAGAAGATTAACTTTCTGAAAATGAAAAGGACAGATAGAAGAAGAGCTGCTTATCAAATATGCACATTTCAGATGGAACTTCACACTCAGTAGAAAGATGTTAGATTGCTGTTAGCTCTCCGGAGCGCTCCTGACAATGTGTTATCAGGTCATGTTTGCATGACAGTGGAAGCCCATGCAGGAAACATTAAGTCATATGACTTCTAAGACGGAATCAATCAAGTGAGCAGTACCGCTCCTGAAAACTAATTTCACCTTCATAAGGTCTGGTTATCTGTGTGGCAGACATGATGTTTGTCAGCCCCATTTCAGTCTGACCAGGTTCAGTGCTGCATTAAGAATTTTAATGAACTGATACGGTAATATGTATGAAAAATGACACTAAGATGAATTCACATGTGCGCGCGCGCGCGCACACACACACACACACACCAAGCTCCCATGCAATATGAACAATTATAGCAGGCTTTCTCTGCTACTTAGCTCATGCACAATGTTCATTTTTTAAGAAAAGAGTTGCTAATCACTTACATGTTTGTGCTGTTTCTCAATCACATTTAGACAGCACGAAACCCCAAATGATTATTAGGCATCAAGACCCTGTAGAGAGATTTTTTTTAAAAAAAAATTGTGGGATTATTCACAGCAGTAGGTTTATTTAATGTAACAACTACAGTTCTCTCACAGTTCACATAACGAGAGACTACTAACTGTGAAAACTTTTTTGCACCTTTCCATAGTATTTGGATATCAGACGTAACATGGGCCACAAATTCTGCTTGGTGTTGCAAAGGGCTTGAAAGAATTACAGTTTCTGACTAAAGTTCCCAGAAGTCCCCCCAGTCTGAATGGTTACCAGTCATACTGGCTGAGACATTCTGGGATCTTAAGGCCAAAAAGTAATTTTTCCAAGCTCTGGAGACCAAAAACATTGTTTGAGTACTACTATACTTCAGAAATGTAGAGTGCTTCCATCCATGCTGGTTTCCATTTTTCCATTCATGCTATCATTATAGATACCATCAACTGTACTTGATGAGCAACTCACAGTGATGATTATGGAAAGGGAGATTTTTTTTTTAAATCATGAGTGTCACTGATGACATTTAAAATATCCTGGATATCCTTATACTATAGATTCATTCATTTATGTCGCTTTTGAATTATTTAATCATTTCCCCTCTTCACATTTTTTGAGGTCTATTTGCAATTTGGAATTGATTCTGTGAAAAATTCACATGTGGGATTTTTTTAGATAGAAAAGAGCATTTTCTGTCCAAAAATGTTGTTCTCTGTGAAGAAAAAGCCTGTGCTGGAAATGACATTCTCTCACCAAAAAAACCACTTGTGTCTTTGTGCAGAATGAGCCATGAGCTACAAAGATCCTCATCCATCTAGTATTCTCTTCATCAGGCTTTCCCATTACTTAGAAAAACCTTTTTTCCATCTAGGATATGAATATTTCTACATATTCTTTCCATCCCCACATTATATTAAATAATGTATACTATGCCTTTTTCTCACAATTCCAATTAATTAAAATCCTTGTTTATAACTGATGCATAGGAGATCAAATTGTTAGACCCAAATACAGTAAATCCACTGAATCTACATAATTTGAAATGGTATTTGCATAAGTTTTATTTCACCAGCTCTCATTGATTCAACTCTATTCTAGTTGGGATTAACAATTGGATTGAGGTCCACGTGGTTCCTCACATAACTATGTATAGACATTTGATTCCTGACATTCCTTTTTCTTTCTGTTGTGCATGACATAGGAATTAAAGTCATAAGGGACTATATGAATATATAATAGGCAGAAGAATATGTGTAAAAGGGAATGAGGTTTTAGTCATCAAAAATGGTTGAGTGAAAAATCTCCCATGTTGTCCTTTTCATGTGCAAATTTTGCCACCCTTACTTCCACATATGACTCATAAGTGTCATATTAAAAATAGTAACACTTTTCCTCTGAAAATGAAAGGTAGGTCAGGAACTCAGAAACGGCTTGGTGGAACCCTTCTTTGAAAGGGAACAGAGTAGTATTAATTGTGTGTTTACTATGTTTTATCTTGGTGCCATATTATATCGTTGTTCTTTCTTTAATTTTCTAGTCACAACTATCCTGTGAAGGAGACTAGGCTGAAAGGGAAGGATGGTTAGAGTGTATCTGTGCATATTGGAGAGGAAGGGAGTGAGTGAGGGAGAGCTTGCTTCTAGATCATCCAATGAATTTAAGGACTAAATGAAGATTTTACTTGTAATCTCTCCATTTCTAGTCTATGAAATCTAATGACACTGATTCAGTAAGATAATGTACATGGTCTCTTGCTTCTGCAACTTATTTGATGTGGAATAACAGGAGCACGTAGACACTATAAATCTATAGCCTCTGAAGTGACCACAACCAAATGAAAAACCCAGTCTGACCCCTATTTTCAGAGTGCTGCAATCACTGGTCAAGAACACGCAATGTAATAATGTAGAGTTAAGTGGTATTTTGGACTGCAGTAGTAATTTAATTGTCGCTTCAGATGGCTGTGGAGTTGCCAGCTCAGACTGACATTGCTTGCTATAATAATGTCTTTATGTTAACACTCATTAAACAGAAGCACAGCACAAGATGTCATTCATTGTCTGTTTGAAGAGACCAAATTTTATTTCAGCAATCCACAGCTACCTATGATGCAAAAGGAAGCCATTCCTAGGAAGTTACTTTTTAAAAAGTAATTTGTAATTTAATTCATTGCACAGCCCCACAAAAACAGCTTATTGCTATTAACACTGCCAAATATGACTTTTAGTAACTTGTTATATTCCTTGTTGCTTTTGTGTTTCTAGCTTCTTTTTAAAAACATCCATCGTAAAACATAAGAAAACAGCCTATTTTTTAAAAAAAAACCTACAAAGTGTCCCTAAAATATGTTTGTTTTTTTCCTAAAGTAATGAAAAAATGACAAATGAACATTGTTGTTACCCAGAAAAAAGTGAGAAGACCTGTTGTTTTGTTATTTAGCCGAAGAAGCATCATTCTACCCTCATTATCCCAAAAAGTGAAGCATCAAGGTGAACATAATATTTCAAGTTCTAACAGGCTGTTTTCCTATATTTTCCTAAAAGACACTAGTTTATAAGTATGCCTTTCATTCGGATTTATCTTTTCTGCAGTTACCTTGGTACAGAGTATGGTAGTTTGCATTTACCTATACTCTCTGGCAAACGCCCTGTGAACAGATCTTGCCAGGAAAACCCTGTGTCACTTCATAGGCTATAAACCTTTTCTTAGGGTTACCATAAGTCAGAAATGTCCTGAAGACACACAACAAGAACTGCAATATTCTTTGGTACAGTATGACTGAGACTGTGGTTTTGCAAATGTGTCCATGCACTGATGATAGAAAACCACACCAAAAAAGATGTTTGGGCATATCATGCTTGCATCAAGGACTTCTACTTGATAGCCAGTCATCTCTGGCAGAGATGAAGGATCTTCGGCTGCTGTGGAAACTTCCCCAGAGGTTTTTCAAGTCCTCATGGCTGAGGATGTGAAAAGAGCCCAAAAAGAATGGCGTGTCCTTCAAGAGAAGGGACTAGTCAAGAGTCTCAGGAAATAAAGGTGGGGAGCTGCCACAGTGGCCAGCCCAGCCTCTGTCTTCTGTGGTGGCCTGACAGTGTGGCCAGCCCTAACCTTGACACAGTCAGTCACTCTGCCTAACAATAGAGCCAATCCTATCATTCACGCATGCACATACACATAGACAGTTAGAACAGCTCCTGTTTTACTGCTGCTGTAACAACAGGAAAAAACGGCTTCTTCAAGCACCATGCCTTGAGGGAGCTCCTGATACCTTGAAGGTAAGGGTTGTCAGGGATTCCAGGCAGGGAACCCTGGGAAAATGATCAGCCCACTGCAAAGATGTTGCATCATGCCCCAGCTGTGGGTAATTGCAAGGTTGCATAAGAAACTGAGGTCGTGTGCAGATGGTAGAGGGAGGTGTGCAAACCTCTACCTGATTGGTTGTAGATATGTATATAACAAAGCAACGCCAGTATGTATTTGTCTGTTGACCAAACCTGGTGTCTGGCGCAAGCTTTTATCCGTCTGTCCTATGTTTTGTATATAATGGAACTTTGCTGCAAGATAAAGTGCCTCCTGTTTTGGAAGAAACTCCTCCGTGTGTGAGTATCCTTACTGGGAAACAAGGCTGCTGCTGTTGGCTCGCTGAACTCTGTTTTTTTCGGCTGCGTTTCCATGGGGCTGACACTCCTATCATCCCCAACAAGGGTTCCCAAAGAAGGAAGGTAAGATACAGCCTCCAGGAGCTGTTGTGTCAATGTCCTCAAATAGCAGCTCCCAAGGAAGCTTCACTCTTCTCTCTGGGAAAAGTAAAAGGCTGTAGGGGATCACTTCAGGACACCTGAAGCACCTGAAGCTACAGTCCTAAGGAAGCCAACTGTATATGTCCCTTGCCTCTCATGATAGGGAAGGACTAGAAGGGGTGTATACTCAGCCCATTTAGGGAGCACATGTGGACTTTGTTGCCCAAATAGGGAGACCACATGTATCTAATCTGACATGCATGCGGGGAGTTATTCTTATCACTCTTCTGGTTTTCCACTTGTATGGACAGTATTTGCCATCCAATCAGTTTGCAGAAGAATGTACCCCACCCACCCACCCCATCTAGTTTCTGAATGCTGGGAAAAGAGATTTTCTTTTGCTCTCCCCCCCCCCCACTAAGGTTTTTGCTTTGATAAGCTAAATCCATTTGGGGAACTTGGCCATTGATTTGAATGAGGTTATGCAAGAGCTGAATCTCCAGTTGTGAATTCTGTCTCATGAAATGAAAGGGAATCATTAAACTATATCTCACACAGACATATGATCATCTGTTCTGCTTAATTAATTTTAAAACAGTAGAAATTAGTCTGTTCCAGATTTTCTTTTTAAAAAACAACAAAGAAACAACCCTTCCTTGATTTCATTTTTATAGAAGATGGTAATTAGCAATTGTAAAATGTTACTGCATATGAACTTCCAGGCATTTTTGCTCATAGAGAAAACATTTCTTGCCTCTAAAGGCCCTTGCTTGCTCTACACATTGTGCCTATCTTCATTATAAAGAACCTCAATCAAACGATTAAAGGTCACTTCACTCTATGTCCCTCTCATATCCCCACAGGGCTGGGCATAATGTAGCCCACAGCCTATATAGGGACCCTGAACCATATCTCACCAGTCCCCCAAAGCCCCTCATTTCCCATTCTTCTTCTTCTTTTTTTTTTTTAAATAGGAATGATTTTGGGTTACTTTTTGACCCCAAAGGAGAAAGCCATTCAAATGTATTAAAACATGCAAAAAGTACACCTAGCCCATCCCCATAAGCATTTCAGATTCCTGTACTGCATAATGTCACTTCTTTTTTGCCATTTTGAGAGGGAATGTAGAAGAAAAGAGACATATTTGGCATTTGTTTTAACTTTTGTAAGCCATCTTGTCTATTGGACTGTGAAAAAGCCAGTATGATGCTGATAGTGATGATGACACCAATACTAATAATGCTTGTCTCATTTCAATCAACACAAAGAGAGGGGAGCACCTAGCCTTACTCCTTCCATCCTTGCTTTTCCTATGCAAAAGGAACAAATTTGAAGACAAGTTCTTGTTTGAAACTAGACTCTCTAGATGAGCAAGGATGCTAGAAAATCATGGTCCTTGCTCACATAGAGATTCTGCATGCACAGGGATATCTCTTCTTTGACCTATAGCTTTCCACAAGAGGACAGTGATGAAGGAGGAGGGCAGGGCTAGGTGGCGACTGAAACTAGGCAAGCAATAGCTAAACAGGGTTCTTATTATACATGTTCGGACACAAGGTTTGAGTGGGTGAATATGTTAAAGACAGACTGGAGAGAGTAGGGCAATTACGTAGTGGTTGGCTTTTTCATTAATGTTTTGTTTGTTTGTGTATGGGCTTTGATCTTAATTTATGTTGGCTACAATTTATGTTGGCAGTCATAAGTGTATAACCTAGAATTATGCACTTGGATTGATCCCTGATTCATGATCCCTACATAGCTCATAGAAAGCCCCTCCCCTCAATTCCCCATTTACTGGGAAGCAACCACTGTGATCAACAGGGTCTGTTCCCCTGTCGGTCTGGAAGCAGATGGCTGATGTTCCCACTCCCTTGCACAAGCAGTCTCTGTCCCAAGGAGGAATTGCAACAGGTTTCCCACTTCTGCCTGTCACACCAGACAGCATGCAAGAGAGGAAGTGGCAGTTAGAGACAGGGGAACAGTGACTGCCTCCTGCTAAGTGGGAATTGGGAGTGGAGGTGGGCTGCTAGTCACTGCATAGCACCCTAAATATAGTACTTGTTGTTGAGTGCTTTCAAGTTATTTCTGACTTATGGTGACCCTAAGGCGAACCTATCACAGAGTTTTCTGGGGCTGAGAGTGTGTGGCATGTCCAAAGTCACCCAGTGGGTTTCCATGCCTGAGTGGTAAATTGATCCCTGGTCTCTAGAGTCATAGTCCAACACTCAAATCACTACACCACGTTGGCTCTCATCTATGGTACTTGCACATATGGATTCTGTCTCTGGCACTGTTTCTTTCTTTTCATGCCTTCTCCCACCAAGCACCAGTCCTACCACAAAGACAATGAAAAACCAGAGATGAAAGCAGGTGCTTAAATGTCCAGGTACAGGACACAGAGGTCAGACCAGCTTTCCATTGGGAAGACACTCTAGCCATTGTGTTCTGTGGCCCAGCCTCTGAGTTGCACATGGGCCTTCCTGCCCCCTGATGTCTCTGTCTGAGGAATGTGGGTGGCCTCATTATAGTCCATTGGTCCATCTAGCCCCATATTTTTAGGTCTGGCTCTCAGCAGTTCTTCAGGGTTTCAGGAAGGATTCCTTCTGAAGCCCTACAAGCTATTCCTTGGCAGTTTATCCTCCAAGTCCTAACAAGTCCTGACCCTGCTTAGCTTCTGAAATTCCACAAGATCAGATATGTTCAAAGAGTCATTGTGGATTCCCTGTGGGCAGGATCACTACACACTGGAGATACCTGATGAAGCAGGAGAACACAAAGAGAGTTAATAGAAGGCAAAAACCCAGAGGGCTGGGCTGTGTAAGGTTGTGAAATAGTGATTTGCTCCAAATTCTCTAGGGCTACATGTTGCAGGGCAGGGTAAATCCCATATTTTACAAATCCTCACTGGATTATATACTCCAATAAAAGAGAAGTGGGCTGTATTTGGTTTTATTTTTCAATTCTGCAGATGTTTTTCTGTCTCTGCTTCTCTTACTCTCTCTCTTTTCTCCCTGTTCCCTTTGCCTTCATCCCTCTCAGCAGTAATTCTGTGACATGATACATTTTCTGGCAGCTCTGCTAACTATGTCCATGCATTCCTTTACACCTTACAAAACTGCAAATGTAATCCAATGCCAGGCTGTTGGAAGGCGATCTGAATGTGGGATACTGCAAATCAGAGGTGTGGTGAGGAGAGAGGAGTGTGTGCAGTAGATAACTGTACTTGATTAACTAGATTTAAATAGTGTTGGACGAATTTGCCAGGTGAAAATAAAAATTGTCAGTTCAGTTTAATTTCATGGTGAATCAAACAAGGAAATTAGATTCTGCTACTCTGTTAGTTTGACATGTACAGCAAGTGACAATTAAGAGACGATGGGAGAGAGAACTGTTTACTTGAAAACTCTTAATTTCCTGATGAGTGGGTACCTTTCATTTACCCTTGCTTTGTAGAACAATTTGACAAATTATTGTTAGAACAGTTATTTTTAGAAGGGGCACTAATTTATCATTAGACTGGGCACTAGTTTATTATAGCAAGGATCCTTTGGTGTGTGTGTCACAAGCTTATAGGGTGATTAATTTTCTTTCTGAAAGGATGCTGTGGTAAGACATAGTAAAACACTGCCAGGCGCATAGTTGTTGGGAGTGAATTTTGAAACATTCAGAGGTACTTAGCTTCAGGGGGAAAACCCATGAACTGGAGGAGCTTAAATGGGTTGATTTAAGGCAGTAAAGTCAATTATACTTCCTATTCCAAGAGGCAATACAGAAGTTTAACCAGAGCAGGTTGAAGGCAGAATAAAATGTGTCTTCCAGTGGAAGCTTAGTCATTCAAATTTAGCCTTAATTTTCTTCATTAGCTCTGCAAGAAAGAAAGCATTATGTGAAAAATCAAAACACAAGCCCATTTTAAAACATAGTTACAAAGGCCAAATACAAATTAACTGAACTTCACACCCAAATTAGGGATCAAAGAGCATGAAAAATCGAACAGAACTGAGGCATGAAATGGTTATGAAGCTGCTTTCCCTTCAATCTTTAAACAATGAAGTCTTGTGGTCAGCAAACTTCCTCACAAGAAATTGTGGGGAGGAGGATCCTCCTGGAAGTTGTTTTCCACCTTTGCCTTACAGCTTTGGACAGAAGTGTACAGTATTCTTCTTTGGCAGCTATGAGGAAGATAATGAAGCATAATGCTAGTATGTAATGCCATGGCAGGAATAATTCTCCAAACAGAACAGGTCATTTTGGCATTGTATCAATGATTAGAGGAGAAGATCAGAGTGAAGAGTTAGAGAGGAAAAGAGAGCTAAATGAAAAGAACAAGGGGGATAGAAAAGAAAACAGAGCTAGATGAAAAGACCTAGAGCCTCCTCTTAGGCTCAAACTATATTTTCCAATCCAACTTAAAAAGAAATCTTTAGGCTACAAAGGAGGATTTCTTGCTTAGGAAATGAAGTACAAATTCATAGTTGCTATATGCTTTCAAGTCAGCTCCAACTTATGGTGACCCTAGCCTAGGGTAGCAAATTTTGGCAAGATTTATTCAGACAAGATTCCCTTCCTCTAAGACTGAGAGAATGTCACTTGTCCAAGGTCACTCAGTAGACTACCATGGCTTTATAAAGATTCAAAACCTAGTCTTCCAGAATCACAGACCTTTCTGCACCCCACCTTTTCACAGCAGCATCCAATGGGGATTCTGCCATTGGTGCTGCCTGGAGGGGAGTGTGACAGGAGTGCTCCTCTCCATAACGGTTGGCTCTCTGATGAAGAAAGTGTGATGGCCCTGCCTCTTCCTTCCACAGCACAGCTGGATACTTTCTTAGGTTGCACTGGGGAAGGAAGTGCAGGCATTGCACTTCCTGGCCTTCCGCAGACCAGGTAAATCCAGGATGGCAGCAAAATTGAGGGTCATTGACGGAATATGTGATTGCACCACCTAAGGATGGGAGAAGGACAGGACTGTGATGACATCATGCAGAACTGTTGTTGCGGTCCCATCCTTCTCCCATCCCCGTGGTGGATTGGGAAGGTGGTGCAGAAAGGGCCCTAGTCTGACACTTAGACTGCTACTCCATGCTTTTGCTTACATAATTTTCATCTCACATCTTCAGGATAAATTTCTGTTCTAAAATAAAATAAAATATAAAATAAAATAAAATAAAATAAAATCCTTATTGACAAAGAGAAAACTACAATAAAATTAGAGAATAATGAAACAAAGCATAAAAACTAACACAAAAAAGCCATTAAAAAATTAAAAACCCTGTTCAAATGCTAAAATAAACCTGCCAGAGCTCTAAGATCCCCAGGAGAAGGCTTTCTCTCAGTTCTGCTACCGTCCCAGACTTGCCTGTTAAGGACATGGGAGAGAGCCTTCTCAGTGGCTGCTCCTACCCTCTGGAACCCTGTTTCTCAGAAGGCTAGGCTGCCCCCCTCCTTGCTCTGCTTTCATCAGCAGGCAAAAACATTTTTATTTAAGCAGCTTTTTAATATGTAAGCAGTTGAGCTTTTAATTTCTCAAGATGTTTTTAATTTTTTGTAGGGTTTTTAAATAATTTTATATGGTTTTTATGTTTTCAATAGCTTTTAATGATTTATTAATGTGTTTAACTTTTTTGGAAGCTGCCTTGGTCCCACTCTGGGAGAAAGGTGGCATATAAATATAATGAATGAATGAATGAATGAATGAATGTACAAAGCAATTCTGCTGTCTGGGGTGTGCAGCTCCAGTTCAGATCCCCCCAAAGAACTCAAGGCTCTTGGGAATTCATCTTGGTAGGGATGGAAGAGACAAAAGAGTGCATGAGAATTCATGCTTCTGTGTAGGAAAAGTTCATGGCACTGGCGTAGTCTGCATAAATGCAGAGAGTCAGAGAAGCTTCAGCATGATTGCATAGCTGCTCTTGGGGGATGGAAAAGAAACATGTTGGATTTAACTGTGTCAATGCAAGTAGACTTTTTATACCCCCTCAAGAGGGTACATTGCAAGAACAACTACAGCCTGTGCACATCAAGGCTTCACTTCAAAAATTCACACATTTGTGAGACTTATGGGCCATTTTGGAGCAACGAAACATGCACAGAACAATGCACACATTTTGTAAATGTGAAGTGTTCACAAGATGCACAGTTGGAAAGAAAAAGTCTTTACTTTTCTATTTTTCACTCTTTGTATGTTTTTAATTATACAGTAATCATTTTAATTTGCAAGCTGCCTTGAATCTCAATATTGGGAAAAATGGTGGACTATAGATAAAGTTAATAATGATACTTCTTAGTGTTGGGGGAGATGATGCATAAATTAATGCATGTGTAAAATATGTACAACACAATTTCAATAGGGAACTTCAGTATAGAACTCTCACAAGCTAATGCAGGATATGGCTGGGAAGGAAAGGCATTAAAAGAAACACAAGAAAATCAAGGCTGAGAGATGTTCATATCCCTTCTGCTCTTATCCAGTTCATATATTTGCACAGAGGAAGAAAGGCTGTTCATTTCAAACATGCACACATGTCCTGGCCTCTTTGCTGAGGAACTGACTTGAATATTCTTAAAAGGGCACCATCTTCTGAGTGCCGCTGAGTCACAAGTCAATGGCCACTTCAGCCACACAATCTCTCCACATGCGTGGGCCACCATTAGTCTGAACCAGCCTTAATAAGTTGACAGAGAGGTGTAAGGAGCAGGAGAGAAGGAGTAAGAAAGAGACGCACTGATGCAAAGTGCTAATATCAGGATAAGAATTCTAAATACATTTTGGAAATGGGGTTCAGAGGCTAGTTAGAAAGAGCTTAGAGGAACACTGATTAATATGTGCCTAGTGTAAGGACAGGGCCGTATGATGGGGTTAAATAGAGGCCTGGAAGAAATTAGGACTATATAAATACAACTGTTATTTAAAGAGAGACATTGCTGAAATTCCTCCAATTCTTTTGTGAATCATACTCATTTTACAATAAAACAGTTTTTACAATCCCTTCTAGTTTTATAATAAAAGCACTTTCTCAAAATACCATTCCCAATGTGTTAAATTATATGAAAGTCTCATACACTAATATATTAATTACTAACTGAGAAACTGTTTAGTTCAAGCATAACATAATATCATAGAATTCTGGCCTCACAGTGCCAGTAGTTACATGTAGATAAACCAAATGACTCCATAAATACAGGCAAATACACTGTTAAGCAGCGATTAATTCCTGTAAAACCATGTGACACCCTGCAATTTTTTACTGGTGCCAGGGTGATAGATGGAAGAGTATACACTTTGGCAAGCTCAGAGAAACACTATAGGGAATTATCAGGGATATATCTCCTTGGATCAGACTATCAGGAATTAAATTACTTTGGAGACAATACACACACACACACACACACACACACACACACACTCACTCACTCATAAAACCCTATTGCCTAGGAAACTGTGGTTTCAACTGTTCACAACTACATTTTTAAAAAAAGGAGTGACCCTTTCCTGTGAAAGATACCTAAGTTGTTTTTGGGTTGTTTTCAACAAAGTAAAACAGAAGACATCACCTTCCTCAAAAGAACATGAGTATTTAGAAAAGATCACCCTTCTCTTTCTTGCTCTTCTGTACAAGACTTACATTGCCTTTTATGTTTGTCATGATATTTTATTCATCAGAAAATGAGCTTCTTTTGAGGATACAAACCAATAGCCAGTTCCATCAAGAGCAAAGTGTGAATGGAATGCATTAACAAAACCAAGTATGTTACTATAGCAATCTAAATTATTCAGTGATGCACTCCAGTTTTAAATGAGCTAGTCAAAATGACACTGTGATATCAGCTGAAAGAGACCAACTAAAATATATGGTCTTGGTAAATAGGCCTAAGCATTCTATAAGAATGGATGGGGGATGAGATTTCTAAGTTTGTACAGAGTAGCAGAGTGAGATCCCAAATCTCACAGGTCAAATTCCTTGTTCTTTCCACTACTTCTCTTTCACATTGCTTCTCCCTTACAAATCCACTTTGGGGATGACCCACAGCTCACTGGTAAAGGACATGCTCTGCATGCAGAAGGTCCCACGTCCAATTCCTAGCTTTTCTAGTAGGGCTAGAATAGAATCCTGTTCAAGACCTCAGATCAGTGCTACTTGAAATGATGGTTGGTGAACCAGTACGAACCCATGAAGTACCAGCTGCTGGGCTGCAACAAGTTTCCAGGAAATAAAGGGCACAAATATAATGACAGTCTGTGGCACATTGGGAAAAAACTGCTGATCCCCCCAGTCAGATAGCTTCAGAAGCACTGTCCTAGAGGATCTCTAACAATCAATATTTACTATAGTGGGGTGTAGGTACCAGTGGCTTGGATGAGTGAGAACTTTATTTGATTAAAAGCATCACACTTTTTTATTTTTATGTTTTAGCCTGCCTTCTAGTTAACATGGACAGAACAGGTGAGCACTTATGAAAAGTAAAAGCAAAACAGGAAACAAAGCTCCACATGCTTATAGAAGGTCACTTGCTTTATTTGTATTGAAAAGCTCAATGTGTTTCATTCTCTCTCAAAACTGGCCTTCCTGGGGGGCTACACAAAAAAATACAAATATTTTTACATGGTTCCTTACAGTACAAACTGCTTTGATTCAACTGACCGTCTCCTCCCTATTGGTCAAGTTCTGGATGTCTGATCAAATTCTGGATCAAGTTCAAGGATCAAGTTCTGGGTGTCTGATCCTCTTGTTCCTTCCTCCACCTTTTGAAAGAGGAAATGATCTGCAAGCCTCATCAGGAATTTGTTGGTCAGCTTATGCTTAGCAGAGCTACTCTTCCAGCAGATTGTCAGGATAATTGATGTCCCTCATCAATACCAGTTCTAGCTTCTTGGAGATTTCTGCGATTTGGCCTCATCTTGGTTTGGTGGGCTGTAGTAACCTCCTACCACAATGTTGTTTTTATTTCTTTCTCCATTTATTTTTACCCAAATGCTCTTCAGTGGTCCAGTTTAATCACTTGCATGGATTTCTATACAAGTTAATTTGTCTTTGACATATAATGATACTGTCCCTCCTTTTCTTCCCCATCTATTCTTTTTGAACAGATTATATCCCTCAGTTATTATATTTCAATCATGGGAATCACTGCACCAAGTCTCTGTTATGCCTATAAAGCTTCCCTTTTCTTTTATGTTGTCATCTTCTGTTTCTCTGTATCGATTATGATAGTAGTTCTCTTTGTCCTTGTGTACAAGTCACTGAATGGTTGCATTCAGGGTTCTGTTATTTTTTCTGTCCCCTTTTGTTTTTGCTTCTTGTCTGTCTTTTAACTGTGTGAAGAATTTCATCTGTCATCCACTGAGGCTTCTCTTTCTTTTTGGTTGTAGACAGTGCCTTTTTACATTTTTACATTCCTCTCTGACAAAGTTCCTCCCTCACTTCAGTCTGGAGTTCTTCTGGTTCCCAATCTATTAGGTTTAATTGTGCAAATCTGTTTTTACATTATCTTTAAATTCTACAGGGATGTTTTTCAGGTTGTCTTTTGCAACGATGATTGGTGTAGTGGCCTTATTTAGCTTTATTCTAACTTTTGATATTAGCAGTTCATGGTCTGTGCCACAATCTGTACCTGTTCTTATTTTTGCATAGAGAATGGAGTTTCTCCATCTTCTACTTCTGATTATTTGATTTCTATATTAGCCATCAGGTAATGTCTATGTATTCAGTAGCCTTTTTGGTTGCTTGAGGAATGTGTTTACAATTAACAAACTGTTGGCCTTGCAAAATTCAGTCAGTTGCTCTCTTCATTCATTTCTTGATCTTGGGCCAAATTCTCCTACCATCTGATTCTGTTCTGTTTCCTACTTTTGCATTCTAATTGCCTATATTATCAACATGTCCTATTCTGGTATGTGATCAATTTCCTCCTGGACTCCAACACAGAATCTTTCAATTTCTTCCTCTTCTTCTCTGTAGTTGGAGCATAAATTTGGATTAGAGTTATACTGATGGGTTTTCCTGAGGTCTTATTAATATTATTTGGTCAGACTTTGTGTTACGCCCTTTGACGGCTTTTGCTACAGTTTTCCTCATTATTAATGCCAATTTTTTCTTAGATTTTCATTTGATAAGTAAAACACTGTGTAATTATTTAACCAAAAATGTCCCATTCCTGCCCACTTTAATTCGTTCAAACATTGCAGTGCATATATGATACATTTTGTGGTTTTACTATGTTTAACCTCCCCTGATTCATGCTTCTCACGTTCAAGATTCCATGTTCTCATGATAGAGGGCACAAAACAAACAAAAAACAAACGTCTTCATTTAGACAATGCCTGCTTCTCTTTGCTTGTTGACAAACTATGCCAATATCTATCTGCCATTTCTAATCTGTGCGGAATAAAGAACCACTGAACTCAGTGAGATTTAATCCCATGTATTTATCAGGTAAACAAGCCATGAATCATGAGTAGTACCGTTAGCAATAATGAGTTATTTGGGGATTTAACAAAGCTATATTTCAGAAGTAATATAATCAGTAAGACCAAAGTTACTTTACTAGTAGAATGAGACCAGTTTCTAGTTAAATTTCAAAAGTTTTCTTTGAAAAGCTTTTTTTAAATCAGCACTTCCATAGGAATTTTTCTTTTTTTAAAATTTATTTTTATTAGTTTTCATTATGTCCACAAATCCACATAACAAAACATATATTGGTTGCATACAGACAAATAACAAATGACAGACATTAAACAAATAACATAATCATGAAAAAGGATAATGTGATGTCCAAAAAATGAAAAAGCAATCAGTACCTAAAAACATAGGACAATTATCCAGATAAGACAAATACCTACAGTCAATATAACTGACTTCCCTCTCTGACAGGGCTACAGATTGGGTATATTTCTTTCTTATTACACTACACTTTTTCATTATTGCTTATATATTTTAACCTTCCGCCTTAAGATATTCTCATATTATGTATTAATCAAATTAGTCCTCTTCCTCACAACAATCTTTCAAGCCTGTACTTATTGCCCATTGGCTAGTTATGTTATTCATTACATCATTATCATTATATCGTTATCATTATCATTACAATATTCATTATTTTAGCAGAGTTTCTTATGTCAGTGACATATATACAATTGTAACATTATTGCAGAGCTTTCTAATTGCGCACTTTCTCTTTCTAATCTCCTTTACAAAGAATGTCCAGTTATCTTTATGAAAATATTAATTGTTCTCATTATACTCATTATACAATTTATGCAAATACCATTAACTCTCACTTTTTAATGTATGTTATTTTTTGCAAATAACTTAGAAATGGTTGCCATGTTCTGAGGAATTTGTGACTGGGGTTATTATCTAGGAGGTAAGTAGGTTTGTCCATTTCTGCCACTTCTGTTAATTTGTCTATCCACTTGGATAGAATTGAGGCTTTTCTCCAACACCTAGCATAGACGATCCTGGCAATAGTAATCATGTCCCAAATTAGCTTTCTATACTCTCCCCTTAAACCAAGTTTAGATCAAATGTTCCCAACAGGAAAAGTTTTGGAACTAGATCGGTCTTTCTCTGTCCCACTTTTTGTATCACTGGTCTAACCATAAACCAATTTTTTGTGCCCTATTACATCCCCACCATTGGGGATTTTTTTGGCATTTCCAACATTTATCCACCATTTTTGGCATTTCCAACATTTATCTTTTGCATTCATAAACATCTTTGCAAGTCTTACTCGGGGGAGGTACCATCTGAACATCATCTTCATTGCATTTTCTTGTAGGCTATAAGATCTGGTGAATTTCATAATCTTTTTTGAGGCTTTTTCCCAGTCCTCTAGACTAATACTATGACCTAAATTATGCCATTCTCTTGCCACTTGTAAGCATGTTATTTCCTCAAAAAAGTAACAGCAATAATGGGAAACTAATAAGTAGTGTAAAAAATAGCAAGCTGAATGTTTTCATTACTGCAGTGACTACTGAGAATGGTTACTTTTTAAGCAATGGACGTAATGGAATAGATTACTCTTGGAAAACTAACTTTCCACACTCTGGAGTACTCTTCATAGGAAAGTATGAGGGAAGGGGAGGTATTTATTATATTATATTATTATATAATACTTATTATATATAATATTTATTATATCTTTGCATATGAATCAGCAGACAAACAGACAAACCTGTACAATAATTTATGTATTGTATATGTATTCGCACGGCCATTTGTAGCAGATTTGATTCAATGGTCCATCTTGCAAATTAATTTTAATTTTAAAATAATGGGGAAAAGTTCAGCTCAGGACAGCTGTGATGACTAGGATTTCTGTCTTTCTCATTTTCTTTAAGTAAGATCCCATGATGTTGAATCAATGTTATCACAACGTCCAGCCCTGTAAACGCCCTGTAAACGCTCCAGGCTGCTTCAGCAACAAATTTGCTATTCAGTCATGGTTTGATGTGTAAGAAACTCTCCAGAATTTGTTTCTCTGGACATCATTATTTTTTACGTCAGTGATTTATCTCAAGATGAAAGGAGGATAAATGAAGGTCCTCTAATTTTATGATCAGCTTCCCTTTGTCAGTTTTAAACCTGTTGAATGTGTACATGTATTCTAACATCAGCCAGTACTTTCTACTCTTGGACAGGTGGTTAGGCCTGGACCCCCTGCTCCAAGCCACTGCAGCATTAGGAAGCCGTTAACTTATCACATCACAATATCCTAGAGTGATGTTATGGTTATGGATCTGGCAATATTTTCTGAATTAATTCTACTTTTGTTTCCTTGGAAATCTATGGCAACCTGCCCAACTCTGGAACTGGGGTACTTTGGAAAACAGCAAAGACCAGATTTCTAGCTGTCTGCTGTTGATGCTAGGTAAGCTGCAGTGGGAGGTGGGCAAAGGTTGGCCAAAATTAAATAACTAAATAAAAATAGCCGATGAGTCAGCACATTGTAGTGGTCTAAGTGTTGGACCAGGACTTTGGGAGATAAGAGTTTGAATCTCTGCTCATTTACAGAAAACCACTGGACATCCTTGGGCTTACCTTCAGATAGGTTCAGCCCTTTCAATAGTTCCTTTCAAGTTCAGACTAAACCCCAGTCCCACTGACATGAAAACTACCAGCTGCCACTGGTAGTGGCAAATTGGTGGTATGCCTAGAGTGAAGACACTGGTTTGTTTGATGTGGGGACAACATAGTTTTTACACAGCTTCTGTAAATATTCAACCATTGTGTATATCTTTTGGGGAATAGAACAATTAGCAATTACCGTGTGTGTGTGTGTGTGTGTGAGAGAGAGAGAGAGAGAGAGATATCTGTAAGACACTGATTCCATTAGCCAGATAGAGACTAAAATGAAATAAATAAATGACCCAATTCCTTCTTTAGAAACAAAGTTACAAAGGCTGTTGTTGAACTCCATGGCAGCATCCTCCTGGCACCCTCCAGAAGTGTTTGACTACCGCTTCCATCATTTCCATCTAGTGTATGTCGTGCTTATTGGGGATGTGGGGGTGTGATTGTGTAATACATCTGGGGCATGCCAGAATGGGAAAAGCTGTTCTATGCTGTGAGGGAATCCTACATTTGCTATTGCTGCTTGTATTGCCATTTTTAAAAAACATGATAGCTGAGCAGATGACAAGATAGACTGTTGGAAAATGTGTTCACTCTTTGTTTCTTATTCACTAACCCTTTCTGGTCTGAACAGTGTCAAAAATAAGGGAAAATACTGACAAAATGCATTTTAAGAAAAAAAAACCCTACCCTAAATCTAAATTCTATTATTAATTGTGTCAGTCATGAAAAGTCTTGATATAGCCTGCGGATTATTTTCTTTTGAATTGTTCGCCATGCTTCACACAGTATGAGTTTTGGCAATTTTACTTTTATCTTACTTTGAATGATGAGCTGACATTATGAAAAAGCGAGAAAAATAACATTAGCTACTTGATGACTCATAATTATGCTTCAGTTTTTATCTATTGATTTAGTCATTTAATTAAGCACAATTTCAAGCGCCTTTTGTGAAGTTTTGTCATGTACCTGCAGTTGCTACTGAAGTCAACTTCTAGAAAAAGGAAAGAGAAAGGAAACAGCCGCTAAGAATGAGACTGGGTGAAATTTATATTGCCCACCCTGAGTGAAAATCCAGGAAGCAAAGAAAAGAGGTACTAGTTCCTTCAAGCAGTGGAATACCTCCAGAAAAACCAGAGATACCATTCTATGGTGATACTATATAAAAATGTTGAAAGTGTAAATCAGATGTTTCCATGAAATGCTTCTGTTTTCCTATCCCAAGTCTGTTTTATGCTGTTGTATGATGTTTTATACTGTTATGTTTATGTATGTTTGAATGTTGCTTTGTCTCCCTCTGAAGTTGAAGGAGTGTCACTTGCCTAAAGACCACCCAGTGGTTTTCCAAGGCTGGATCTGAACCCTAGTCTCCAGAGTTACAGCCGCTAACAGCAGAGTTACAGCCGCTCCATGCCTGATGAGGAATGGAGATTTTCACAGCTCCCTAGGTATTGAATACAGTAGTGAACATGTAGAGAATGTGTATATACACCAGTCACAAATGCATAAATCTCGATTACACATTTGTAAATGCCTTAGTGAATTCTAGGCATGTGTATAATGCCCTATACCTATGTAGGATAACTTTTTGAAGTGAGCCTCCAACAGGGAAGCTTTCCACACAATTTAGAACACCTGAATTTCTAGCATTCTGAATCATCTGGAGAACTTCCCCATGGAGAAGAAAATGCCTTTTTTGGACTATCATCTTCCATATAAGAAAAAGGATGGAATCATTCATAGAGTGGAGCAGGACTTGTGTGCACCTCTCTTCTTACACATTTGATTCCTAAACTTCCAAATGGGGCTTCAGCTGACAACTTAATAAATACTTGTGGAAGCTCTTTACCATGCAATGGATTTTATGGGAAGTATATATACATAGCTCTAAGTTATGCAAATAAGGATATATAAGCATCCAAGGAAAGGCCATATATCAACAACGAGGTGATTTTGCAATTATAGATGGTGTATTCTGATCACTCTTTTTTCCTTCAGGGACTTAGTTCAATAGTAATGCAATATGATATACATCTACTCAGAATGAAGTACAGTTATTTTCAATGGACTTTTCTGTCAGGGAAATGAACACAGGTTTCCACAATAAAGTTACAATTCTATACCCACTTACCTCAAAGTGAGCCTCATTAAACTCAATGGTTCTTACTGCTGAGTGGACATGCATAGGATCACACTGTTGAACACTTTCCTTTTCTTAGTCCCATTAATGCTTCAGACATAAAAATCACTAATAATCAAGCTAATGTGAGAAACATTTTCTGGCTTGTTAATGTGTTCCATTTCTTTAAACACTTTGGCTTCACTGTTTTGCTGCATGAAATATCTCAAATAATACTCAAGGTATAAAATGTGCAACAATTAATTTCAGCAAGAATCACCAGCAAATTCCACTTAATACCTTCTGGAGAAACAATAAGGAAGGGGGAGAACAGAATGGGTTTTTTTTTCCCTGTGTGTCAACATTCTCTCTCGGTGTACTTCATTAAATCAAGATGATATAAGTCCCAGAAGGCCAAGTGCAAATTTTAAAGCAGTATTGATTTAACCTTCCCTCTGTAAATATTTCATAGTTCTATAATGTTCAAATGCAGTCACACGCAGAACAAAAGATTGCACTTTTTCTGTTAGTAGACTGAAGGAGCATATGACAGCTTTTATTATGTTATTTAGAAAAATATATATACAAAAACACACATGACACTATAGTGTTGGTAGGATGAATGAGGAATGTGAATGGGCTTGTAGGACCAATGTGGAATTCAGGTCACACTACTTCAAACATAAAATTAATTTTCCCCTCCAACTTTAATGTGTGTGCCTGTTGGCTGGCATAGGTACACTAGCATAGGTGGCAGTAGTGTGAAATTGGTGGCAGTTCAGTCATGGGACAAAATTCCCACAGGTGCAGCAGTGTCAGGTGGATGATGGCAAAACCCACCTCCGTTAGCAGACAAAGCTGTCCTGCTGGCCCCCAAGTTGCTCAAGAGCCAACAGGGCAGCTTTCTCTAGTAACTGCAATGCCTTTGTCTGTTATTCCACTTCTGCCACTATGCACAGCTCCCAAAATTGTCTTATATTGGTGTAACAAACCATTCATCAGTGTACATCACCAATGAAATTCTGGGCATTTTCTTACAAGTCTTGGCTTTCAATCGATCCTACTAAGTGGCTGCTCTTGGGCCGTTTCCTCATAATGTCACTGTTCCACAATGGGGACACATTGTTGGCAGTCCATGACTCATGCTTTCACACAACAGTGTTGCGGTCCCGATGCCAACACATCCCCACCCATCACGATTGTGAGATATTCCATTACTAGAAAAAAACTGCACTGGCCCCTGATCATACAACACTCCCATCGCTGGTGGCCATGCAGAAAGGGAAGAAGCACAATTTAGGTGGGTTTGGGGGGGAGCATTTGCATAGCCTTACAGTAAGACTACATTGTCTTATTGAATATGGAACAATTATGAATCTGTAATTAGAGGTTACAAATCCATAACTGCAATACAGAATTCCAACCATTATTGTTAATAATAATAAGGAGATAAAAACTGAGCTAGAACGTATCTTAAGAAGTTCCTGAGCATAGTTTTTTCCCTGCTTCAGTCAAATGTTTGAACCCCATCTTAATTTTAGAAATTACATATTCTACATTTCTGAAATGATATTGTAGTACAGTCTAGGCTTTCTTACTATGCCCGAACATCTGCCCTGGCTTTTTTTTTTTTAAATCTGTATTTATACAGGTCATACTCAGGAGTGTAGGTACCAGGTAAATTCAAGGATTGTTCTCCAAATAAGAATTCTTCCCCATCTCAAATAACATTTTCCTTCACTCCTCAAAGTGCTCTAGCATTGTGGTAACTTAGAGCATCCATTGGACATTAGAAATTGAATTTAGGCATCCGAAAAAGGGACAAAGTTCCCAAGTGAATACAAACACAGCAAATAGAAGAGTGTGAATGATTCCTAATGCCTCTCTCTCTACAGTGAGAGAAATGTGGGGAGTGAAGAAAAATTTCATGGCAAGGGAGACTTATAGAAAGGCAATGCCTTCATTTTGTCCCCAGTGAAGCCACACTTCTGGTCACACTTCCAAATGTGTGCCAAAAGCCAAGACATTTGAGATGTGCTTAAAGCTTGTCAGGCCATTGTAATACCACTTTTGTGCCTTTAACTGCTTAGCTAGCTCTCAGAAAGCTCACTTATGCAGGGAAAGGACTGTGCAGCTAGACAGTTCAAATCTAAGGTGTTGTAAGCTGTGCCATATCCTGAGAGTCAAAGCTCAACTTGGCTGAATATTCAGAATAGATTGTTCTCACTTCTAGGATTACATTTGGTTATAACAAGGGCTTTAGCATCAGTCTTTGTGTGCCTTCTTATCTTCTTTCACTCCAGTGAGCTTTTAAAACATAAATGTCCTCAAGCAATATACTAGTAATCTTGAAACAGTGGAAGCAAATAACATGACAGCCAAACTTTCTTTTCTGCTGCCCCCTATTTCAAAACAAAACACCTATCTTTCCAAACCTAACCAAGCATATTGAATATCTGTGGCTTTGTTCTTTCTCTGATAGAGAGATTATTTCTGAGTAATACAATAAAGGAAAGAAATCACCGAAAAAGAAAACACAGTTATTTCAGCGTCAAAAAATTGCCACCTCTTAAGGGTTTGCTGCATACTGAAGGATGCTCAGAGTTGTGTGTGTGCCTGCCCATTGTGCATGTGTAATGAAGACTATCTTTTGACAAAGAGCTTATAGATCTCTGAATTCCTTTTTCCTATTGCTATGGTTTATTTAACATATTATGTTTTGTTAAGTTTTTTTTTCTTCTCACAGCATCTACCAGCTTTTCTTGAGCTTCCAAAACTGATGGTCTAGAAATGCTGCTTTTCTGTTAGAAACAGTCAGATGTTTCATATGTTTTCCCTAGCATGAGCTGGGAACAGAATGATTTAGATATAAATGAGTACTCTAAAAATGCTTTCACTGTGGTGTAAGTCACCACTGAAAGAGGGACAGTTCCAGTGGAAGGAAGTTCCACTGAAATCAGTGAATCTTACTTCCAATCAGGCTTTGATGTTTGTAGGTGGAGAACAGAATAAAAATGTTTCCAATTTTGTTGCTTTACTTTAAAGCCTGCTTCATCCAAAAGTCTGGAGCTGGAAAACGATGACAGTGTTAAATCTCATCTGCCCTATCTTTGTGTATCAAAAGCCAACATAACTAGAAAGATTAGATTCACTTTTCCTTGTGTACCAAAAGCCAGCAGGAATATAAAGACTTTCCACTGCTTCTGGATGACCCCTAGGCCTAGTCTATGAATGCAATAAAATGAGATGGTGGAATCTCAAGGTGAGAGAGTGAACTGTTTCACTAGAGGTTGAAAAACAGGACATGGAGGGGCTAGAATCCCTGCAGGTAAAGCCACCACCTTATGGGAAAGGGGTATAAACCAACCCGTACTCTGCTGATTTTAATGGTAGCAGTGAATTTGGGCCATGTGTTAGGATATGATTTTCCTTCTACAGTTTGGCCCATTCAATCAGTTTGTTCATCCTCTGTTTTGCTACAAATGATGATTAGACTCTAAGGGTTAGCCCTGTAACCCCTATTCAGGTGTTGCACTTAAGATCATTCATAAAATCATCAACCAAACATTTCAGTACTGTAGCCAATTATTATTACCATCAATCTTTGCAAACAGAAATGACTCAATATTCCACAAAGAGTCGGTTGCTATGTTAGTCACAGTGGCTGGTTAAAAAATTGGAAAGTCTGAGACCATTTCCGCCCTACATTCTTATAGTGTTATTATTCCAATTTCAACATCCTGTGGAATTCTGGGGTTTGTAGTTTACTGAGGCCAAAGAGTTCCCTGGCTGAGAATTCTAAATGCCCCTCCCTAAATTGCTAACCCTAGGATTCCATAAGATGTTAAAAGTGGAATAACAGCAGTATAACAGTGTAGTGCGGAAGAGGCCTTAGAGAGGTACAATATTTAATCTTAGCTTGACTTCATTTGGTTGTTAGCTCTATATGAGAAACTACTGGTGAACTTAGGATGAAAAAAGGGTCAAATAAGAGAAGAAAACTATAGAGGAACTTGGTTTCTACATTTGGCATACACTAACAATAATTCAGTGATGTTAGTGTATCATAGAAGAAACCAAAATTGTGTATAGATGTCCCCAAATGCACTCGTTTGAAGGTAACGCGAATGATACTGAGTGTTGCAAGCTTTAATATTGACTTGTACGTTGTCCATAAACAAGACTGTCTCCAGTAATAAAAACATAATAACTAAATTGCTGTTTATCACTTTTGGTTTGGTTCTCTTGTTATTGTTTTTGTACTATTTTCTATAATAAACAATTCTTAAAAAAAAAGAAAGAAAGAAAGAAAAAATGGCTAAATACAAGCATGACCAGAGGAGGAAGGCCAATCCTGTCCCCTCATTGTTGATCTCAATCAGCGCCATCCTAACTCAAAAATGAACTGATTGTACAGGGCTTGGATTAAGCACAAGCATCTTTTGTCAGTAGAATTTATTTTTTCCAGCAGAATCCTCTTCTGCTGTCTGATCTTATGAATCTGCCAAGAGGGCAATTTCCTGGCATAACTGCTGTATCACTAATGTTTGCCAGTAGTCCAAAAAGGGCAGAGAAGGAATGAGGTCTGGCTGGTCCTGGGTTATGCTACATCTAGACCTCCTCTTTAGCTGTAAGGCCAGCATAAAGTTAAGCAGATTAAGGATAATTCCACGTCATTTCTAAACACACTTATGCGAAGAGAGGTTTGGATTTCACACAGTTTCAGATGGCCTAGGGTATGCCCAGAGAGGTTCCTACAGCGTGGTGGAGTAGTTTGAATGTTGTACTAGAACTCTTGGAAACCAGGGTCTTAACCTTGCTCAACCATGGAAAGACCCTGAGTGGGTTTGGGAAGGTCTCTTTGAGCAAGTCTCAGACTGAAAAGAAGGCAATGGCAAACCTTCTCTGAATACAGCTTGCCAAGAAAACCCTATAATAGGGTTGCTGTAAATTGAAGTAAAAGACACATGACACAGACACCGCTAGTCCTTGGCCATATTGGTCAATTAGAATAGTCTTTTTAACGTGGACACAAACAGCCTGAAAAAGAGTGCCTCTGATATGCCTACAGTCTCTTCATGAAATAAGAAGCCCTGATTTTTTAGACATTTGCTTTCCACAACAAAGGGTTCAGCAGAGGTATAAGAGCTTGTCTTTGTTCACCTTTCCCAGAATGACTGAATAAAGCTTTAAAGATAAACGATTCCAAAGCTGTTGGATATTTAGAACATCTGTCTGCAAATCTCTGCAATCCTTCCTTCTATGATGTGTCACCACTGAGAGGATGTTTCTCATCACCCACTGTATTTAGCCTTCTTTAATGGGAGATACTGGGAACTGAATGCAGTATCTTCCATACACAAACTATATGTATATGTTCTACTGTTCAATATGTCCTCACCAGTAAAAATTCAACAGGACAGATAAGAGCTCAATTTAAACAGGATTAGCTTCACATTCGAATCAGAAATTGTGGCTATATGGTACCTGAATAGATAATACATGTTCAAAGAGTGCAGGTAGGCTCTGTTTACAGTTAGACTTATGGTTTCCAGGATGTCATACGTGTTTTTTATCTGAAAGTGTGAACAGGAATAGTGGGACTGCTTCCTTCTGAAGAAGAAAGGGAGATGTATGAAAAGGCATACACCATTTCATGTTTTGTGTTGGGAGAAAGGCAAGATATACATTAGACAGACAGACAGACAGACAGACTGACAGACAGACAGACAGACAGACAGACAGACAGACAGACAGATGACTATTTGATATTGTAACCACAAGCACCATTGCATCAGATGAATTGAGCAGCTACTCACAAAAGCTTATGCCCTATAAAACATGTTATGCTTTAAAATACTGCAATGCTATTTGTTAGTTTTACACACACGCAGTCTTGATTTTATGAGGGGTGGTCACTTGGAATTAAAAAAGGAGAATACATCATGCCTTATTCTCAAGCAGAGTCAGCCTGGTTGACTGCAGCAATGGCCATCCATTTTGAAGGCATTGTGCAAAACCTGTGTGGTTCTGTATGGTGAAGACCCAAGTCTGGTATGTTTCCAGTATAAGATGGTCTTTCCTATGGCTCAGAGGGATTGCAACCAAGTTTTCTTTGCTGGTACGGCCTTTGTGGAAGACATATACCATCCCATGTCTAAACCCTCAGGCATAAGGCAGACAATTGGTTCTTTCATTCTAAAATGCTTCATAGCCTGAAGACACAACCTGTGTTATACCCTAGTGTTCTTTATTGGCTAATATAGGCAGGTCAAAATACTAAAAATCTTTCCGCTGGAGTATTCCCTGTGAAACCAATGTGTTTCCTATGAAGTCTGGAGTTTGAAGATTGCAACCAGAGGCAAGAGCATTAGATTGGAGAAGCACATATCCCTTGCTTCCTAGCTTTGAAAGTGTCTTTAATGAAAAGAAAAGAAGGGGCAGGTGGTAAAAGAAGCACAACTCCTTTTAAAAAGACAAATCAAAAGTTTCTAGCTGTGCCTTAGTAGTTTTTACCACCTTTGTACTGTGCAAAAGAGTTTGTTCAAAAGTTCTGCTGTGGAGAGAGCACTAAGCATGAAACATACTTCCTCACCTTCCACATGAACCAATGTTCTCTGCCACACTAGTAGAAAGACACCTATATGTAAGGTGCAGCCAAGCATCCCAGCAATGTGAATTTCACTGACAGTGACATTAAACTTTAAAAGAATTATGAAAGGGAAACAAACAAAAGCATCTTAAAATTCCGGGAGTGCCTTTCTGTGTACAACTTATTGAACAATATTTAATCAATAGAGTTTACTAATGTCAGCACTCTGGGCCATGTTCTGTTTGCAGTGACTTTCACAATTTAATGAAACTGTTTTTGATTCTTTTTTTGACAATTGATGCATCCTTTTGTCTTTGTGACAAAAGAAATCCTCATTGGTGACTATAGAAAGATACCTTTGACACTTTAACTTGGTAATCATATTCAGTGGAATTTTCCATACTACACTGTTATAGTGCTATCATTTCACTTTCAACGTCCTGTGGAATTCTGGGGTTTGTAGTTTACTAAGGTCAAAGAGCTCTCTGGCTGAGAATTCTAAATGCCCCTTCATAAACTGCAAGCCCCAGGATTCCACAGGATACTGAAAGTAGAATAATAGCACTTTAACAATGTAGTGTGGAAATGGCCTTAGTTTTGCTAGTCAGTGGCCTGAGGTCCTTTATTTGTACTCCCTGTATTACATTGCTGCCATCACATGGAGTAAACATTGTGCTCCAAGTTGCATTTGCTCTAAAAAAAGAAAAAGGTGCAGGAAGGGAGAACCCAAACTGATCCTTATGGCCGTTTGCTACATGAAAAGGAAGCAAAGCTTTTCTGGGACAATTAGATTGATGTCAGAGGCTGGATGTCTTGAAGTTGCCTTGGTAGTTACATCTTCTTCAGCTCTTTGATGGCTGAAAGGAACAACCATTAAACAGTGGCTGATCTCAGACTAGGAGTCGGGGTGGGAATCTCCAAAAAGGGTGATGTCAGAATAATAGCCACCTTTCCTTTCCATCATCTTAAACAGCAGTAAGAACATTGTGGAAAGTACTGCTTATTCTAGTTACAGATAAGCAGCATTAATAAAATTGTTGCACTGGTCACCAAATAAATCCACTGCATTGTATTTTTGTTGGGGTGTGAAGGCAAGATACCAACCTGCTGAGACAATTTGTTTTCCTGTTGGATGTTCAGCAGCTAAAGTTTTTAATTTTCTCTTTTAAAAAGCTGTAGTTGCTTATATTGATCATATATTGTAATTGTGGTGAATTGCTAAATAGTTTGAGGTGCAATGACCGAGCCATGAAAAAGAAAGAGGAGGCAGCCAAAAAAAATTATTTTTTTTAAAGAAAAATAATTCTTTTTCAAGGATTATAAGCTTTATCTCATAGGCTTACAGTCTAAATTATAATGGGTAACTACAGAAGGTCTTAGGGCCACAGATGCCCTATTTCCCATCCCCTGGACTTCCACTTGTCATATATACCTCTCCTCCATAAACTGGAATTGAGCAGAAGGTTACTTCTGCTTTTCATAAACGACTAGAATGGGACCAGTTGGTCTCAGTATTGTATGTCAAGATCCTCCAGTGAATCATCTCCTGAATCCCTCCTGAATTTGAACACACAAAGACATTTTTGAATTAACTTTGTGAAGATGGAACTATAATTGGAGCATGTCATTTTGAAAGAAGGCTGTCAGCTAGCCTAAAACTGGACAGCAGATCAAATGGTATATTTAATTGCTCACAAATGACCCCATAAATATTAGCATTCAGAGAATGACCCTAAAAGTCACTGGACCAATATTCTCAATCCTGAAGAATAAGGCTTTAAACTCCCTGCTTTAAATTCAAGTATACCACAAACTATGCTAAGTTCAGAGCTTAGAAAAGTAGCTAGAGGAAGTAGAGAGCTGTGGTCCAAAATGTAAGACTGGCACGCTTTGGCTAGTTGTTTCTTTTGGCAAAATTAACCTTTATATAACATTGGTTGAAATGTTCCTTATCCCTGTTTACTATTCCATATGTGCTGTTAGGCTGGCTGTTTCCTAATGTTGATGATTCTGTATGTTTGTGTGCGGTTGCAAGAAAAATATTGCCCCAAAGAACTTGCTAAGATATCAGACAAAGGCTGTGGGGCTGGAGGAGAGGCATAGGCTGAAGCAATTGCTTATTTTTTTCTCTCCACATAACTCTTTTGGATGGAAGGAAATGAGGTAGATTCAGCACATTTTTGTTTATGACAGTGGTAACTTCTTCCCAGCCTGAGCACATTTGGCAATAATAATAAATGGTACTGTTATTTTGACAGAGCCCCTGTGGCATTTTCCTGCCCGACAGGAACAGTTCCTGGCTTCACACACTTGGATCGGCCTCATCATTATTGTTTAGCTCTTAATGAAAACTGATAAAATATTCATTGCCATTTGAAACTGCATTTTATTTTATTTTCTCAAGGTATTTGGAAAGAAATTCCTGTGTGGGCAACTAGAGATATCCTGCAATAAAGGCCCATAAAAATGGGTCAACAAAATGTAAGCATCTATAAAAACAGGTTATGATGACTTCTAGTGCGTGTTTTGTGCTGACCTGGCTTTCTCTTTCTTCCTGAAATATTAATTGCTGATTTTCTAGTTTGTCCTTGAGTACTAACAGGTGCACATGTACAAACTGTTACCCACACTCCTCTCTCTTTATATTTAGTTCTGTGAGAAACAGTTGCCCCTTTTCAAAGTAGGTCCCACTTGTATTTGATTAATTGGAATCAACAGACACTACTGAAGTACTCTTAGTCTAGATGTTGTACTTAAAATGTCATCTCACTGCAAAATCAAGTGAGAAGATGTGTTTAACAAATACACTAAAGTACAAGAGGGGGAAAAGTAGAAATACACAGCGTTGTGGCAGTAACATTAATCTGATAGATCCCAGGGCTGGGTGTAAAGGCATATAATGGAGTCAGCATGTGGGAGGGGAAAGAACCACCACCAGTCCCAGCAACCCAGGAAAGATGTCTGTTGTCTGCCTGCCGCTTTGCAGCTCCTGGGGTGGACTGCTACCTGTGCTAAACATCTGTACTCCCTGCAGAACTAGGCCCCAAGTACTCAGCAAGCTACTGGCTGATAAGCTAGAGGACCACCTGTTCCTCTTTGCAAAGAGTTAAAGCTGGGCAGCTGCTGTGGCAGTCTTACTGCTGAAGGAGGCAACATCAAGGGGGGGGTGTTTGAGAGAACGAGGCCTGGGGCCTGTGCCAGTCCCTTTAGTCAGGATGGGGAGAAGTGCATTGGGGTTTCTTTCTCTTTTTTTAAACTTCAACTAAGCTGCCAGCTGGAGAAGCAAAATGTGTTACGTAGAGAGCATGAGAGAGGAAGTATCTCAGAGAGCTACCATTATGATAATGATGGGTAGAAGGAGATATAGTATGGGGAGATGGTGGAAAGGAGAGCTACAGGGTGTGGTTAGCCCCAAGCTGTCCCCCACTTCAAACAGGCTGGCTAACCCTGGCAACAGACCCCCTGGGTTGAGAATGCTGCTGTTCAATGTCAGGCCAGTGAATGGAAAAGCATCCTTGATCCAAGGCTTGATCCTGGATGAATATGCCAACCTGGGTTGTATTAATGAGACCTGATGGGATAAAACTAGAGGGGAGTATATCTCTCCCAGCTGTGTCCACCTGAGTTCCTCGTACAGCAGCAGGCAAGTCCTGGGGGGCAGGAAGGTGGAGTGGCAGTGGGCTATCAGGATTCCATCTGCCTCACCAGGTGTCCGGTTCCATAGTCTGCCGGATTTGTGGATGTGTTTTTGAAGGTGAGTGGCTGGGACAGATTAGGGATTCTGTTGGTGTACTGCTCACCCTGCTGCTCAACAGTCTCCTCTCCTGAGCTGGCTGAATTGGTCTTTATGACAGTGTTGGAGTCCCCTCAACTTTTTATATTGGTGGGGACTTCAACATCCATGCACAGCTCAGGACTTCATGTCTACCATGACAAACATGAGTCTGTCCCAAGTATTCTCTGGTGCCACCTATGCTGCAGGACACACTCTGGACCTGGTTTTCTGCTGTGGGCAGGATGACGGTTATCTGGCTATGGAGGAACCTTCTATAGTTCCATTAACATGGACTAATCACTACCTGGTGGGGTTTAGATTCACTCAGACCCAAAGCCTCTGGTGGGGGGCCAATAAGGTTAACCTTTTCTCTGGCAAAAAAAAAAAAAAAAAAGGTGAAATACCTCTCCTTGAAACCTTATGCAGAGGCAATTTATGTTTTAAATAGGTTGTAGGCTTTGCAATATTTCAGAGATGAAAACTAGGAAATGTGTGGCCAAGGAACATCAGAGTATTGGTCACAATGGCAAAAACTATTCATAAGGGAGAATGCACAAGCTAGAAGATGCTGCAGCAGTTTGCTCTTGCCTGAGTCTACTGGGAAAGGCAAGACTACCACTCCTGTCCTCTCCTCCACCCACTTGAGTTAATTGTCTGAAAACTATTTCTGCAGAATGACCTCAGTTTGCAGCAATTTAAGTAAGCTGAAGACGAAGGGGAAAAGTAGGGCAAAGAGAAAGAAACTGGAACATTTTAATAACAATTGAAAAAGTGGGAAATCAGGGCAGTTGGAAGGGCAGCTGGTATGCAGTATTAGACTTTTAGGCCATTTCCGCATGTCGTATTTGAAACGGTGCAGTCCGTCCTTCAGGGAGGACGTCTGCTCCTGGAAGCTGACTGGGTCCGGACTATTTAACATAGATCCGCACCTCAGCCCACTCCAGAACGACCCCAAGTGGTCATCCAGCGTGCTTTTGAAAAACCTGTTTCTTTCGGTCTTTCAAAAGCACGGAGTGCGCCAGTCCGAACCTGCTCCCTTGTGCAGATTTGCAGGCTTGCACCAATGCGAGCCTGTGATCTGCTGGGGCGAGACCCTCGACCAACTGGAAGCTGCCATTTTCGATGCTGGAGCAGTGCGGAGTGACAAGCATGCACTGCTCCAGAGCAGCCTGGACCAGACCGGGGAGCCATAAGACCTGGTAAGTAGCGGCACGGGGCAATTCCGTCGCCCCGTGCAGAAATGGCCTTAGTCTTTTCCGGGACAAGAGGTTGATACCATTTTTTGCCATTAGCTGGCAATCTCTGTGTCTTCTAGAGGATCTGGTGGGGGGCAAAAATGGTCCTCAGGATCACTGAGATTTCTTGTGGGTACAATGTTGGTGTTGGGAGCCAGGAAACATTGTTGTGCTGCATGGGTAATGTTTCATACCACATCACGTTGTGCACATACCTCTTTAAGTTTAAATGCTTAAGGTTCCTAAGCCCCACAAGTGCAAGCTCAGCCCCACAATTTGAACTTGGGACTCCTGTACATCTAAACCTAACTCTTCTATGACTTTGCCTGGTGAGCCAAAAATCAACTTTTTCTCACTAGGAACTGTGCTAAGCTTCTCTCAGCTGGAAGTTGCTCTTTCAAATTTGACTTATCAACCACGCACACCCACTTTTCCCCTCCAAAGAACATATGAACTGAAAGTGCAGTATGATACCATACAGTTTTTTCTAGGAGCTGACTGAGAAAACATTCCTCCCTGTTAGTGAATCATGTTGGGAAGACACAGGGGCCTTTTAAAATGATGTCCTCCTAGCTCACTGCAAAATGAGACAGCTTATGTTCTCCATTACCCCAATGTGCTCTGTCTGTATCATTAGATCTTTTCCTGGTCTGAGCACAGCTAAGAGTAAAGTGTTAATGGAGAGTTCAGGTACCCCGTGATAAATAACTGCAAATAGGTTTTAAGAAAGGTTTACATTCGAAGCTTCTTTTGAAAACTCTTGATGAAGTCAGTTACATAAGACTTGGTTGAAAAGGCTTAAAGCCTGCAAAGCAACCTCATATTCCTGCAACACAGTCACAGATCTAACAAGATGTTTGAGGACACATGTAGGCAGAACTGAGGATTGCAGGGTCTACTTTGTATTTTAAGAACTCAAAGGTTGTACAAACAAAGCCAGGTGCAAGACAGTTGCTAAGCAGGCAGGCACACTCCAAAAACATAGGTCATTTTCGCATGGCATCACAGTTCTACTATGGGGACGGGATGGCAGCAGTCTGCCGGTTGTACTTTCACACTACATCATTATGGTCCCACTGACATCCCTCCCCCACCTGTCACAATTGTGGGATATTTGCTTAACAGAATAAATCCATTAGGTGCCTATGATCGTGCAATGCTCCTGTCCTTCTCGGTCATGTGGAAGGGAAGGAAGTATGATGGAAGTGCTTCCTTCCTCAGCACAGCATAGGAAACAACCCAGCTGTGCTGCAGAATGCAGGTGCGTGTCGCTTGCTCTCCCTTCTGCAGGGAGCCAGTTGGGTGGGGAGTGGACCATTCCATCACTCTCTGTTCCTGGCAAAGGAGCTGCCAGGACAATGGGATCAGGTAAAGTGTGGAAATGGCCATAGTCTCCACATGAGTAGTCAGAACCACAGGTGTTCACCCCAATTCCACTTTTGATTTCCCTGTGTTGGTGGGGAAACTTTGAAAAGGAGTTGTTAGTTCGTTCAGGTGAACTTGATTATAGAGTCCCATGCAATGAAGAACGTTAGTAGGGTGGGACTTCCAAATACAAGGAATTCCACTAGTATGTTTTTTAAACATCATTCCAGATCCTTTTCAGGCCTTCACTGCCAAGATAGGGAGAGAGAGGGAAATGGGTGCAACACACACTTGTATTTCTGTATTTGTTTGGAGAATGAACACTTGAATGAGGTTTAAGAATTAAGAAGCATGATTTCTCTGAGTACTTGCCAACTCTAGAATTTTTGATTAGTATTAGAATCACAATGCAAGTCTATTCATGCAAAATCCCTCCTGCCCTCCTGATTTAAGAGAAGAGTTGGTATTATTCTTAAATAATTGGGAGTCAGGTGTTACCGCTGTTTCTAGCCCAAGCTTGCGGGATATTAGATATCATTTGATATCAAGAATTTGGCCTTCTTTACCCATTCCTCTCACATGCTTGCGAGGCCCCCAGACAAGCACGCACACAGGTGTGACTGAAAATAGCTGAACCATTCAAACCCCAATCCAGGCAGGCCAGTAACTGCCAAATGCGGCTTTAGGAGACCTCAAGGCAAGTACCACATTATGTATGCACTCTACTTACAAAAGATCCCCTGCCCCGAGCAGGCAGCTTGATGAGCGGACTATACAACTCTCAAGCACTCCGCATTTGCATACTGGCTACTCTATTGACAACTCTGTCATAATTCAATCATCTAAAGTACTGACCTTTTGGAGGCTTTGTCTCCAGCCCGAAACATATTGTTATCCCCAAGAACGGACTAGCCTGCAGCCACAATTTTCCCTATGAGAACCCCTGACTTTGAGCATCTCGTTGGATCACTCTTGGCTTCCATCCTGCCTTGCTGTCGCTTTGTCCAGCGAGCCTTCCCCTCAGCCCCACGTGCTGAGAACTTATGCTCCCCAGCTTCTTTGCTATTACTGGGCTTCAGAACAGGCGCAGTAGTTCCCATACCAAACCTCCTCTCAAAATCCCTCTATCCAACTCCTACCTTTATTTCTATAGTTCTTCGTGTGAGTGTGTTGCATACACGTGTTTGACTGTATCTCAGTAAAACAATTATTATTATTAACTTCTGCTTTATCATTGACTCGACCTGACCCCGTAGACATAGGGTTCAAGATCTTGCTACGTTGCCCTGCCTCTCGCATTGCTAACTAGTGCTCTTTTCTAATTCCCTCCCCATTGCTGTGAGCACATTTAGGTGTCCCTCCCAGGACCCCCAGAAATCAGGGTAACACAGGAATCCTTCATGATATACTGCAAATCACTGAGAAGTTTACCAGCAGATCCTGATCTACATACCCTCCAACATTTCACAGATGAAAACCAAGACACACATGGCAACATCAGAGTGTCATCAAGATGGCAAAAGTTATTAATGAGGAAGAGCACACAAGCTAGGACATGCTGCAGCAGTTTGCTTTGGTTGTGTCTACAGGGAAGGGCAAAATTCTGCCCCCTCCTCTCCCCCTAATGAGTTGAGAGAGCGCAAACTCCTTTTGCATTTTGAACTCAGTTTTCAGCAGATGAAGTAAGCAGAGGATGAAAAG
Organism: Cyclura pinguis; assembly: GCA_030412105.1. Lineage (NCBI taxonomy): Eukaryota > Metazoa > Chordata > Lepidosauria > Squamata > Iguanidae > Cyclura > Cyclura pinguis. Next base: position 269,916,410 of record CM059600.1, on the reverse strand, counting down.
GGAAAGAAGGAGGGGAGAGAAACTGGAACATTTTAAAAGCAGCTGAAAAAGTGGAATAGCAGAAGATTAATTGGCACTGGCCCTGCCAAATTGAGACAGTTGGAGGGTATGGATTTTCTGTTCAAAAGCATTCACTATGTAACTGGAAACCCTTATACAATTTGGCTATGTTTGCTTACTGTGAGTTATAGAGTGCTTCATGTGTGTGCAGCTGTTTCTTTGAATCATAACTTCTGAGCATAACTTCTGAGTAAAACTTCATTTTACAGAAGAAATTTCAAATGTGAAATCCAGGAATATGAACTGATCAATTTCCCTACATAGAGACAATTTATACAATTATTTTTGGAGTAGAAAAGCCAGCTAAGGCTAAATCCAACCTGTCTTGATAAAAGGGAATTCATAGTATGACTACCTGAAAACTGATTAAAAAAAAAAAAATCAGGCACCTTCTTGGATGTGGTAACAGGCCTGTTACTGCATCTAGAATTCCTAGAAGCAAGATGTAAAGCATGTAATCTTACAGAGGGAGAAACTGATTTCGCTGGTGATTCCTCCAAGTTGAAAATGACTGATTTGACCGAAAGATTCACTCTTTCAAGGTACCGGGCTAATTAATGAGTCAGTTTTCATCAGTCAATCTGGATTTTTGTCAAGAAAATGGAGTACTTATATTAGGAGGATACAACTTTGCACCCTCCAGATGTTTGATGCTTAAGCTCCCATCAGACACATCAGTCATGGCTAATTCTTAAAGAAAACGTAATCCATAGCATCCATATTCATATAATTCATGCCCTTCTGATCAACACTAATTTGCACTCTTGTGTCTTACAGGTTTTGAAGTAAGTGATTTGAGAAGGGGTTGTCCATTTAGGGGGCTGCAAGGTATTTCTGGAAGGTTGGCTAAACATGGATCTCAGCTAAAGAAATAACAGAAGTAACTTTTCTTGGTGGGGACAATTTCAGGTTATATTTACATAACATCCTATCATCCACAGCATTTCTACTTCTTTAAAAGCAAGACTATCAGTACTATGTATTAATTCTGTTAGATCAAACTGTGGATTTGAGGAGCCCTGAGAGAAACTTACACAGAGCACCTTTTCTTTTTTTTTCATTGCTTCTCAGTGCAATAGTGTTTGGTTTATTATTCTGATTTGTGCCTTCGTTCCAAGTGCTACATTTTAATGCACAGCCTATATCTGCAGAGGCGAGCATTTGGGGACTTATTTAGGTCTGGAAACCTTCTTTCTTTTCATAATGATTCCTGCCAAAAGTAAGATTGATGTGGTGCTTCTTTCACAAGGTGAGAAATTTCATCAGAAGCAAAAATTTTATCAGCATTGTACTTTTTTTTCCCATACCCCCCCCCCTTCACCACCAAAAAAAAGGTTATCTAGCCCACAAATTCAGGAATAACTTCTCAGCTGCTGTGGCTTGAATATTTGGCTCTGGCCAAACACAGTTACTAGAAGCAGTTATGCATTGTATAAGGAGATGTGTATAATAATCAAATCTTCATTTCTTCTACCTTACCACCCATAGTCAGCTATAACCGAGTTAACTAAAAATATATTCTACCAACAAGACAGTTTTAATGAATAGATAGAAATACCGAGGAAAACCTGAGCTGCAGTGTGTCGTATATAGAAGTGCCTTGATACCTATCTGCAGAACAGAACCTGAAATTATTCCCCCAGAGGCAACCATGGACTCCTACAGAAGTCTACTGAATTTATTTAATCTTCAGTTGAGAAATGGTAGAAGCCTAAGGGTTTAACCACAAGTGTTATTTAAAGCAAGAATTTCAAAGGATCTCTGTGTTACAACCTAATATTTTTCTTTTCTCCAAGGCATTTGGGGGAGAAGGTGGATAGGAGGACGTGAAGGTACATTTGCAAAGCTGAAGATTACACAATTTTGTGTGTAGCTTGTGTTTTCTGTTATTTGCTGCTATTGCTGATGCCAATTCTTCTTCTTCTTCTTCTTCGTCTTCTTCTTCTTCTTCTTCTGACACATTGCAGAAATATGGTTTATTATGCACAGAATCTTGATTTTTGTTTATACAAGTTTTGAATTATTGTGCATTGACCCTGAAAATTTGTGTGCATAATGAACCATAATTCTCCAAGCAAATAATTCTCCCAACTACTTACTTTGGCCAGAATCCAGTGCTGTCTTTGAAGCAGCTTCTGCAAGAGCATGTAGGTGTGCCTGTGTGTGTGTGTGTGTGTGTGTGTGTGTGTGTGAGAGAGAGAGAGAGAGGGAGAGAGAGAGAGAGAGAGAGAGAGAGAGAGAGAGATAATAGGGCCATTTCCATATGCCATCGCTGTTCTGCAACGTGTTGGCAGCGATCCACAGGTCACTAGAGGACATGTGGAGCAGTCGGAAGCACAATCTAGGTGCTTCCTTCCTCAGTGCAGCACAGTTGCAGTGCAGAAAATAGGCATGTGTCCAGAGTGCTCCCATCCGCTGGCAGCTGGCTAGGTGCAGGGGGAGTGATTGGGGCACATTCCTGTCCTGGAAAAGGCACTGCTGGGATCTTGATGGGATATCGCTAGAAGGACGTATGATGTAGAAATGGCTTCCATCTCCCTTTAGGAAGGAGAAGACAAAAATCTCAGTGCTACTGTGGCTATCATGTAGGCTTCTTAGTAGGGGTGGGGGATGATAATCTACTGGTCACTTATATTTTTTTCTTTTTAAATAAGTCCTATCCACTCATTCAGCAGCTCATTGTACAAAAGGGGGCTTGAGGCACATACAGAAAGAGCAGGGAACACTTATGCTGTTGTTAGACTGCAGTTCACAGTAGGCTTAGATAGACATAGCTGCCACTGAGGAAAAATGGGAGCTGCAGTCTTATGATTCTTCCTTTAGTGCATACAAGGATGCTCCAAACCACAGGGCTCCATGGGAACAGGATCTCTTCCATGCAACTTGATGCTATGGGTGTGCAGCTCCTGCACAGTCCACCACCTCTCTAGGCACTTGGTTCCATTGCCAAATCACTCTCACTCTCAAGAAGTTACTTCTAATGTTCAGTCAAAATCTTCCCTTCTGTTACTTAAAGCCATTATATCTCATTCTACCTTCTGAGGCAGAAGAGAACATACCTGCATCTTCCTCTTTGTGGGAGCCAAAGAGGTATTTAAAAAGTGTGATTATGCCACTCCTCAATCTTCTCTTCATCAAGTTGAACATGCCTGGCTCCTTCAGCTTCTCCCCACATATTTTGTTCTCCATACCTCATATCATCCTTGTTGTCCTTCTCTGAACTCACTCCAACTTGTCTATATCCTTTTTGAAATGAGGCACCCAGAACGAAAAACAGTACTCCAGATGAAGCCTGCCTAGCTCAAAATATAGAGGGATTATTATTTACCTTGAGTAGGAAGCTATGCTACTAATAATGCAGGCTAAGAAAACATTTGCCTTCTTTTCTGCTGCATCACACTTATTATCAAAAATAATCCCAAGGTCGTTTTCTAATGTATTAGATGCTTAGCCAAGTATCCCCCACCCTATACTTTTGCCTCTGTTTTTTGTGGCCTAAATGTAGAATTTTGCATTTGTTGAATTTCATTTTATTAATTTCAGTCCAGTTTTTTTCGTTTATCAAGGTCTTTTTGAATTCTGTTCCTATCTTCAACCTATTGGCAACCCCTCTCATTTTTGTATAATCTGAAATTTTGATAAGGATTCCCTTCACGCCATCATCTAAATCATTGATAATATTGAAGAGTGTTGGCCCCAGGAAAGAGCTATGATGGAGTCCCTGCAGCACTCCACTTGAGACCGCCTTCTAATCTGAAGCACAGCCACTGATGACAACTCTTTGAGCATGGTTTTCTAATCAACCATAGATCCATCTGATGGTATTTCCATCTACTCCAGTTTAGTAAGTTTGCTAATCAAAATATCATGGTGATATACCTTATCAAATGCTTTGCTGAAATCCAGATAAATGACATCCACAGCTTTCTCACCATCTACTAAATTAGTGACACAATCAAAAAAGTAGGGATGGGCCAACCAAATCCTCGAATCCTCGGCAGGTATTCGAGATTTGGGAATCCGAATCCCTGTGCCAAAATAAACAAACTGAATCTTTCAAATCCGCCACCCAAACAGTTTGTTGGAGACCTGGATGGCTGAAAACTTGGGAGATTGGGATGCTTGAAAACTTGGGAGACCAGGACGCCTGAAAATTTGGGAGACTAGACACACAAGGGGAGATGGCAAGTAGGTGATTTTTTCCCTTTGAGTAATAATGGCCTTTGCTAACAATTTCACAAATTACATCTAGGGTTGTATTCTAAGATATTTAAATTGAACCTTTCATATTTAAGTTCAGCACTTGACTCGAAGCTACAGGTTTGAGATTTCAAGGACAGCTGAAACATTCCTTTGCAGAACTCCCTTCCAAAGCTCTTTCAAACACAATTCTGGGGTTTCTAGTTTTACAAGATGTCACAGCCTTCTCTGCCAAAGTCTGCTGGTGCATCATCAAACTACAAACCCCACGATGCCGGAAGGAGCTATGCAAAGTAAAGCCAGTTTTGTCCTGGATTATCTCTCTACTGTAGTGGTCCTGTTTACACAGGCAGGAAAATGTGGGACTAAGTCACATTTTCCTGCCTATGTACAAAGGGCCTTCATGCATTTTCAGTCTGGGGAGATCCTGAGGCAAAACTAGGATAATTGTCCTGGCCAGATTTCTTCAGAGGAAGGTTTGCCTTTGCCTAGGCTTTTGCAAAGGCTGAGAGAGCGTGTCTTTCCCAAGATTATCCTTCTTTCCCTTGCTTTTTAAACTCTTTTTTAAAAAAGGATTCGAAAGATTTGAGATTTGTGAGATTTGTGGATTCCCAGAACCTTCCAGGGATTCGGATCCAGATTCAGAAAATTATGGATTCATCCCATCCCTAATATACATACTGAACAGAATAAGGGACAGAATAGAACCCCATGGCACCCTACAGTTTAGTAGCCATGGGACTGAATGAGATGCACTGTGTTTCAGTGGTTCAGCTCCTATCTGTGGGGACAGTTCCAGAAAGGAGCACTGGGAAACTGTCCCCACAGATAGGGGCTGAACCACTGAAACACAGTGCATCCTCCTCCCATTTTAAAGAGGTGATCTAGTCAAATACCATGATCAATGGTAGCAAAAGCTGCTGAGAGATCTGGGAAGTTCAACAGAGCAGAACTTCCTCATCTTTCACCTGGAGTCAGTCAGAGCAACTAAAGCTGTTTCAGTGCAGTGATCTGGTCTGAAGGCAGACTAAAATATTGTCCAATAATCTTTTCCTCCCAAAATGCCTGAAGTTGTCCAGCCACCACATGCCCAAGCACCTTGCTCAGAAAAGGGGATATTAGTGACAGGGCCATAGTTCTCACATACCTCTGGGTCCAACTATACCCCAATAAGCAGTGTAACCTAAGGGCCTTGCCAAACAAATCCAATTACTGAGTTTAGTTAAGAGTGAAAATTGTACAATGTAAAAATTATGTCATGATTGCGTCCCATATTTTAATAATAGCAGCTAAAAATGTAGGTACTCCAGAGGAAAAACCACATGCTGCTAGTTCTGATTAGAGTAGACCCATTAAATCAATGTGATTTATGTAAATGTTGACTTTTCCTTCAGGAATTGACTCAGTTGGTGCATTTTGGCTGGGATTAGCAAATGGACTGAAACCAGTGTCCTTCCTCTCCACCCATGCCATGTTCCTGATCTTCTCTTCACTCCCCCTTCCTTTCCTAGGGCCATAAGACTACCCTGTAAACCAGTTAATTACCTAATTACATCAACAAACATTTCTTCAGCTTAAATTTTTTTTTTAAAGATCAGACAGTGTACTCCATGACTTGGAAATAACTTTTTATGTGTGTGTGTGTCAAGAACAGAAGGTATCTTTGAATCCTGAGAGCAAAAGTGACCATTTGGTTGCACAACTGATTTGATATTGATATGAAGGTTCAATGTTATCCACTGTATATCTTTTACCCTGTGTAGAAGATCCATCTTTAAGCATTCATGTATTAGTTTGTGCCTTTAATTGCATGATCTTCCTAATCAGATTTGATTGGAATTTCCCATTTTTAGATTATTATGCTTGAACTTTTTTTGTCCTTGTTGTATTAGAGTTTTCAACTGTAATAATCAAAGAACATATGTGTCTGTCTATCAAAGCTACAGCACAAACATCTAAAATTTGATTTGCATATTAAGGGGACTGTAGTAGTGTACACCTTAGCTTTGTTATTATTTCAGTGCATTCATTAATTTAATCTAAATGTGTCTGTGACTTTGAAACCTAAGAGCTCTGCCTGGTGGCCATTTCTCAGGGGGACTTTACCAGTGGATTCCTGCACTGACAGGAGACTGAATTATATGGCCCTTCTATCCCTTCCAGCTCTATGATTCTGTGTCTCAGTCCCCAGGTGGGTCTTAAACCGATCTATAGATTGGTTTAAATATAGGCCATTTCCGCACTGCAGTGTTATAGTGCTATTATTCCACTTTCAACATCCTGTGGACTTCTGAGGTTTGTAGTTTTGAGGCCAAAGAGCTCTCTGTTTGAGAATTCTAAATGCCCCTCCCTAAACTGCAAACCCCAGGATTCCATAGGATGTTGAAAGCGGAATAATAGCACTATAACAGTGTAGTGCAGAAATTGCTGTATTTTGTAGCTTTGGAAAAACAATCCAAGTAGGAGTAGGGCTGTTTACTTACCCCTACTGAGGGCAGCCCTGTCTCATGGAAGTGGAATGGGCTGAAACCTCCCACAAGGAGCTCAGGGATGAACCATAGCAGGGGCCCTGATTTAAGGTGCCTATAACTGTGCCTTTACTTAGACAGATCCAATGCATCCAGCTCTTTGACAGCACCTGTGCAAAGCTGGATATGCGCAACAGTAAATAATAAACCACATTATCTTGTAGCTGGTGGTCTGGATAATAGTGTATTTGCATGGTATAAGATTGTTTTAGCATGAGCTCAGAAAGAACCATTTTAGATTGTGTGTAGTCAAACTGTGCTTTGTTTTGTTAGCTGAATTGTCAAGTAAAGAAAAGAACTGATGAAAATGCACACACAGACACACACGCTGAAACAGGCAAGCAAGAATTATCAGTCATGAGTTCTGCCATTTCAGACAGCCTCAATTCAAGACAAAGAAAGCCTTTTTATTATTATTATTGTTGTTGTTGTTCCATTTCCAGAATGGAAGAAAAAAATGGTAATAAAGATGCCTGAGGTGGTAGAAGAAAAAGGGCCTAAGGATTCCACAATCAACCCCATTGTCATCTCTTTTATATACTGAATGGAGGCATTTTCCAGACTGACGTCTCTTGGCTACCTGTCTCTTTCAGACTCCCAAGGACAGGCTTGCTTCACCTTTCTTAAAGGCATTATTTGCTTATTACAACGGAAGGTGCAAAAGAGGTGGAAAATAACTAGTAACCTTATTGGAGGTTTATTGCTATTGGCTGTAGCAAGGGCTATTTATCTGAACTGACCTGAGCTGATTTATTACAAGGTACGCTCAGTGCTTGAGGAAAAGCTTTGTTCTGCAGAAGTTGCACTCCAGTCAGTGTTTAATGTCTCCTTCACACACTGGCAGCAATTTTAGCCTGTCTCTTGACATTTGTATTGATTTGCAACTGAAGTGAAATCTGCAATATTAGTATTGTCACTGCCCTTGACTTGACTTAGCCCTTAGCTTCACTGTAGGTTTCGTTGCCAGTGAAGGCAGTTCTGATTATTCTCAGGTGCACACTTGTGTGGACAAATGTACAATATTAACCAGATAATCAGATGTAAGACATGATCAAGCCCAAAAAAGGAAGCAAATGGGAGAGTTAAGTACATGCTTAAATTTCCCACATTGAAACAATATAAAGATTGATGAATCTCTCCATTTCTGGTCTTGCCACTTCCATATGTCTTCACCCATGCCCATACCAATTTATTTCAATAGTAATATGTCCCTATAAAAAAAATTACATCAAAATTGTATTTAAATCAGAGCTCATAAATAATGACCTCAGTTATGTTATTTTTGGAGAGGAGGTTAATAAGAACACAACGATGTTCCTTTTGCAAATAAAGCAACTTGATAAATTAGGCCCTTTTCCACTCCATCCTCCCAACCCACCATAGGGGATGAGGTACCATGGCGACGCTTATGAATGACATTGTCACGTTCCTATCCTTCTCCCATCCCCAAGCGGTGTGATCGTATCACAAATCATTGATGGGTTTTCCCCATTAATGATTGGCAATCATGCCACCATCCTGCTACACACCCACATTTACCTTCCCTGTGGAGGCCCTGGAGGTGCAATGGCTGCGCTTCCTGCCCCAGCACAGCCTGGGACAGTAGCTGGCTGTGCTGTGGCAGGAAGAGGCATGGCCATCACGCTTTCTGAATCCCAGAGGTAGCTGGTGCAGAGGGGAGTGCTCCCGTTGTGCTCTCCTTCCGCAGGGTGACACTAGGACCCACACCTGATGTCTCCGAGACAAGGCCTTAATTATCTTTTTTCCATTAGTGAGTAAGAGTTATTCTTTACTTTGGAGCAGCTAAAAAATGCTTCCTTTGGGCATTTTAAGTTTTTTTTCCAAATGTTAGATCATTTTTATTTTTAGGTGGATTCTTTTTTTTTTTCCAAAACAAAAAAGTAATGAATAACACAAGTTCTTGGAATATTTTGTAACATGAATGAGTTCTCTGGAGGCCTTTATACTAAGTCACATAAAAATGTTATTTTTAAAATGTAACATCTCAAGAACTGGTTGCTTTACTGACCCTCAAAAACATGCATTTCTGATATTCTTCCCAATTTATGCTCTGATCATAATCCGCTTCAATTAAAGATGAAAATTCCAGGCAGAGAAAGAACATGGAGAATGAATGATGAGATCTGGAAAAAGGAGAAATATATAGCGAAAGCAAAAACAGAGATAACTAATTATTTTAAAGAGAACATGACGTCGGAGCTGACGATGAAAACCATTTGGGATGCAAGTAAGGCTGTTATGCGGGGAAATTTTATCAGATGGAATGCAGAGATTCAAAAAGAGAAGAGGAAATCGGAGCAACGAATTTTGGAAAAGATGAAAGAAATCGAACAACAGATGAGACATAATCCGTTGGATAAACAGTTGAGACTACAAATGAAGGTTAAGCAAGAGGAATTAAATCAACTTAATTTGGAAGAAATAGAGCTACAAATAAGGAGAATAAGATATAATTTTTTTGAACAAGCTAATAAACCTTCTAAGCTTTTGGCAAGTATGCTGCGGAAAAGAAGGACCAGAAACATAATAACAGAGATAAAAATAGGAGAAAAAAGAATTACAAAACAGGAAGGAATAAAACAAGCTTTTTATAACTACTATGTGGATTTGATGGGTAAGATTCCAAAAGGGGAAAGAAGTAAAGAAGTGGAGGAATATCTGGATAAAGTGAATACAATGAGATTCAGTGAAGAGCAAAGAACAATTCTGAATCAAACTATAACTATGATGGAAGTGATGGAAGCCATACGTAATTTGAAGAATGATAAAGCTCCAGGCCCTGATGGATTTACAGCAAGTTGTTACAAAAATATGGATCATGAGATTTCAATACCGTTGCAAAGTACTTTAAATGAAATAATAAAGGATGGAATTCCTGATACATGGAAGGAGGCTAATATAGTGCTGATTCCGAAAGAAGGAAGAGACTTGAAAGAAGTCAAGAATTACAGGCCAATTTCACTTTTGACTATTGACTATAAGATTTTTGCTTCAATTCTAGCAGCAAGATTAAAGAAAGTGCTGCCTGAGGTGATAGATGAGGACCAGAACGGCTTTCTTCCTAAAAGATCTTTGAGAAATAACATCAGAACGGTCTTAAATGTAATAGAATATTATGAAAAGCATAATGAGAGGAAAATGGCCATGATATTTGTGGATGCAGAGAAAGCTTTTGATATGATTAGTTGGCCATTTTTGAAGACTGTTGTTAAGCAGATGCAAGCAGGGGATAAATTTGCTGCATGGATTGAAGCTATATATAGCCAACAACAAGCAAGATTGGTCATTAATGGGGAAAGAACACAAAAGATAGAACTACAAAGAGGAATGAGACAAGGATGTCCACTCTCCCCATTGCTGTTTATTATGACACTGGAAATACTTAACAATGCTATAAGAAAAGATAAAGAAATAAGAGGAGTACAGATAAAGAAATATCAATATAAGCTAAAAGCCTTCACTGATGACTTGGTTTTCTTGCTGGAAGATCCAGGGAAATGTATTGAGAAATTGATGACTATAGTGCAAGAATATGGAGATTTCTCAGGCTTCAAAGTTAACAAGGAAAAAACAGTTTTCTTAACTAAAAATATGAATGAAAGAGAAGAAAGGGAACTGGTGCAAAAAACAGGATTTAATAAAGGGAAAAAGATTAAATATTTGGGTATATGGATAGCAAAAAGAAATAATGAATTATTTACAAATAATTATGAAAAAAAATGGTTAGAAATAAAAAAAAAATTTGGAAACTTGGACTTCGATGCGACTTTCAATGTTGGGGAGGATAGCTGTAATAAAGATGAATGTTTTGCCAAAAATGATGTTTCTGTTCCAAAATCTTCCTGTAATATTGAATATGAAGCCTTTCATACAATGGAAGAGAGATTTAACCAAGTTTATATGGCAAGGGAAAAAACCCAGGATAAAATGGAACAACCTGACTGACTTAAAAAATAGAGGAGGAATGGGACTACCAGACTTTCAAATATATTACCAGGCTGCGGCATTTACGTGGATAAAAGACTGGGTAGACCTACAAGATAAGAGAACGCTGGCATTGGAGGGTGCAGACCTGAGAATGGGCTGGCATGCCTACATGTTTTATGATAAAGCAAAAATAGATAAAGACTTTGCACATCACTATATCAGGAAAGCGCTTTTAAAAATTTGGGAAGACTATAAAACTAAAAACATACGGCAGCTGCCCACTTGGGTTTCACCTCAAGAGGCTTTTTTCGGACGATGGACAGATTCTGATAAATGGCTGCGATATGAAGACATAACGGAGAGATCAGCATCTAATACTTTAAAGGTAAAAACAAGAGAAAAATTAGAACAAGAGGGAATAGTTCTGAATTGGTTTCCCCATAGACAATTAGTTGAAAGGTTCCAGATGGACACTAAAACATATGGAATAGAACACAAGGAGAAAACTGGAGTAGTTAAATGGCTGTTTGAAAATCCTCCTCACTTACTAGCTCAAGTGTATCAAGAAATATTACAACAGGAGAGGCAGGAAGAAACAGTGAAGATAACAATGATTTTATGGGCTCAGAATATTGGACATACAATTCAATTAGAGTCTTGAGAAAGGAGCTGGCAAAAAACACAGAAATTTACAACAGCTCAAAACTTGAAAGAGAACTATTATAAGCTTTTTTATAGATGGTATATGACACCGGACAAATTGAAAAAGATGTACAAAACAGGTAATGGGCATTGTTGGAAGTGTCAGAAAGAAGCTGGTACGATCTACCACATGTGGTGGACATGCCCAAAAGCTAAGAAGTATTAGAATGTAATACATAATAAAATTTGTGCATTATTGAAAATTCAATTTGTTAAGACACTAGAACTGTATTTGTTAAATATGACTGATATAATAGAAGATGTTGATGTTAAGAAACAATGGAGAATACTGCTCTATATGATAACAACTGCTCGGATTGAATATGCTAAGTTGTGGAAAACTCAGCAAATACCTACAGTGGAACAATGGTGGGATACACTTATAGAAAATAAAAATGCTGATATGGTCTCCCAGAGACTAAAAGGGAAATCAGACGAAGAGATACAAAGAGAATGGCAAATGGTAAATGGAAGTGGGTAATTGCTGGGTATACAGATGGAGACTGGTTATTCATGATGTAAGATAAGATATGAGTGGGCGGCAGGGTATATATCATGATGCGGCAATATGGGAGGGAAAGGCAAGAATCAATGAGTAAAAAATAGCTGTAAAATGTAGTACAGTATTATATATCTGAAAAATAGTTTGTAAAGCTAGATCTCTGTGGAAGATCAGAAATATGTCAAGTATACTGTCAGTTACTATGTATGTTTTTTATAATGTGAAATGGAATAAAATGATTTAAAAAAAAACATGCATTTCTGAACATTTTTTTTAAAAAAGAAAACCCCCACATTTTTCAACATATTTTTATGAGACTTATTTTTAAAGCTGAGAAGTACCCTAACATTCAAGATGTGCAAAATACAATGAGTAGTGAAATTCCAATTACTTTTCCTTATATACATAAGGAGGCATTCAGTACCTCTTTATGCAACAGCTTTGTCAGGTTGTGGATTGGCTATTGGACAGTGGCCAGATGCAGCTCCCTCCTTCATCTGGCCATCTTTGTCTCCTCTCTTTGTTGGCCTGCCTTCACCCTCAGCCTCCCAGCCTTTTGCATATGTATGCTTCACCAGCTTTTCATAGGACCTCTGCCTTTGTGCAATCCTTTCTGAGCTCATTAGAATGTCTGAGTGCAAGACTCTTCACAGGCTTTGTAATGTGACACTTTATCCATCCAGACATTTTGGCCTACAATTCCCATGATCCTTTACCATTGTGCATGCTGACTAAGGCTTCCGAGAGCTGAAATCTGAAACACCTGAAAAGCTAAAAGTTCTCCAACTTTGTTCTGATGCATATCCAGTGAACATGCAAGGGCATCCTACTGAGACACTCTCCTTAGATCTTCATTATCTTTATACTTAGTTTAGAAAAATATTTGCAGCATTCGCATACCCCTGTTCTTCTCAGGATCAGCAGATTCAGTCACTTTGGACATGATGAAGATGATGCTGATCTCTATTCCATGCCCTTTCTCCTAAACTGGAATATCTGTGCAATATATAGTAACACTCAGCTATTTGCATTATTTAATTTAAAGACATCCTATGCATCCTACATCATAGAGAACAGAGGACATTTTTTTTATTGCTTTGTTAACTGCAAAATAAATAGTGAACCTCTCATGCCTTGTTACTGGATTTTCAAATTCAAAAGTCTGACATTTAAGCTTAAATATTTATTCATATTTGAAACAGCATGATTGCATAATAGCATGAAATCCATGAAAATACAGAGGATAATAGTGTAGTGTGATGCTTTGATTAGCTCTATGCCAACCTGAGAAGTAGGAAATGTCAATTTCCATTGGCTGTGCTGTGCTGTACCATATATTTAGGGAGAGATATGTGTGTGGTGCCCTGTGGTGGGTGGAGGGAAAGGCAATCAGGATTAAAGTAAACCAGCAGCAGTGAAGGGATTTGAAAAGAAAGAAAAGCAAAGAAGGAAGAAGAGAATGGGCAGGGGGTGGTAGCAATAAAGAACAAAGCACACAGAGACAGCAAAATATTGAGTGTGCTTATTGACTGGCTACATATGATTGTAGAGTGTTGAATCTAGACAGGCAACATTGAACTAAGTATCTCCAAAATATTGTTACTGCCCTGGCTAGTCCAAGCTTTGGGGATATTAAAGATATCCCTTGATATCACAATTTGGCTGCACTTCTCTATTCCTTCCCACGTGCTTGCGAGGCCACCGGACAAGCACGTAAACAAGCTCGGCCGTCAATAGCCGTAATATTCGAACTACAATACAGGCAGGCCAGAAAGAGCTGACTTACTGCTTTAGGAGACCTCCAGGCAAGTACTCTAATTAAGTATGCACGCCACTTATAAAAGAGCCTCTGCCCTGCGCTGGCAGCTTGATGGGTAAACTATACAATACCCAAGTACTCTGCGTCCGCATACTGGCCACTCTATTGAGAACTGCTACGATAACTCAATCATTCAGATTCTGACCTTTCGGAGGCTTTGTCTCCAACTCCAAATCTATTGTTTTCCCCCCAAGTATGGCATAGCCTGCAGTCACAATTCTTCTTATAAAAACCCTTGATTCCGAGACCTTCCTCGGATCATTCCCAAGTTTCATCCCACCTTGCTGCCGCTTCGCTTGGCGAGCCTCCCCTCAGCTCCACGTGCTGAGCTACATTGCACCCCAACTTCGCTCTCTATTTTTCTGGGCTTCAGGACAGGTGAAGTATCACCCAAACCAACAATCCCTCTAAAAATCCCTCTATACCACTCCAACCTTTATTTTCTTTAGTTATCTTGTATGAGTGTGTCGCATACACTGTTTTGCTTGTATTTAATAAACATCATTTATTATTTCAACTTCTGTGTTCTCCTTGACTCGACCCGACCCCATAGACATAGGGTTCAAGATCTCGCTGCGTTACCCTGCCTCTCGTAACGCTAAGTAGTGCTCTGAGCTAATCCCCCCCCCCTTTAGTTGAGCACATTTTGGTGTCCCTCCCGGGACCCCAGTTCACAGGGTAACAATATACTCAACTGATTTCTTTTTAAAAAATACAAACCAGACAGAAGATTAGCGTGAATGCTGATCTGTCTTTATTTGCCATCCATGTGAACCAAGTTTGTCTTTTATGGACCAGTAATTGCTTTAAAATAAATCCAGAACAGCGGCATTTAAGAGAGCACAGAGCGGAGTGAGTCTAAACTTTACACTAAGGATGCTACAGAGCAGAGACTCACTCAGAGTGAGGTTTATAATATCATTCAGATATCTAGGGATTTCTTCACTATTAAGGACATGTTATCCCTACTTCCCAAGGGATGCTTTCTATGGGATGGCTTATAGTGGGGCACAGGAACAAGTATGATGTATTAGTGGTGAAGGGTATGAATATGTGCACATAAATGCTAGGGTTTTTTTCTTCTTCTGTTGCATGCTAGTTGAAACTGGAAACTCATTAGCCTTTTGCTTACATGTGTAAAGCTTGATGTTGTCCAGTCTCCTGTCTTTTCCTCTGAAGCAATATGTGTGCTGGTCCAAACTGTAAGATCTTTGTCAGAGGCCCTGTTCCAAGTGTCCTTGCCAAATGAAGCAAGCCAGGTGATTATCAGGCAGAAAGGCCTTTTTGGTGGTGACATCAACCTTCTGGAAAAAAGTCTCCCACAGAGATTCATCTGGCACTGTAATTATGGTAGCTTTGATGTCAGGTGAAGATCCATTATATTATTATTACTATCATCATCATCATCATCCTTTTGTGTTTTAGCTATGCTTCTAGCTGTAAGGATGTATATTATTTTATGCTTTATTTTAATGTTGTCTTTCTTCCCAAGAAACATGACACCAAACAACTTGTGTAACAGCATGGCCATATAAATAAATATTGCTTTTTCAGACTAAATATGTTTCTTGTAATGATAAATTTTGTATTCATTTTTTACCTGAAGAGAAATCTATCAATGTGATGGTACTGGTGGTGAAGGAAAAAGAACAATAATGATAGTTGGAGTTGAATCCTACATTTGTGGTAGCTGAAACGGCAGTTCCAGCAGTAGATAGTAGCAAAAATCCTGTATAATCCATAAAGTAATTTTTTTTAAAAAAAAATTAAGAAATCTGCTCTGCTCGCTGAGGTTGAAAAATGTTTGCTCCTTCCCATAAAAAGCTAAAAAATTCTTTTGCTGATGTTGTTTTCATGACACTAAAATCAGGAGTATCTGGCCTCAATCCAATTGTTAGCCCCAACTAGAGGACATCCACTGAATTAATGGAATTTATGTTCCATTATGCTGACATATGACATTCTCATTGATTCAGTGAGTCTACTTTAGTTTGGACTTATAATTGGGTTTGGGCCTGAGGTAGCCACTTACTTTGCCTAATGACATGATTGGTACTGGCACACAACAACTGGGACCCTTTGACCCTACACTGTTGTGGCACTATGATGCCATTCTAGCTGCTATAGATGTATCCCATGGAATCTGGGGATTTGTAGTTTGGTGACATACTAGAGCTCTTTGACTGAGAATCCTGAGATGTGTGCATGTTTCTTCAAGTCATCTGTTGACTGATGGTGTCCCCCTGAATTTCATAGGGTTTTCTCAGGCAACAAATACTCAGAGGTGGTTCTGTCATTTTTTTCCTCTGAAATGTAGTCTACAGCTCCTGGTATTCATTGCTGGTCTCCCATACGAGTACTAACCAGAGCTGACCTTGCTTAGCTTCCAAGATCAGATGGGATCTGCTGCCTGTGGGAGCCCTCACTAAACTGGAGATCCCAGGATTCCATAGGATGGAACCATGGCAGTTAAAATGGAACCACAGCAGCATAATTATGCAGTATGAAATGGTCCCTGTGAGGGTGGGGGAGAACAAAGAATTCCAGAACCTTTATGAGAGCCAAATATTGGTATTCATCTGCCACTATGATGTGTGGTGCATGGCTCCATGAAGTCTTGGCTGTCCAGTCTGCTAAAGGAGAAAAAAAATGCTGTAAGACAAGGTCTTATTGGTTTCCCTTTCATTTGAATTGTTTTAACTACTTAACCTTTTCGCAGCCTATGTGCTGGGTCAGTACAACCAGAGGATACAAAAGTCAATTGCCTTTTTTAAAAAAAGTTAATTATCTTGCCAGACTACTATAATGTCATTATTTTGATTTAGGAAACAATAAGGGAAGGGAATTCCGGTCTCCAGCACATTCCCTCTTCTCTGAGTTGCTTTAAGGACTACTAATCAAGGCATCTTTTAGAACTGCCTGTATTCTCAGAACCACCATGAAAAGACCTGAAACCAAGAACGAGGTATGCGAGCTGGTGGGGCGGGAAGGTATATTTAATATGTAAGTAATCAATTCCTGAGACATAGTTGCAATTCCTGAGACATAGTCTTAATTAATGTTGGCAGTTCAGCTTTTCCAGAGAGAAAGAAGGCCGCATATCAACACCAATGTATGATACCTTCTTAAAAAATCATGGTGCAATAGGAATCTAATATCTTGGGTTTTTATAAGTAAAGGAAGCCAGCAATGTTGCAACCTTTGAAAGGGTTAAAGGATTCCAATTAGCTTGCGGGTCATGTATCACACTTGAAGTGTCTAAGCTTAACGACACACTTCATTGAACTCCATCTAGCAGGCTTCATGCTTATGAAGGTGTTCCTCTTGATTGCTTTTCATCTGGGCTACAAAACGATTAGGTTGGAGGCTGACATTGATTAAGTGCAAGAGAACCGTGTTTTACTGTGACAGCTGCTAGGCCTCTGTCAACAAATCAATGGATTTTTTTTTTTGTCCTCTTAACTCTACCATTAGCATCCTGCTGTTACCAGAGATGAAAAACATCTCTATAGCTGCCTTTGTGATTGACCACTTTCTGATTTGCCACTCACATAAATGTTTCTGTGAAGGATGAGCCTTAACCTTGTACTTAAGAGCATTGGATTCTTCAGAATATATAGAGCACAGAAGGGCAAGGCATTTTGCTTGTTACGAGAATTAAAAACCACTTAGCTCAAGGAAGGCTGTGGCTCTTTGTAACAACAGGAGGATTACGGCCCTGTCAATGCAGCAGTAGGCCACTAGTTTTAGAACTGAGTCTAGTGCTTATTTATTCTAAAAAGAGAAGCACTGGCACTTTTCAAGACAATCTGGAAGTCATAGCCACAGAGAAATCAAAGCAGATGAACAGGAAGTAATCTGTACATGCCAAGGGCTGCTTTCTGTCCCTTTTTGATCAGTTCCTAAAATTGGAAAAGCTACTGTTTTTGATGACAGCTCCCAGAATCCCTGAAACCAGCACAGCCAGTGACAAAGCTGCCTGGAGGTATTCTGGGAATTGTCATTCCTTCCACCCCAAAAATGTAATGTTTCAAAGCTGATATGTTCTGTGGTGAGTTGAGACTGCATTAAAAGGCTAAATTTGTTGAATTTTGCTTCATTTACCCCATTACATAACTTCTTTGCTTTCGACTTCCACCTGCAGTCAAGATTAACTTAATTCTTGCTTTTATTGGGGAGTAAGTTTATTTGATTTTACAGCCAATAAAAAAACCTGAATTTAATGGGTCCCTTCCAGTTTTCCTTGTATTTCAGATAGACTCGTTACAATCAGAACTGAACAGAGTTGTGATTAACTTAAATCCCACTGATTGTATTGGGACTACTGAAAAAATCTGGAACCAATCCAGTGTTAAGAGCTTTAGTTCGATTCCATTCCTTTGCTTATGTAATTTTCCAGGCAAGGCAAATTAAAGCAAATGGACAATATTGGGATGTCAAACATGTCAAAGCTGAATTTTAGGCTTTTCCAGGCCTCTGGTCAATAACATTTTGCTCAATTTTGTTAGGACATTTGTAAGAATCTTACAAATGAGGAACAGCTAGTGATCTCAATATATTATGCATGCATAGGATCCATTTTTAACATTGACAATGGTTTGTGAGGATAGTGTAGACTATGGCCATTTCCACACTAGACTGTTACAGTGCTATTATCCCACTTTCAACATCCCGTGGAATCCTAGGGTTTGCAGTTTAGGGAGGGGCTGGCCAACCCCTCCTAAACTGCAAACTCCAGGATTCCACAGGATGTTGAAAGTGAAATAACGGTGCTATAACAGTGTAGTGCGGAATGGCCTATCTTAAGTTCTCATAGAAAGAAATATAAGCGTTCATTACAAGTGGATTGAATGGAATCATTCCTCATGCTAAATTGTTTAAGTCTTTCATGGGCATAATAGACTCTCACACTTTGATTCAGCATGCCAGTTCCAATACATTGCTCTCCAAAGTCAAACCCAACCTCATTCTCAGTCAGCTCACATTGTACCCCAAGCTATGTTAGAGACAATTTCTCCTCCTTGAAATTGTATTTCAGAATCCTGAGGAGGGGAAGAAAGGCAAAGTGAGGAAAACAAAATAACTTGACATTCTATCTCTTTTGGGCCATTAATATAGGTTTTATGGCAAGTATAGACTTAAAATACGAATTGAACATGGCAAGTATAGACTTAAAGTTGCATCATTTTTTTTTTGTTACATGTATATCCTCCCTTTTCCCCATAATAGGACACAGTGCCCTCTGTCCTTCCTTTTATTCTTACATCATGTAAGGAAGCAGCAGAGGGAGCAGGCTATCCTTGAGAGCCTCCAATATGTGTAGCCTCTCTTCATGACTGGAAAACCTGTCTTTTTCAGGATGTTGCATAGAGTGGAGAGCCTATGGGTGTATTAGAGGCTCTCCTTATCAGACCATATCTCTCTATACAACAAGATCAACAAAAGGAAATGGTGGAGCTAGCCTAGACATTCTCCCCATACATTCAGTTAACCCTATCCTGAATGACTTGGCTTCTATAAGCCAACCATGGATTCTAGGGCAAAAACCAACAACTCTTCCCAGGTCTGTAAATCAGCAGTGACTGCCTGAGACCATCAGGGTACATTCAACAAAAAAGAGATGGGAGGCACCAAGAATCCAGTCTCCTGTAACGCAGAGGAAGGTAAACAGGTTTGCTGTCTACTGGTCTCCCTCACATAGCTACCTGTCAGCTTAAATAGCTATCTGATCAGCTGCTGCTGTTAGATTGAAATGTCCCTCTGTCCTATCTCAGTCCTGCACAGCTGATAAATCAAACAAACATATCTCCCAGCTTGTTACTTACTTCCAGGCAGTAAGCAAAGGCCCTTTCCGCATAAGGCAAGGGAATAGCTCCGTGCCGTTACTCACCGCTTCTCCTGGGGTCCAAAGCAACACGGACTGTCCCTGAAGCCCTTCTGCAGGACTCCTCCTTGGTCCAGGGCAAATTGGAGCAGTGCGAGGTCTGTAGATCCGCACTGCTTCGGCTTCCAAAATGGCGGCTTCCAGCTTCCAAAATGGTGGCTCCAGCTTCCAAAATGGTGGCTTCTGGCTGGTCGCAGGGCCTTACCAACTGCTGAAGCTCGCCATGCAAGCCTGCAAATCTGCACAAGAGAGCAGGAACACAATGGTGCGTTCCAGGAAAATAAAGACCTGTTTTTTCCAGTCTTTCAAAAACACGCTGGAAGACCACTTGGGGTCATCTTGGAGCAGACTGAGGTGCGGATCTCCAGTAAGTAGTCTGCTCCTAGTCCACTCCGAGGTGCAGACGACCTCCATGCGAGGGCGCACTGCCCTGTTCTAATTGCCTGGTGCAGAAAGGGCCAAAGAGTCATAAATAAAGTCCAACATAAACAAAGTCCAGCAGGGTTTCATGGCAATGGAGTGTCCAAGGTCAAGCCAAGCATTTATCAAGGCATCCAGCAAGGTAGCAGGTCAGATAAGCTCTGACAACTCCTGGAGGGGAAGGCCACCAGCTAAATAGACCCAAAGCCTAGCACAGCTGTGTCTTGATTGATTGTTGCGGGTTATAAATTCTGAGAGGGCAACACTGAGTCTCTCTTTGCTGCCTGTGCTATGGGAAGCTGGGTCTAGGTAAGTGTTCCTCTATTTCTGAAGAAGCAGGACTCTCTGTTGGAGCTGGCACCTTCCCCTGTTCTGTTTCCTGCACTGTAACCTCTCTCCATACAGCAGGCCCCGGCATGCCTTCTGTTTCAGCCTCTGGCATGCCCTCTGCTTCAGACTCTTAGAGTCCATGCTCTGGAAGCAGGGCATGACACCCTCCACATTGCCCTCCAGAAGCCCATTCGAAAGGAAATGGTGGGACCATGGTTCAGCAAGGATAGAAAATGCCAACATATCACAAAGAAAAGGCAGTACTGCTCCATACTTATTTTATTTCAGCTTTTTCCCCCAAAAGAGGAGTGTGGGTTTCCATATATCAGCAAGGATCTTGGTAAGGATTCTAGGTTGCAAATCAAGAGTGATAAGGAGTTTGTCAGGAATCACCTAATTAGCCTAAATGAGTTCAAATCTGCAGGGCCAGATGAACTGCATCCTAGAATATTGAAGAAAGTTGCTGACACACTCATAGAATCACTTGCTATCATTTTTGAGAAATGTGGAGAATGACTGAGGTGCCAGAGGACTGGAGACAAGCAAATTTTCTCTCTCTCTCTCTTTTTTTAAAAAGGCAAAAAAAAAAAAAGATCCAGAAAACTACAGGCCAGTCGGCCTGACCTCAATCTCTGGAAATGCATTAGAACAGATTCTACAGGAGTCCATCTGCAAGTATCTTGATGACAATGCAGTGATTAGTAGGAGCCAGGGTGGGTTTGTCAAGAACAAATACTGCCAAACTAACCTTATATCCTTTTTTGTAGGGATGGGATGAATCCAGAATTTTCTGAATCCGAATCTGGATCCAAATCCCTGGAAGGTTCTGGGAATCCACAAATCTTGAATCTTTCGAACCTTTTTTTAAAAAGGGTTTAAAAAGCAAGGGAAAGAAGGATAATCTTGGGAAAGACACGCTCTCTCAGCCTTAGCAAAAGCCTAGGCAAAGGCAAACCTCCCTCTGAAGAAATCTGGCCAGGACAATTGTCCTAGTTTTGCCTCAGGATCTCCCCAGACACAAAATGTCATGAAGGCCGTTTGTACACAGGCAGGAAAATGTGGATTCATCCCACATTTTCATGCCTGTGTAAACAGGACCACTACAGTAGAGAGATAATCCAGGTCAAAACTGGCTTTTCTTTGCATAGCTTCTTCTGGCATCCTGGGATTTGTAGTTTGATGATGCACCAGCAGACTTTGGCAGAGAAGGCTGCTTGTAAAACAGGAAACCCCAGAATTGTGTCTGAAAGAGCTTTGCAAGTGAGCTCTGCAAAGGAATGTTTCAGCTATCCTTGAAATCTCAAGCCTGTAGCTTCCAGTCAAATGCTGAACTTAAATAT
Organism: Cyclura pinguis; assembly: GCA_030412105.1. NCBI lineage: Eukaryota > Metazoa > Chordata > Lepidosauria > Squamata > Iguanidae > Cyclura > Cyclura pinguis. The sequence goes on along the minus strand of CM059600.1, from coordinate 269,894,677 downwards.
GAAACGTTCAATTTAAATATCTTAGAATACAACCCTAGATGTAATTTGTGAAATTGTTAGCAAAGGCCATTATTACTCAAAGGGAAAAATTCACCTACTTGCCATCTCCCCTTGTGTGTCTAGTCTCCCAAGTTTTCAGGCGTCCCAGTCTCCAACAAACTGTTTAGGTGGTGGATTCGAAAGATTCAGTTTACCTATTTTGGCACAGGGATTCGAGAATTCGGTTGGCCCATCTCTAATGTATATAAAGGTGCTATGGGAGATCTTACGAGAAATTAGAGGGAGGTGCCATCAATATGCTGATGACACCCAGCTATACTTCTTGTCACTGGAGTTGACTGAGGCTGTGGAGGTGCTGGACCAGTGCCTGGGTGTGGTAATGAGCTGGTTGAATTTCAATAAATTGATGCTGAGTCCTGATAGGATAGAGAATCTGTGGATTAGTGGTTCTTGGGTCCAGGAAGTAGGTAAGTTACTTACTGGGATTTTATTCTCCCTGAAGGAGGTGGATAGCTTGGAAGTAATCTTTAGATCCATCTTTGTCACTGGAGTCTTTAGGGGAACTCTGCAGCTTGGATTGCTTGAGGTCATATTTTACAGATCCCATCAACTACACCCTTAGCCATAGTTGTCTGTGCACTGGTAACTTTCTGATTAGACTACCACAAATGCACTCTAGCTGGGACACCCTTAAAGGTGACACAAAAACTGCAACTAACGCAAAATGCAGCAGTTAGTCTGCTGAGCAAAACATCATAAAAAGTCATACAAAGCCAGTTTTAAAGAAATTTCAGGGGCTACTAAAATACTTCTGGTTTAAATTCAGTATGCTGGTAATAACATTTTAAACTCTAACTTACCTGCGGCCTCCTCCTCCCCTTCCTCATTAATTTCTATAGCACCATCTATGTACATGGGATTTTACGAGTAAAACAACCAAAACAGTGGGTTTTACCAAAGATGTACAATTTAAAATACATGCACATCCAGATAAACACAAAGGGAAGGAATGAATAATAAAACTAATTGTAAAACAAATTATCCAGATAAAATGCAGATTTCTATGCAGAAAATGCTGTTTCCTAAGCAGAAAAATGCTGTCTTCTGCACACCTACCCACCCCACGTGCAAACTTGATACAGAATAAGTCTGCAAAAAGTATCCTCAGTTCAGGATTCTTCTCGTCAGAGTTTCCTGACACTAGACTAACATGTTTTGCAAACATTTTCCAAATATTTTTCAAACAGTCTTTCCTTCTGTACCATGTCCTTAACTTGGACGAAGTTGCATCAGAGCCAGGACCAGGCTTGCAATGGGAGAGAAATAATTTAAACAGCAGAACAAAAGAAAGGGAAGAAGGTGGTGACTGCTGTTCCTTTCCCACTTCTATCCTACTGGCAGGAACCCTGTAAAACTTATGTTATGTCAAGCAGTTCCAGTCAAGCAGCATGGAGCACTCTGTCTTAAATCATCAGGTTGCCCTAACTGTCTCCATAGGAAGAAATATGAATAAATTCATTGTTTCTAATGTAAATTGATTTGATGTAATAAAAGTTGACATACCTCCAACCCCAGATAGTTACTTTACTATCAAAAGTAGCTTGTTTGAGGAGGGGGATTAGAATTGTTTGACATCTCACTAGAAGAGTAAACTTTTTTTCCCCTTTTGTGGCAGGATAATACAAGCCAGTATTTGATTTTTCATAACAGAATATCTTGAACTAAAGTAGACTTTCATCAATGTTCTGGCTCAGTCTAAATAGTTCAGATTTCTTCCAGAACCCTTTGACAGGTATTAGTAGCTGCTTCTGGCAACTGCCTCAAAATTCCTAAAGCATGCAGAGAGCTCTTTTAACATCCCCCTCCCACAACACATTACTATAGATAAATGGACAAAACATGAATGGAGGCAGTTTGTTATGGTGATCAGTACTCCGAGCTGTGATTGGAGGTGTGACTTTTAAAAGATAGATAGGATACTCATATCAGTTAAAATAGAAATAGCTGGCATTAAAGGAAGAGATTTTATGAAGATCTGTGGATCAATTTTTTCTCAGAGACTAGCAAAACCCACAGAGCTGCACCATTGAAAGGGAAAATAGAAAATCATACTCCATTTAAGCAGTCTCAGCAAAAGCATCTGTACAGAGTCCTAGTGCTGTAAACCATTTCAGTAAACCTATCATATCATGTGCTTGATTTATGAAAAAGGGGTACAAAAGAGTCTGTTCTTCATCCTGATCCTTTTAAGCACAAGGAAGTTGTGATGTATGAGAAGAAATTTTAACGCACCTGCAATAATCTCTAAAATGCTATGGCTTCCCCATTCATTGTGGGCAGCTGAAACTTTCCTTGATGTTACAATGAGGAACCAGGTCATGTTCATGAGGCGAATTTAGTGGTATCATTGTGCTGATAAAATTACTCCCATCAGCTGAATTGGGAGTCTAATGATATCTGCCTCCTGAACAGATTTTTGGGTAGCACAGAAGGTTGGGTTGGAACTGGAGGAGCAAAAGAAAGCCCTGTTTCACTAGAGAACTTCTACAAGTCCAATGTTGGATTTAATTTGATGTCACTCATCTTTATTTTAGTCATTCAGGAAGATACAGATACAGGTAAATAGCTCTGCATGTTGAGATTCAAAGGCCAAGGAATGAGATTTTAAATGTCAGTATCTGGGTGGTGCTGCTAGATGGTAGTGTTGCTAACTTCTCTAGACTTAGCCTGATTAGGTCTGTGTGCTTACACTGAGCAAAATAGCAATTCTGCCACACTAATATGATATGGTTTCAGCATTACTAATTCTGACAGCAAGCTTATAAGCAGTGTTCAAAGATCTTGTCATAAATATATTCATTAATTTACATTCCACCACCCTATTTTATGCTTTGCATTTTAAAAAATAAGACATGTTAAACTCTAAAACGAATGGATTATTGAAGGAAAAAAGAAATGCTTTCACCGCTGAAGTCAAGTCTATTTAGCTTTCCATTTTTAAGAAGGCAAATACATTTCCTCTTATTATAAAGGGCAACAGGGTTGACTTCAAAACCTATGCGTGTTTTGATCATCCTTAGTCCGAAGATAAAGTCTTGTCACAAAACCTGGAAGGATTTTTTTTTAAAGCACTCACATTTCAGAGTTATTTATTATAACAAATGTATTCAGGTACTTTAAAATCTTGCTTCTGCAAATCCACAGTATGTCCTACTTCTCTCCTGTGCCCATACAACAATAAATGTTCACTAAAATGGTTGCTTAGCTTGCATGCTATTTAAATTTGAATTTCAAAAAAAAAATCATCTTTCAGTAGTGCTGCATATCTTTCTTGGTGTATGGAAGGTGAAATTGGCCATTCAGAGAGAAAAATATTTCATGAAGTATTTCAGACTTTTTTTTCCCCACACAAGATCTAGCTGCATTATGTGCCTGTTCCTCAACAATACAGTCCTATGGATGGTTGTTAGAAGCAGAGGTTTAACATGGTGGTAGAGAGTTGCAAAATAAGGGCTTTTCCCCCCAATGAATTCCTCCCACATGAAATTTTCCTTCAGTCCCCCAATTTTTTTGCATTGCAGGAACTAAAAAGTGCAGCTGAGCATTTAAAAATCCAGTTTAGGCATCCAAAGAAAAGGGGCAAGCAAATGGTGAAATACAAAATATGAATATGAAATGTAAATTGTTGTTGTGTGCCTTGCAGTCAGTTCTGACTTATGGTCACCTTAAGGCAGATCAATCACAGAATTTTCTAGGGTTAAGAGTGTGTCACACATCCAAGGTCACCCAGTGGGTTTCCATGGCCAAGTGGGGAATTGAACCCTCATCTCCAGAGTTGTAATCCAATGCTCAAACGACTACACCACACAAATGCAGCAAAATGTAAGACATCCAGTTGTGAGAGATTTTCAGTGCCCCACTCTTTGCAATCCTAGAAATGTGGGGACTGAAGGAAAATTTCATTTGGAAGGGCCGAATCCTTAACTGAGGGAGGCAATACCCCTCTCCCACACCTTTGCCTCTGGTCCCGATTGTGAGAGTGAGCCAGAAAAAAAGAAAACTGTCTGAAGGAGCAATGGTCTGAAGGGAAGTAGAGCATGAGCTCAGGAAGGATTCAGGAAGCTAAGGAAGGATGAACTAAGGAAGGCCCAAATGCAACACCCCTGTTCTAACAGGTCAAATAAAATGAATGGATGTGGATGTGGACAGTTATGTCTTCGATTTGGACCCTTCTTCAGTAGCCACACCCCTGGTCAGAGATAAGACCCACTGTATTCAGTAAGGACTATTCTCAAGTCAGTATGCATTTGCCCACTGCCCAAAACTACAATCTTCTTTGAATTTATCTGGGAAGGAACCCCACTGAACTCAGTGAAACTTAATTTCTGATCAGACATGCATATGGTTGCTGTGTAAATGTTATTTCAAAATATTATTCCAAATGTTATTTCATCCTCTGAAGATGCCAGCCACAGATGCAGGCAAAACATCAGGAGAAAATACTAATAAAACCCAGCTTCAAAACCCGGAAAACCTATGGATTCCAGCCACGAAAGCCTTCGACTTGACATTACTTCAAAACCTCCCAGACAGTTAAATATTTATTTCTTATTTTTAAAAAAGGTTCTTTTTGATTAAACAATTATTTATAATATTTTGTGTACTAAAGTGTGCTAAAAGACAATAATGACTAGAATAATGAAACATTAGTAGATTAGAGATCTTGTGAACACATGAGAAGGCACCAGGATGTCTCCAATGATAAAAGAGAAAGCTATCACAGGCATATTGGCACATGTTACAGAAATTTGTTTGCGTCTCCTTTCTCAAAATTATTTGACAACAGACTCTGAGGAGTTCCTCATTCATCTCTGGCAGGGCTTTTTTTGGGGGGGGGTGAATGGGAAGGGAAGATCACTACCATCACCTCACCATCACCCACCCACATATTCCTGTCCCGTCAGATAAATGCTGTCTTTTACATATCAGCCATAACATTTTCTATAATGCTCAACGAACCCTCATGGATGAGAATGGGACATTTTATCCCATCTCCCAATTCACAGTGATTTGAATCAAAATAGGTAGGCATGAAACTCTGTGTATATGCTTTTAAGGTCATTGTTGAAGGAAGTATTGGAATAACTCCTTCATATAACAATCCCTGTGTGCATGAAACCTATCTAATGGTGCTGGTGTGTGCCATAACCACACCAGGCTGTTGCCTAAATGTACAGCCTGATGTACAGGCTATTGCCTAAAACATGGCAGGGTGAGCACAGCCAACCTGACAGATAGCAGGGAGCACCATGGAAAAGTTTGGCTGCATTTCTACAGCCACACATACAAAGAAGACAGAATTATCCTGGATCTCTATGGTGATGGTACGAAGCGGAAGTATGTTTAGTGGAACCTTATGTCCCATGAAGCCAGTATAGGATCTTGACTATTTTCTTGCAAAATCTAGACAGAACCAGACCTGCAATGTAATCTTTCTATGGCACTGCCACCTGCAGTTGTATACGATACAGTGGTGGAGCTTGGAATGTGTGTGTGTGTGTGGGGGGGCTATGGCATGAGGGATGTGGCCACTGTGCACTGGGGTATGGCTGCGGTGTGCAGGGGTGTAGCCAGGGTGCACAGAGTGTGGCCTGGGCACACAGGGGCGTGGCTACAGGCCGGGACACCCCAAAAACATTGCTGCCTGGGGCGAATCGCCTCCCCCCGCCCCCACATCCCTATGTGACTGATACAATAGCTAAAAATTTCACACACTTGCCAAATACAGGGGGATTTTCTTTTCCCCTACAAAGAAAGACGTAAACAAACTGGATGGTGCAAAAATGTTCCATCAGATTTATTGATACTTATTATTGGGATCCTCCTTCCCCCACTTTTTTTTTGTCTCAGACAATATAATGCATTGGGGGAAAAAATGCCTCATTCCATTTTCGAGCAAACACTGGTGGAGCAAAGCAAAAGTGCTCTGATTCTTAATGATTTGGCACCACATTTCTCCATTTGGAAGGACACTGAAATTCATTGAGATCATCCACAATATAAGAAGTGTATGTTGTATTTTGTTTATTTTACATGATTTTATTTTAATTTTATTCTACCTTGTGTTTCCTGGCTCTCATGAGTGGAACACGTTTGATTCTGAAAAGGCAAACATTCCTTTAGATGCAGAGCATTATTACACCCTGCAATGCATTGGAATTTTCAAGAGGGAAAATAAAAAAAACCTTTTGATTTGCATAAACTTTCCTTGTTGTAAATTTAAACTTATTGCTCTGAGTTTTGTTTTGCATAAATAGGATTAATATGTTTAATAAGAATAACAAAGTCACATGTTCATAGCTATAGGCCATATAGGTCAGACCATGTAGGATATTTACAATTTTCCCAGTAACTGTCAGTAAAAAAATGTTGCCATTATTAGTAACAGTGTTCAAATTTGGAAGATGGTCTAGGCAAAAATTATTAAGCTCAATAACAAATTCCTGAACTAATTGCAAAAATGTACATTTGCAAATACACATGCCACAAAATAAGCCAGTACTTTTGATGAATTCAGCTTCAAGACCCCTTTCACCCCAGAGGTCATTGCATCTATTATGTTTGAAGCTTCTTTTAACCTTAGTCCAAATGAGATTACTATGATCAAGCAGAATTAGTCAAAGTCATTTCTTGGTGTTGTGGAATATGGCCTTACAAATTTGGTTTAAAAATGAATCTTAAAATTAAAAAAAGCAGTAAGATAGCCTGAGAATTAAACATTAAAATATTATAATGACTGACTTTATATGACTTACTTATTTGGGATAAATACTTTCATCCATACTTTCTTCATATTTATGGCTTCCAACATTTTGTCTTTGATGTGATAAAGATGCAAGATTTCCATTAAATGGACTTCACAATTGCCATTTCAGAATTATGACAATAAAAGCCATGTTCTTTGATGCAGCTTTGAATAATACAGTTATGTTTAAGAAACTTTTAACCTTTAATCATCTTGGAATGCTTTGATCTAAAGCACATTACTAATTTTTGTCATCATCACGTTTTTACCCAAGATGCAAAGCTTTCGGATACTTCTCTCCTTTCTGCACTCCTAACAGCTGCCTAGAATATTTCCATATTTTGAATACACTGTCATCCAATTTTGTTTCACCAAGAATGTCTACTAGTCTTCAATGTGACTTCCCAACACATCAATAGCAGGCAAACTGGTGGTTATGACATTGCAGTCTATGAGGCTACTGAAAAAGGATGATTATTAAGGTCTCAGAGCTCCTCAAGACATGAAATAAGATTCTGAAAGTCCCAGGTTTTGTTTGTTTATTTTGGAGATCCACACAAAATTTTCAAGTATTTCCTGGGAACTCTCAGCATTACCAGTGACATGTTATTCCTACTTTCCGGGTTAGTTTAAATTAACTCAGTATTTTCTGAAATGAAATGTATCACTAGTTGGCTGTTTGTTTGTATAATCATGAACTATCCAAGATGGTCATCAACTGTAAACGCAGCTATTGTTTCCAGGACACAGATTCAACAGAGACAAAGTGAGCAAAAGAGGAATGTTAGCACCAAAATAAAATGATCCTAATATTTAACTAGTGTGTAATATTGCTAAAGCACTTTAGCACTTTGATTATAACTCCTGAATAATCATACAGAAGGCTCAGTGGAAATTGGGTGAAAATCGGTTTCTGAAATATTTCATGAGTATAGAAGTGATACATGAGCAGTGCAAGAGGAAGGAGGAAGAACACAATGGAGTAGAACAAGTGAGGAACACCCAGGATATTACATGAAAGAGTTTGGATGCAAAATTGGGAATATACAAGAAAAATCAAAACAAAAAGAACTGGAAAATCTTGATACTTCCAGATATTTTTCCCACCTCTGGATGAGCCCTAAGACCACCAAATGTTGTGGTGTGACCATATATCTATCACATTTTATTTCACGCTGCAATCTTTAGCACACTTACAAGAAAACAGGTTCTGTTAAATACAGTGGGACATTTTTAGGCTTAGATTCTGAGCCTGTGGTTAATAATGAGCATATATAACTGTGAGGATGTAGTTTTCAAAAGAGCCTTTTCCCAGTATGTTTCCCTTGAAGACATCGACTTCCTCCACCCTTGTCTGTTGGCTCCTAGTTTAAATGTTCTGTCATACAATAAAAACTGGATCGAAAGCCTGACACATCTTTTTAAAAAACAGCAACTGACCAAACCAATGTCTGGGTTAGGAATTTGGATCCAAATAAAAAAACCCTTTCTGTTCTTTGGCCATTAGTGCACCCAGCTAACTGCTGGGAAAGACTGATGCTCAAAAGATAGAGGAAAAGAGCACCTGCTTTCTCACGCTGGTTTGTGTTTGCTGTCTTGATAAAAATGCAAGACAGCATATGCAGAAACCATGCGGAAACCCCATTCACATGGTAATTCCTTTGTATCTGAATAATTTCTTTTCAGGTGCCTGAATGAATACAAGGCTAGTGGGAGGATTTTGAACATCCTATTCCTCCAGTTTGTTCATGGCTATGTTTAGCATCTAGCTGATTTTGAAGATCAAACACCACCTCTTTGTCTGAGTACTCAAAAATAAAAGGTTGGCTCGCTGGTTCCAATCCAGGCCAAGTATGTCTGAATAATGTCTGTTTAGATAACATGACCTCAAATTAAATTAATCAAAACCTACATTTTACTTGATCACAGGAAATGGCATTGTCTAAAAATGATAATAATAAAAGTGGGGACATTATTTCCAGGCGTGACTAACAACAAAAACAGAAGACTGGGAACTGAGTTCATTGATCTTTCATCAGACAAAACCCTGCGCAAGAAGCCAACAAATGTAACTGAACAAATTCCAAGACAAGGGAGCTCCTCATGCTGTGGTGAATAAAACTGACCACAAAGCTTGCAATATAAGTTGAGGGTGGTATGCGGGTTTAGCTTTTGGTATTAGGTGGTTTGGGAAAGCTCCTTTGTTGGATTTTCCCAGTCCTACCATTTTATGTGACTATGCCTGCTTTTTCAGTGTTGCTGGACACCAGCAGTGCACTTTGATTTGAATGGGATCTTTGACAGCAGACAGCTGGAGTGAATCTGGCCCAGCTCTGAGACAAATCTGTTCTTCTATAAAGAACAGCTCACTATAATTTGGCCTGGAAGTACTGATAAGATAGAATAACCTTCTGCTCCCTGTGTGGGAATGAGTTCGATTTATATCCAGTGTTAGAGAGGAAGTAACAATTAATCATTTGTGTGTGGTCAGTTCCTAATCTTTCTGAATCTAATAAAATGCTGATCCTTACCACTAATAAGACAAAAAATAGCAGCAGTCTTTATTGCATTGCATGCATTGTGAATTGAGACAATATGAATCATAATCACTAAATACAACAGAACAAGGCAAAGTCTAACTGAACATAGAACAATAGGCTTGTCAACAACCACCAGTCATGATGGCTATACACTGCCTCTAGGATGAGGTGGTCAACTTTGGCAGTTCCAGAAGCAACTTTTCTGCCTCCATGACTCTGAGCAGGAACGTGGGGGGGGGGGCATATGAGCCATCAAATCATCAAATATATTTACAAAACAGAAGTGTCTGGATGTGCACTCCTGGTTTTGAAAAATGAGAAGGAGCATATTAAACAACAAAGCAACAATTTTTTTTAAAGTGGCAACAAATTCTTTTAAAAAATGAATGACAACTCCTGGGGTCTACTGGGAGTGGCAATTTGCCATTCTTTTTCCCAGAAAAATGGTGCTTTGGGAAAATCCAGAGGGAGTAATAGGCTTGAAAAACAGCTTTTGGGTGTCCATTGCTCCACTGCTCCAGAATCACAACCAATATTCTCTCAATACCAGTTACCATAAAACATAAGAAGGATGGTGCTTTTGCGATCACTTTCTGCTTGTGGGTTTTCCATGGGCATCTGGTGCACCACTGTGGGAAAAGAATGCTGGGCTGTGTAGGTCTTTGGTCTGTTCCAGCAGAGTTCTTCTCATGTTCACTTAATTGAGATCAAACTAATACATAAATAACACATTTTTCACGGTATTATGCCACATAAGTCTTGGGCAGTACTATTTAGATACTGTGTGTTATTGTACCTTATTTCTGTAAGAAACCAGTGCCATGTCACATTTATTGGAGTGCACACAAGATATCACAAAGGTTGTATACTGGAAAGCTTGGTTCAATAATAAGATAGTTCAACCAGCATAAAGATAAACAATGAATCGAGATGGAGAAATATCTCCTGCTTTTTTGTATGTTTTTTTAAAAAAACAGTCATGTAGTTTGTTTCTAAAATGGCCTTTTGGGTAGCCCTGTAGGTGCAGTGTTGCATAATACAGAACTTCACATAGCATTTCCCCTAATTACTCAGAACATTTTATGTCCATTCCTTCAGTAGTTTTATCAATAAACATTTAAACATGCCTTTATTATTGTCATCCATATGCAGATGGGAAAGTAAGAAATCATGGATTTGCAAAACTCAGCTACTGATTTCATGGCTGAGGAGAGATTTGAACTGGGGATTTGGTAGTCCACAGATCATTCTTTCAACTGCTATGTTATATTAATTCCTTGAAGCAGTGGTTCTCAGCCTTAGTCATCTCTCATTACATTTTCTCAGTAGGCAGCTTTGATAGCTACTGGCTCTGGAGTAATGGATCAATCTGTTGCTGCTGTTGTTGTTGTTTTGCCTCCTTTCATAAGTCTCTGTATGAATCTAGCAAGCAAGCAGGAAGGGCCCCATTTTTTGGTAAGCCTGTAACCATGGGTGGTGGTAGGAGGCCCAGCCATCTCAAACATCTCTCTAGCTTCCCCCACCAGAACAAGAGAGGACTGGCCATTGATTTCACCAAACTGTTATTGCCCTGATATTGCAGTAGGGTATCCAGAGAAGAACTATCCCAGGCCGTGAGGTTTCAGTACCAAACCGAAGCCTAAACCTAAGAATGGTCTTCCATGATGTCGCAAGGGACAGAACCAGGCAATGATAGAAGGTTTATTTTACAAGGGGAAGCTTCTTGTGATGTCCTTAAACACAAGTTAAGCATCAACCACAATTACACAGTCTGCCATCCAAATATAAAATGTTTAGTCTGATAATTGAGGAATACACTCATGTATTTTTCAAGGTAGTGCTCTTACCCTGAGATTCCTTCTCCTACTCTCAAGACTGGAAAAGACTGTCCTGGCCTTGAGGCCCAAGCAGGCCTGAGATCTGGAAGCCTACTATACACATAGTTATTTCCCAGTGTACCCTTCAACATTTCACAGATCAAAACCAAGACTCATGTGAACAAGTGGCATTAGAGTGAGGTCAAGATAGACAATAGAAGAACAGACAAACTGGGAGAGGTTGCAGTGGTTTGCTTTCTCCTGAGTTTGCAAGGAAAGTTAAGATTCTGCTCTCTCCTGTCCTGTGCCCCTCTGCTGAGCTAACTGAGTGCAAACTACCTTTGCCTTTGAACTCAGTTTGCTGCAACTGAAGTAAGCAGCCTTTGAAAGGGGGAAGTGGGAAGAGGAGCAAGAAATTAAGACATTTTAAAAGCAAGTGAAAATGGGATCATAGAATCATAGAATCATAGAAATGTAGAGTTGGAAGAGACCACACAGGCCATCCAGTCCAATCCCCTGCCATGCAGGAACACCCTCAAAGCACTCCTGACAGATGGCCATCGAGCCTCTGCTTAAAAACCTCCAAAGAAGGAGACTCCACCACACTCCGAGGCAGCATATTCCACTGCCGGACAGCCCTGACTATCAGGAAGTTCTTCCTGAAGTTCAGGTGGAATCTCCTTTCCTGCAGTTTGAATCCATTGCTCCTTGTCCTGGTCTCTGGAGCGGTAGAAAACAAGCCCTCTCCTTCCTCTACATGGCATCCCTTCAAATATTTAAACATGGCTATCATGTCCCCTCTTAACCTTCTCTTCTGCAGACTAAACATACCCAGCTCTCTAAGTCTATCCTCATAGGGCATGGCTTCCAGGCCTCTCACCATTTTGGTCGCCCTCCTCTGGACCTGCTCCAGCCTGACCATGTCCTTCTTGAATTGGGGTGCCCAGAACTGGACACAGTATTCAAAATGAGGTCTAACCAAAGCAGAGTAGAGTGGTACCAGTACCTCCCTCGATCTAAACACCATACTCCTATTGATGCAGCCGAGAATTGCGTTGGCTTTCTTGGCTGCCGCATCACACTGCTGACTCATGTTCAGTTTGTGGTCTATTAAAACTCCTAGATCCCTTTCACACATATTGCTATCCAGCCACGTGTCCCCCATCCTATATTTCTGTATTCCATTTTTTCTACGTAAGTGTAGGACCTTACACTTCTCTCTGTTGAATTTCATTTTGTTAGCTTTGGCCCAGCTCTCCAATCTATCCAGGTCATTTTGAATTTTGATCCTGTCCTCTGGCTTATTAGCAACCCCTCCCAATTTGGTGTCATCTGCAAATTTGATGAGCATGCCCTCTATTCCTTCATCCAAGTCGTTGATGAAGAGATTGAACAGCACTGGGCCCAGGACAGAACCCTGTGGCACCCTGCTAGTCACTTCTCTCCAGGATGAAAAGCAGCCATTCGTGATCACCCTTTGGGTTCGGTCGGTCAACCAATTACAAATCCAACTAACAGTAGTCCTGTCCAGCCCACATTTTACTAGCTTCTTTGCAAGAATGTCATGGGGAACTTTGTCAAAGGCCTTACTGAAATCGAGAAATGCTACATCCACAGCATTCCCTTCATCTATCAAGCTAGTAACTCTGTGATAAAAAGAGATAAGATTAGTCTGGCATGACTTATTTTTGAGAAATCCATGTTTACTTCTCCTGATTACCGCCTTGCTTTCTAAGTGATTAGAAACTGACTGCTTAATGATCTGCTCCAGAATCTTTCCGGGTACTGATGTCAGGCTGACTGGGCGATAATTATTTGGGTCCTCTTTTTTTCCCTTCTTGAAGATGGGGACAACATTTGCCCTCTTCCAGTCTGCTGGAACTTCTCCTGTCCTCCAAGATTTCTCAAAGATTATAGCAAGCGGTTCCAAAATGACCTCTGCCAGTTCTTTTAATATCCTAGGAAGCAATTCATCTGGCCCTGGAGACTTGAATTCATCCAGTGTGGCCAGGTATTCCTGTACCACCTTTCTACCTATTATGTGCCTCATTTCTCCTGCTTCTTCACCTGCTCCCCAACAGCCAGGTTGAGTGCTTGTATCCTTCTGGGAAAAAACTGAGGCAAAGAAGGTGTTAAGTAGTTCTGCCTTTTCTCTTCCCCTGTTAGTAATTCACCATCTTCTCTGCGCAGCGACCCTATCGTCTCCTTCTTTTTCCTTTTGCTACGGACATATTTAAAAAAGCCCTTTTTATTGTTTTTGATGTCTCTGGCCAGCCTAAGTTCATTCTGTGCTTTAGCCTTTCTGACCTCCTCCCTAAATCTCCTAGCTACTTGCTTAAATTCTTCTTTGGTGGTTTCTCCCTTCTTTCATTTCCTATACATGTTTCTCTTAATACTTAGCTCAACGGAGAGTTCTTTAGTCAACCATTCTGGTTTCTTCAGATGCCTTCCATTTTTCCTCCTTATTGGCACAGTTTTAGACTGTGCCTTCAGTATCTCCCTTTTAAGGAACTCCCATGCCTCCTGAACTCCTTTCCCTTTCACTATTCTTGACCACGGAATTCCAACCAGCAGCTCCCTAAGTTTACAGAAGTCCGCTTTTTTAAAATCTAAGATGAGTGTCTAGCTACACTTATCTTCTCCTTCCCACTGAATGCCAAATTCCAATAGGGTATGGTCACTCCCCCCTAAAGATCCAACCACTTCTACCTCATTAACAAGGTCATCCCTGTTGGTCAGGATCAGATCTAGAATATTTGATCCCCTTGTTGTCTCTTCTACCTTCTGGACCATGAAATTGTCTGCAAGACAAGCAAGAAACTTGCTGGACCTTGCTGTCTTGGCAGAGTTTGACTGCCAACATATATCCGGGTAATTGAAATCTCCTATTATTACTGTATCTCTCCTTTTTGAATGTGCAGTCATTTGGTTGAGGAAGGCATCATCAAAGTCCTCGGTCTGGTTTGGAGGTCTGTAGTAAACCCCCACCAGAATATCCCTATTGTTTCTCACTCCCTTAATTCTTACCCAGATGCTCTCGACCTGGCTTTCTGGGTTTAAGTCACAGATCTCTTCACAGGTGAAAACATCCTTGACAAACAAGGCTACTCCTCCTCCTTTCTTGTTTGGTCTATTTTTACAAAATAGGCTATACCCCTCTATTCCTACTTTCCAATCAGGAGACTCATCCCACCAGGTCTCAGTGATGCCTAGCAAATCGTGTTTATTTTGTTGTACTAGGAGTTCAAGTGACAGAGAATTAATCAGTACTGTACCTACCAAATTGGGAGAGTTGCATGGTTTCTGCATGGCATCACGGTCCTGCTGTGGGGACACGTTGGCAGCGGTCCATGAGTCATGCTTTCACATGATGTCATCACAGTCCCGATGTCAATGCATCCCCACCCATTGTGACTGTGGGATATTCCATTAATGGAAAAAATCTGGGATGTTTCTGTCACTGGTGACCATGCAGAATGGGTGGAAGTGCAATCCAGGTGCTTCCTTCCCCAGTACAGCATGGGAAAGAGGCTGGCTGCAGTGCAGAAGGAAGGTGCATGTCACTCATGCTCCCATCCACAGGCAGCCAGGCTGGTGCAGAGGGGAGCATTGGGGACAAGCTCCCATCCCAGCAAAGGCGCTGCCAGGATGATGCCAGGACCATGACGAAAAAAGGTAAGGTGCAGAAATGACCTATGAAAATATGGATTGTAGAACCTATGTAATAGCATATTCACATGTATTGTTCCTTGCTTACTTTTCATTTCCTATTAGACCCACACGACTCCAATTCAAAATTTATTTCCACACATCTGCTACTTGATCTCCAATACAGCCTTGAAAAGATATTTTAGATCTTTTTCTGACTGAGCCGCATTTGGATCTGTGCATCCCAAATACAGTTTCCTAAAACAATGGCCAAAGCTAACTTCAGAAAGTAGCTTACAGCTTCCTAACCCAGCTCCCACGATCTTTTTGTTTTTCCTAGCAATTTGCAGATAGAGGCTTCCTAAAAAAATATGTCACAGGACTGCTTCTTCCTCTAGGTGGCTGTTTTGATTATTTGATTCCTTTAAGGCTTGCAGAAAGGCATTTGTTTATATTGATTTCCAAAGCCAGGAAATTACTTCCTCTTTTTTCCCTCTAAAGCAGCAGATCCACTGATATACAAAAAGAGAAGGTGAAATTTTGACATGAAAGATAAATGTATATGAAGAAAATTACTTCTATTCAAAGTGAGTTAACTGGCAATACAAGAAATGAAGAAACAAGCCTGTTTGGATTGTATGTTAGAAATCCCAGTCATAAATTGTCCAGTTAGAAAGGAAGTGCTGAGATCAATGCATTTACATCCAGAATCCATTACGCATATTCTGTTTCTGATGTGTGTGTGTGTTTTTTTTTTATCTTTTAAAGAGAGCATCCTATTTCATGTATTAATATATTTCTCACTTGGTACTCTGTTGTTTATGGATGACTGTGCATTCAGATTGTCAGACACACCCAACTGGAGAAATAACCGTGCTTCATTCTGTATAATTGGGCCTACCACATTGTAAGATGCCCGCAGATGCTGTGTTAGTCAGTAAGCACATTACTAGCCAAGATGAATTATATATGAGGATATGGTTTTAGCAGTTGAGGCATTGTGGTGGGATGTAGTTCTTTGGCTCTCCATCCCTGTGCACATAAAAAAGGAAGAGATTATATTTAAATATCATATCCCATGGTTTACTGTGGCTTAGGGTTTTACATGGTTTTTTATTTCATTTCATTTCTGTACTTTGAATACTTGTGGATTACTGCATTTCGGGACTGGCCTGGCAAAGGCTTGTTTTAAAGCTGGCTGTGTAAGATTTCCTAAGCCACAGTCTGAGGAGAAATACATTAAGTGTAACAAACAGGCTTTTTAAAATCTTTGAATACCACGATCACTAATCAGATTGAACAAGACTAGGCCCCAATCCAAAGAACTGAAGGACAAGCAATTTGCTGTGCAATGGGGCTTCTGAGATGCTTTTCCTCATTTCAGAAGCAATAACCATGCCAGAGGTCATGTTCAGAGGACCACTGAAACTTGGAAGAATTCCAGAAGTTACCTGTACGATGAAAGGAACAGCTGCCGGCAATGGGTGAGGGCAAAGCTTTGGTGTGTTGAATAAAGAACCTTGCACATGTCTCTAAAATGCTGTTTGGAGCATGGCGGGAAGCTCCAAACAGTATTTAAATGTAAACAGCTTTGTGACAGCTACTACTAGATTTTCTGCTTCCAAATGTGAGAAAATTAATGTGCCAAAAAAGTGCCTACTATTTAAAGGCATCTTGCTCCAGACATTTTTAACAACTGAGATTTGCAGTGGGTAGACCACTGAAGTGTCTCGTCATTAAATTATGAACTGTACATTAGAAACAGATGTAGCACTGGAAGCCTTGCATGACAGCACACTCTTCAAGAGTTGGTGGTTATGTTGCTGCTGAAAGAGGAATGTGAAGCATGACTAACAGACTGGCTATTCCCCTTAGGAGATGTCAATTTTGGGTGCTGAGATCAGTGTGCCTCAGTGTCACAATGCCACCTGTTCCAAAGGATACCATTTGCAATACCTGATATCTCCTGAACTCAGTAAACTACACATGCCATTTAATATGAACATGATGTATAGCATTTAATGTGTTAATATTAACACAGTGTAAAATATTTAAAAGAGGGAAATTGTGTTTGCTTGTTTTTAGATATAAACTTTCTCCAATTAGATTGTTAAGCAATATGTAAAACCAGTTACCACAGAGAGGGCAAGACCTGGAGACAGAAGCCTTGTGTCCTGTTCAGTGGAATGAGCATGAAAGACTCAAAATACAGAAGGCCAAGCTGATCATCTTATCAAAAAGTAAAGTGAAACATCTTATCATGAAAATTGGGATAAGGAGGATATGACTTTTAAGCCAAGAGTTTAAAATTAAGTAACTATATCACCAAATTGGACTCACACCAACAGTTTCTCTTTGCTCAGTGGACCAAAGTTCTTCTGAAAAGAATTCACCCAATCAATGCCTTATTGCAGTGGTTCTTAACCTGGGGTCCACAGGGTCCTCACGGGGGGGGGGGTCCGCAATGCCCTTCTGCTGGACACCAACAGCAGCAGCAGCAGCAACAAGGACAAAGTGGAGGGTGAGTGCTGAAACTACTCCCTTGTTTGAAATTAGGGAGCAGTTTGGGCACATTCACACACCTGTTGCCATGTCTCTTTCATCAGCAATGTGGCAGCAGGGGTTTGGGCACTGACAGGTGCAGTGACAAACGTGTGCACACCCAAACTGCTCCTTGTTTGCAAATAAGGAATTAGTTTTGATGCCTGCACACACACACCAGTGATGAAAGGGACATAGCAGCAGGCATGTGCATGTACTCAAACTATGATCTTGGAGACCAGGGTCTGAATCCGCACCTGACCATGGAAACCCAATGAGTGACCCTGGGCAAGTCCCATTCTTTCAGTCTGAAAGGAGGGCAAAGACAAACCCACTTTGAACAGATCTTGCCACCCGCTGCCCCCCCCCCGTGATAGATTCACAGTAGGATCACTGTAAGTCAGAAATGACTTGAAAGTACAAACAAACACAACAAGGATCATTAAGCTGCTTACTCATTCTTCCATCTGAAAGATCCTGAGGTTCCAGTGCTTAAGAGTGTTCAAGTGGAGTGCTGGGGCTAAATCTGCCTGTTTCGACTATGTCACTGATCATGAGTTGGGACCCTAGGTAACCAGATTGTGATAAGGGAGACTTCCCAGCAGATATAGGTTAGTTGAAAAATGGCAAAGAACCTTCAATCCCTCAGACTAAAGAGACAGGGGGAACCACACCTGCTTCAATGTGCCTGTATGCCTTTCTGTAGTCTTCTGAAGCTGAAGACAAATGAGGGACAAATGAAGCTATGCCTACATTTGGTATCCCTCCAGTGTAGAAGGAGAAGCCAGATTGCTTCACAGATGTTACAACTATATGATAAGCTCAATATGAGTTCAGATCTGGCTATGGGGTAGAGACAGTTTTGGTAATCTTAATGGATGACCTGTGTTGAGAAGCAGATGAGGAGAGTGTATCCTTTTTGGTTCTGCAGGACCCCTCAGCCACTTTCAGTACTATTGACCATGGTATCATTCTGAGCCATCTTGAAAGGATGGGACTTGAAGACACTATTTTACAGTGGTTCCATTCTTTCATCAAAGGTCAAACTTGGAAGGCCGTGCTGAGGGACTTCTGTTTGACCCCTGGCCATAGGTCTCTGGAATCCCTCAGAGATTGATTCTGTCCCCATGCTATTTAACATATACATGAAACAACTGGTAGAGATCATCTAGGGTTTGATGATCTGGTGCAACCAATATGCAAATGACATCCAACTCTCTTACTTCTTTTCACATCAATTGGAGGAAGCTGTTTTAGTCCTAAAACAGTGTCTGTCATTAGTAATCAACTGAATGAGGATGAGAAAATTGAAACTTATTCCAGACAAGGCAGAGGTGCTCCTCGTCAGTCAAAAGACAGATCAAGGAACAAGGATTCAGCCTTCACTGGATGTGGTTGCATTCTTTCTGAAGATGCAAGTCCACATCTTGGGTGTACTCCTAGATTTAACCCAGAGCCTGGAAGCTCAGGATTCTTTGGCGGCCAGGAGTGTACTTGCAGAGTTAAGTCTTATGTATCAATTACAAAATGTTGGACCTGGTGACAGTGACATATGCCCATAACTGGAACACTCTCTGTGTGGGGCTGCCTTTGATGAGTGTTCAGAAACTCCACCTAGTCCAAATAGCTGTAGACAGATTGTTAACTGAGGCTGGCTACTGGGCGCAAACAACTCCCTTGTTGCAATAGCTCCACTGACTGCTGTTTCGTATCCAGGCACAAATCAAAATGCCGGTTATGACCTATTTAGTTTTGTACAGTTAACTGAAGGAGTATACTTTCATATATGAGATGGGCCATGTTTTGATACCTTCTAGGAAGGACCTTCTCTTTTATCCACCATTTTCCCAGGTAGATCTGGTGGGAACACAGGAGAGGGCCTTCTCAGTGGTTGCTTTCATGCTCTGGAACTACATCTCTAGGGAGGTTAGACTAGCACACTCCACCTCTCAGCAGGCAGGCGAATACCTTTTTATTTCAGGAAACCCTTGAAAGTTGATTGATCAAGAGTAACAAGTATTGCATAATGTGCTGAATTGTCTGTTTTTGGGGTGGGGTGGGGGGGTTGGCCAATTGTTTTAATTGGTTTTAATATTTGAATGGTTTAGGTACATTTTTAACTTCCATATGCTGTGAATTTTTAGCTATGGACATTTCCGCATCTTACCCATCTCCGTCATTGTCCGTTGCAATTCCAGCAGTGCCGCTGTTGGGATGGGAGCATGATGCAAATACTCCCCTCCACACCCAGCCAGCTACCTGCAAAAGGGTAGCACAAGTGACACACGCCTTCTTCCACAGTACAGCTGGCCACTTCCTGTGCTGCACTGGGGAAGGAAGTGCCTAAAACATGCTTCCTATCTTTCTGCACGGCTGCCGGTGAAGTGAGCATTGCATGATCTGGGGCCATTACCAGATTTTTTCCCCAGTAATGGAATATCCTCCAGTTGTGACAGATGGGGACTTGTTGACAGTGGACCATGACAATGTTGTGCAAAAGCTTGACTCGTGGACTGGCAGCAACATGTCCCCATTATGGGAGAGTAACATTGTGTGGAATGGCCTATGTTTGTTTTACCTGTTGTAAGTCACTTTGAGAGAACTAGTGTGGTGTAATGTAATGGTTTAAGCATTGAACGATGACCCTAGAGACCAGGGCCATTTCCGCACTAGGCTGTTATAGTGCGATGATTCCACTTTCAACCTCCTATGGAATCCTGGGGTTTGCAGTTTAGGGAGAGGCCAGCTGGCCCCTCCCTAAATTGCAAACCCCAGGATTCCATAGAAGGTTCAAAGTGGAATCATCATGCTATAACAGCCTAGTGCAGAAATGGTGCAGGTTTCAATTCTGCGCTTGGCCATGAAACCATCCCTGGCTGCATTGCACGCTGTCAGCCCAAGAAAACCCTGTGATAGGTATGCCTTAGAGTCACCCTAAGTCAGAAATTATTTGAAGGCACGCAACAACAACAACAACAACAACAACAATGTCAGCTTGAGTCCTGGATATGGTGATGGTGGTAACGGTGATAATGACAATCATGATATCATTCGATATAATAAAAGCTTTAAACAGTTCATAGATTAAACAATGTAAAAGAGTTCAAAAATAATTTTAAAAGAATAACAAACACTTAAAACATCCTGGCAACACAAAATACAGAGCTGTAATCATTAGTTGGAGAACACTTACATCACTTATCTTGAATAGGCCTGTTTTAATCAGTGGTTCTTACTTTCAAATACATATGGACAGAAATGAGTTATAAGTAGTGCTTCAGAAATTATTGCTTAAAGAAAATATTAAGATAATCAATTTTATCCTAACATGGTAATGATATCCAAATGAAGAAGGTTCATATAGGTTTGGAATTAGTAAAATTGTAGCTCTGTCTCAAAACATGCATGTCTTCCCACAGAGGCAATGAAGCATTAGTTTATACACTTTTCCTCCTTGCTTCTCAACATGAAGAGCATAATTACTCATTGCTATGAGTTTTAGCACTGCAGGTGGTAAAATTAAGACATGCTGTGCAGTCATTTCTATATTGCATCAAGGGAGCCGCATACTATAGAAATGAATACAGTTCATATAACTAATTTAGTTGAATATAAAAAGGCATTTGTATAAGGAAATTTGCAGTTGCAAGCAATTTGGAAGTCTTAAATCATCTACTATCCTATTTTTGTTACTTAAATTTGTGGAAATGATTAAATGTATTCCTTTCTCTTCAACCGTATTTGATGATATAAACATAGGGAGAACTTTCAGCTAGCTGTTAATAAACGTTTGAAGGCTTTTGTTTTAAATAATGATGGCTGCCAGTTTGGATAGTTTGGAAAGATGATTAGATGATTCATGGAGGACTGGGCTATCAGTGGCTACCAGTCATGATGGATGCAGTCCAATATTAGAAACAGCATGCCTCTGCACACCATTTTCTGGGGAGCACAAATAGGAGGGTGCTGTTGTATTCATATTCTGCTTGGGGACTTCTCTTAGAAAACTATTTTGCCACTATGGGAACAGAATGATAAATAGGTAGGCCTTTGGTCTGGTCTCTCATGGCTCTTCCCATGTTCTTAAGTAGTCTATGGCCCTTTTGGCAGGATCCTGGATCCTGGTGGTGTTCCCCAGGGATCCCGAGACGGCCTCTCCTGGGAGGGGAGTGTGACAGGAGCACTCCTCTCTGCACTGGCTGCCTGCTGGGATGGAGGAGGTGTGATGGCCATGCCTCGTCCTTCCGCAGTGTAGTCAGCCACTATCCCAGGCTGCACTGGGGCAGGAAGCGTGGCCATTGCACTTCCTGATCCTCTGCAGCTCAGGTAAGTGCATGAGGGCAGTGGGAGGGCTGCGTGATCACCCATCAATGATCTGCAGCCAATTGCTCCGTCGGGGGATGGGAGACTGATGGGACATGGATGACATCTTGCATAAGCATTGTCTGGGACCTGTCCTGTCCCCAATGTGGGATGCTGATGCAAGCACATTACCTGATTTGTAAAAACTTTTTTTAAAAAAAGTATTGAATTTAAGAAAAAATGTATATCTGGTAGAATTTTACTTCTCTAGCAGGAAAGCTAGCATTCTCAAGTAGGTGAGGATGACTGAGAGCTGGATTACTTTTCTCCCTGTTGTTCAGATGCACTTTATGAGTTCATGTTGGAAAATTAAGCGTTCCTACTCACCTCTCTTTCATTGCCGTTAGAGCACTTGGGTATTTTAGATAGTATAAGGCTTCCTGCATACCTATACCTGTTCTGAGTTCTTTAACTCTGGTTTCCCCATTTGCTCTTCTGTTTGTTGCAAAGTATGGTCATAAATACTTTGTGTATCCAAGCAACCAGACCATGTGACCCCTGAAGCTTCCAGGGTTAGTGATCATATAAAAACTCCCCCCTTCTCTGTCAATTTCCTCTTTGCCTCTTTCCCTCCTTTGTTCTCAACTTCAAGATGGTGAGTTAAAGTTTTAAGCTCACTGAAGCTCTTCCTTTTACCTAATCTTTCCATTAGTTAGTCAGGTACTTCAAGTACATGCACATTCTAAAAGCAATTAGTAAAGTTCTTTAGTTTGTAGCTTGATGCTGACTGCTTGTATTTACTTAAGTCAGTCTCAGACAAGGACATACCTAAGACTAAGCCACTTCTGCTAAACCTAGCTGAGAGAGGCTGTTTCCAGTCATCCAGAAAGTCATCTTGCACTGCTGTGGCCTTTGAGGGAGAAGGAGTACAACCAGGAATTGCTGAACCCAATTCCCACCCTAGTACCCCACGTTCCCTGTGTGTGGATTCCTATTTAGATTGCAAGCCTGAGTGGAGGGAACTGTCAAAGTAAGTCACTATAAGCTGCTTTAGGAACCTCTGTGGTTGAGTATAGATAGTCTAAATAAATGAATGAATGAATGAATGAATGAATGAATGAATGAATGGAACAATAGAGGCAGTTGTGTGGACAATATTGAATTCCTGTATCTCACAGACTGCGTGGGGAACCAACTTTTTAACATGGACTATTTTCTGCAAAGTCTGTTTCCTTTGAAGGCCATCTATTGTGCTGCTGTATCAAATGCCT
Organism: Cyclura pinguis; assembly: GCA_030412105.1. Lineage (NCBI taxonomy): Eukaryota > Metazoa > Chordata > Lepidosauria > Squamata > Iguanidae > Cyclura > Cyclura pinguis. The sequence goes on along the minus strand of CM059600.1, from coordinate 269,871,753 downwards.
TAGATTCTTTACAATTTCCTTTAAACTGCACCTTGCATTTGTGGATCAAGAATGATAGTTATAACAGTATGGACTCTTTTTCTGATCTGCTTAGAGCAGAAGTGGAGGTCTGTGGGACCACAAACACGCATAGACCGGGAACTTAATGGATCACGTCCTTTGTAATGGATCACATTCCTGTAGCCACCAACACTTTCTTTTTGACATAAAGTTGTCCTTGTACCATCTTGGAGTTTAACTATGGTTTTGCCCCTAGACCTATTTTAGGTTATATTGACCCCTCTAATCTATAGAAAGCATAAAGGGTCATTTTACGTTAAAGGGGGGGGGGAATGGGGATGGGAGTGAGAGGACTGCAGTGGGGCCTGGGAGGTGACATGGACTCATGGGTCCATTTTGCCTCTTCTGGCTTAAAGGAATTATATTCAGGGTTCACTGAAGCTTACACAGTGCTGTCAACAACTACATCTGTTAAACCCTTTACTGACTGCTGGAAACATGAACTTTCTCTCCTCTCTGCTGTAGCTATTAGCTGATACTGTGCCTCTGTCTACTTCTTCCATAGCTTCTTGCTCACTCTTGGAGATCCATTACTGTCATTCATGCAAGTTGTCTCTCCTGATGCTCTAGTGGTGGGCCCAGCATAGCTACGTGAAGGGGAGGAAAAGTGAGCATGTGCACACCCAGAAGTAGGAAGAGGGAAAGAGCAAGTAAAGGTGAACAAGCATCCATACGTATATTTGTATGTGTGAGTGTGCAGCAGTCTGAGGAAGAGACTGAAAGCTGAACAGACCTGGGTTTGCCAAACGGCTAGACAGGTAACATCATGGGATCTATGGCAGTGAAGGAACTTGAAAGTGATGACAGACTCTCTGGGCTGCTACTTCCCGTAGAAATTAGCTACATTAATTCCTCACAGCTAGCTTCTATGGAGCATACTAGGAACAATACTACATTGGGGCAGGGGTGATAGAAATGAGGACTGATAGGAAATGTAAGCAGCAGCTATTGGGTGGAGCTCCTCTGATTGACGGGGGGGGGGGCATAAAACTGACCCAATAGATAGGAGCATATCAGACTGTTCTGTACTGGTAGTTTCTTGAGCTCAGTAAGGGGAAAGGAGTGGAGAAGAGAGGAAGGAAGTGGGATCTTGCCTTTCCCAGTAAACTCAGGCAAAAGGAAATTGTTGGAGCCTCTCCTAGCTTGTGTGTACTTCCTCATTAATGACTTTTTCCATCTTGACCACATTCTAATGTTGACACATGTATCCAGATTTCCATCTATGAAATGTTGGAGGGTATGCAGAAGACATCCATGGTGGTATGACTGCCTTACAACGTAGTGACTGACAGTACAGTTTTGTTTTCAACTTGGGGAATTCATAGTTTGTGAACTTCTGCTGTTCCTGTACAATTTTCGAATGCATTAAAGGGTATTATCAGGAGAACTGAGTAAAATGGATACAAGAAACTTTCAAGCTGTTGCCATGAAACTGTCTGAAAGATCTGAGGTAAAATACAGGAATGGGCCCAGCTAGCAGATGGCTGTCACTAATGAGTTTGGGTCAAGCAAGTCCTCCTTCTCCAATCAATATGAGGTCCACTCTCTAAGCAATCCAAATGGTAGCATCTAACTTATACTGTGTTCACTTTTCTTCATGATAAAGTAGTGAAATAATTGGAGGAGAAGGATGAGGTAGCTAGTCTAACACTTTAATCAAGACTCAAAGCATATAGGAACCTCTCCCATAGTTAATGAAATCTTTGGCCCATAAACATTATCCACTTACATTTGCAGTCAACAACATTAGATTTATAGGTGTTTTTCATTATTGCAATGATTTCATTACAAATCATTCACGTACCAAAAGTGATTTATGCTTGACTAAGAACCTTCGAACCTTCCTTCCTTCCTTCCTTCCTTCCTTCCTTCCTTCCTTCCTTCCTTCCTTCTTTCCTTCCTTCCTTCCTTCCTTCCCTCCCTCCCTCCCTCCCTCCCTTCCTTCTTCCCGCCCTCCCCGGTCCTTATTTTCTGTAACACACCTCTATATAATTAATTAAAAGCAGAGCAGCTTTGTGTTCACCACAGAATGAGGAATAAGTGGCCATTTTATCGCGATTTTACTCAAATCTGTCAGGCTGCTGAATAAAATTAATTGTCTTGTATTTTACAATGGAAGAGATGAAGCACAACAGCTCACATAAACAGGCTGTAATGGTAATAGCCAATTTAAAGGTTCATTAACAAATACCAGTGCTAGCACTGTAAGCATTGGCTTCTTATTACCCAGATGTAAAATGACAGAAATTAAACATTCAAAGAAAGTGATTCCTAAGTACCAAAACAAAACAGAAGGGGAGTTAAATGACAAAGCTCTGTTTTGGAGTTTAGGGAATATGCAGACTACTGGTGCATACATATGATACAACTAATGTAATTTTTGAACTGTCTAAAATATCTGTACAACAGAAGGGAATTGGTCAAAGGAAATAACCAAAATCTGTACCCATTACAGAAATCTGAAAGGCTATTGTTAAGGTATTGATTATATTCTTAAAGTTATAATAAAGTGGTGTTGAACAACCTATACTCCCAATGGAGTCAGAGATGGAACAATCTGTCAGTTCCACTTTCAGATGAATTCATTTTAAATAATAATAACTGTAATACTAATAATAACAGCCACCACCACCTGAGGTTCTTTTGGTTGTTGTAGTGTCCCTTCAAGCTGTTTTTGGCTTATGGTGATGCTAAGGCAAGCCTATCATGGGTCATTTCTGCTCTACACTGTTATAGTGCTATTATTCCACTTTCAACCTCCTATGGAATCCTTGGGCTTGCAGTTTAGGGAGAGGCATTAGGGAGAAGGTTATTTTGGCCTCAGTAAACTACAAACTCCAGAATTCCATAGGATGTTGAAAGTGGGCTGATAGCATTATAACAGTGCAGTGCGGAAATGGCCATGCTATTTTCTGGGCAGTGAGTATATGTGCCCAAGGTCAGCCGGTGGGTTTCCATGACCAAGTTGGTAATCTCTTGGTCCTGCATGTAAAGATGTGTGAATTTTAATAAACTCTTCAATGATTAAATGAAACACCTCCCATTTGTATTTGCAAAGGTCAAATTCAGCAGCCATAGCTATTCTTAGCATGAAGGTAGCCATAATGTATCCACCTGCCATATAGATGTTAAACATGAGAAGCCTGGTGAAAAAAAGAAGAAGAAGAAGAAGTGGCAACACTAACCTAATACTAATATATTTGAATAGTTCGTGGAAGTGTTTTGAAAGCTGAGGACTCAACTGGCAAACAGCACCTAGATATACCAATCTATTAGTTTTGGTTTTTCTCCACACACATTCTTAAAAACAAAAACAAAACCCCTTGTGTGCTTTCCATCCCAAATACAAAATCATTTCCACACAACAGAAACAAAATTCTCACCTAAGCCCAAAGGGAGACCTAAAGATCCATGGTTTCTTCAAAGTTTATGGGTGGATTGTTACAATTTTCATAATATATTTTATTATTATATTTATTAGTTATGTTTCTAGCCTCCCTTTTCTCACATGACTTCAGAATGGTATGCTTTATTCTTTGGAGCTTCTTTATTGTCTTTCCAGTATTTGGTAAACACGTTCCATTTTCTTTGAGGATGCTAAGAATTTGTCATTTGCTGTGCCACTGATGTTTCTTGGCTGCTTAGCAAAGTAATCTTGCTATCAACAAATATCAGTTCTACAATGTGTCACTAAAAGAAGTCACTTTGACCCAGAAACACTTCTCTGCCTTCCTCCAAAGTTACATGGGTAACTGCTGTCTTCCTTGTTAATCTGTCAGGGCTACCGTAGGCCACACAGAATTTCATGGCTCTTTAGGTTTGGCAGGTCTAGACTAACAGTAACTAGGAAGTGTTGAGGGCTACCCTCAGAGATACTACAGAATCAGAGAATTTTATAGGCTATATATTATTGTTACAGAAGTCAGAGATAGAGACCCACGGATTAAGGAAAATCGTTTATTGTAGCCGGCACAATGTCTCAGAGGGATCGTTCCCAAAAGTCTGAGCCCCGCCTCTTCATGTTCACAGTATTTTATACATTCCCCAGTACAGTCATCACATGTTCAAGAAAGGAAACAGATGCATACAAAGGTTCCCACCGTCTGTAGCGTAATCTTACAAATGTTGCAAAGTAAAGGAAGCATAAGCGTAGTGTGCCATATTCCATCCTCCCTAGCATTTTATCTGACAAAGTTCTATTGTATTCCTTTCAAACACAGAGGGACTTCAACTGCAGAGAAAATTAACTGCTTTTCCCTCGCACCCAGAGGTCATCTAGACTGACATCACCACATTACATAGACTGTATGTTAAAGGACAGCTAATCCAAATACCTTCTCAATGAGCTTTTAACCATATGCCTAAAAGATGCCTTGGGAAAGGAAATCCCACCATATCCTGATTAAGATTTTAAAGAGTACTCTCAAATGTTCATGTCCTCAAGGAAAGGAGTTATGCCACATGGCATAAAAAAAGTCGATCACCAAGAGTTGTTTTTTTTTAACTTTGCATTTTGGAAAATTCTTTTGGAAAAACAATAGGGCAAAAATTTATTTTTCAGAGGAAAGCAATATTTTCTGCGCAGTAATATTAGATTTTTAATGCACAAAATGCTCAGCAATGTTGATTTGAATGTGGTGCAAATGAAATCTTTTTGCACCAAGTTCAAAGACATGAAAAATAATTGAAAAATGTGCAAAACCCCATGTAATCCCACTTAGCAGGCACACACAAAAAAATGAATTTAACTTTTCTTGTATGCAAGAATGAAATTAGTGAAGATTTACATTCTTAGTACCTAGGTGTACCATTCTACTGTTGAACAGCTTAAACTTTTGTTTTTAAATTATAGTAAGTCATTATGGAAAGCAAGCGTAATATAGTGGACTACATTGGGCATTGGACTACAACCCTGGAGATCAAGGTGGTACCTTGAAAATCTGGGGGTCCCAGAGGGACACCTCAATATGCTCCAAATGACGGGGAAAGTAAGCTCAACGGAGCACAAGCAACAGCAATGCGAGAGGCAGGGTAACCTAGCGAGATCTTTTACCCAGTTTTTACGGGGTCAGCCTCAGTCAGAAATCACACAAAAAGGTCCAATGAATGACTTTATTGAACAGTAATAGCTCTCGCAAACACACACACATGCATCCAAGGGCTAAAAGAAATAAAGAGTGGAAATAAGGTAGAGGGATTGTTGAAGGATTTGTAGTTTGGGAGATACTGCTCCTTTTCCTGAAGTCCTTGGTCCAGGAAGCAGTGAAAGAAATGGAACTCAGCAAAGAGACGCAGAGGAGATCGCATGGCTATTGGGGGGGGGGGGGGACCGGTCAGTTGGTATGACCAGGAGGCATCCTCCAGAACTAGTCCAAAAACTGGGACTATTTGTAGGAAAAATTTACCTTGAGGGCAAATCCTCTCCCAGGGAGAACAAAGGGGACAGCAACGGAAAACAACTTCACACCGGCACCTTCTTTGATATCAGAAGATAACAAGGTGTTATCCAAGTATCAGGATCTTCCCCCGCTTTGAGGCTGCAGTGTGAGTTTCTGGAGATAGATTTGCCCTCATAAGATTTTATTGCTTCCAGTGCCCAACTTTATGGGAAAACTCTTACTCCCTTCAAGTTGGCTCCTTAAAGGTTGATGACCTTTTGTCCACTGTGGGTTAGCACAGCTTGAGGTCTCCTGTCGCTATGTGACTGGGGAGTTTACTGGCCTGACCTGGTTCGTTCGATTGTACGACTGTTGTTGCCTACGTGCTCATCCGGGTGCCCTCTCTGGTGGGTTAGATTAACTTTTGTATCAAAGTTGTAGACCTCTGGATAGGGTTTACCAAGGGGGCAGCAAAGGTTTGATTCCCTGCTCATCCATGGAAACCCACTGGGTGACCTTGGATGCATCACACATACTTAGCATAAGAAACACACTGATAAGCTTGCCTTGGGGTTACCATAAGTCAGAAATGACTTGAAGGCACACAACAAGAAGAAGCCTGTTTGGGTCCCCATGCAAGGAGAAAGGTGGAATATAAACAAAACAAAACAAAACAAATAAAACAGAACAAAACAATAAAATACTATTAGGAGGTTTTTTTTTAAAAAAATCAAATTTACTATTTAACCATTAGTTCTACTCCTGCCTTCTGGAGCAACAGAGAACATGTTTGCACCATCTTCTGAGTTACCATGCTCTGTATATTTCACTGGTGGGGTGGGTAAAGTGCAGCCCATAGGCCACATGCAGTCCATGGACACCCCCACACTAGTGTAAGACACTCCCCACCTCCATTTGAAAAAGTGCAATTTTTGATCAAATATTGTCTCCAAATCATGTCTAAATGCACAAAAAAGTGAAAATATCCCATTCCATCACAACCTCCACCCCAGAACTCCACACCACCTCATTTTCCCTCTATAACCCCTCTCAAAATGGTGGTGTTCCATCATGTCCTGTAATAATTTTGAGAAGGATTGCAGGGGATGTTTAAGGTACAGCTGGGCATTTGGCAAGAGTTAGGAGGACTACATTTGATTCTCCACTCCTGGAGGCCCTTGGAAATTTGCATCTCCCAGCTGGGAACCCACCCCTGAAAAATTGCAAAAAAGTTGCTTTCAACATTACCCAATAGAGCAAGGGATCAGCTTTACCCTGTTTATGCCCTCTGGGCTGCATTTAGCCCAACAAGGGGCTATTTTATACAGGAAGTGAACAAGAAAGTTGACAAAGCCTTTGAGAGGAACAAAAAACAAAATAGTACGCAGGGCAAGGAAGGACCTGTGAGTGTCAAAATGGCTTTAGGAGATCTTTATTTTTCCTTCCTCTAAGGCAATCTGTGTTGTGCCATTTGGTCAAAAATATAATAGAATTGTCTTCCTTTATTTTTAAGGTTCAAGCATATACTTTTCGAACTTTGAGACTATTTTCATTCCTTTCTTTTTATTCCACTTTCTTTTATCCCTTTTTTTAAAAAATTCTTCTCACATTTCTTTGTCAATCAATTTGGATTCATGTTTCGTGTCCCTTTCTTTATCCCCATTCCCTATTTTGCCCCGCTTTCCAAGTCCTCAATTATTTAAACATTTTCTTAACGGCAGCAACCACCAGTCCACTAATTCTCTGCTCTACTTAATCCTTTCAGAGGCAGGGCTATCTGTCAACAATGGGGAGAGTACTGAATAAGAGCAGCAGAAAACAGATTGTGAGGGCTTCAGAACCTTTCACTCTCAGTACTGTCCAGATGTTTAAATGTTGGACTTGAGTTAAAAAAAAAAACCCAAGAAACACATTTGGTACTTTCTCCTGTCCCAAAACATTTTAAATAGTTTGGTAAGCTATATCTGCGTGTGTGTGTCTGTGTTTGTATGTATGATATACGGTAAAACGAAATTGCCTTGGGAAGAATGCTGGAGCGATTAAGGAGTTTGGCGGATGCCTTGTTTTAATCAATCAAGTGTGAAAGTGCTAATGAGAAACCAGTGCCAGCTCTGGGAACCACACATAGGCAAGACAGACGGCAGGAGATTTGAAAGAACAGGTTCTTAAAGCAGGCCAGCTCTTTAGCAGAGCTCTGTGTGTCTGTGTGTGTGTCAGGTGTGTTTTCAGTAAGAATAAAAAGTACACATGAAAGAAATTCACAGTTGCTCTCAGCCTTACCTCAAAAATCAAGGAGGAAAGACAGAGAGGAATCTAAGGATGTATTAGTTCATGTAATAATTTTGCAACTCCTTCTCCCGGGCAATCTCACCTTTTCTTGCTAAGGGAAAAATAAGATAATAGAGTTAGATGGATGTTACCGATATGTAGTGCAATCCTACCTGAAAGTTGCCCCAGCTGTAAGTTAGCAGCAAGTGAAGAACAAATCTTTGTTGTTGGTAGAAATGCCCTGCTGTCATCAAAACCCTCTTCCGCAGCTCAGTGATCTTCTAACTGAACAATCTGTGAATAGAACTGGTTAAGATCTGCCAAAAGACAAGTCAAAAGGTGATGGAGAAGGTAAAGCAAGGGAGACCTGAATTATGCCAAATCCAAACACAACCAGAGTGTCCAGAGAAACAACCAATATGCAAACACAAATTTAGGTCAGACATAAGCAATTTTCAGCACTCCTAGGCTGCAAAGGGTTGGATTCTGCAGAGCTTCAGCTGGCCACATGTTGGCTTAGGTGGTCTTCAGCAATTTTGGCCAGTTAGGACTTACACTCTAACTGAAAGAAGAATGAATTGTGTGATTGACGTTAAAAATGTCCTCAGGAGTAACTTCGGAGTTTGTTAAGGTAACACATCTTGTTACTCATGGAATTTACAAATGCTTCCACTTTGATTTAAAAAAAACCCCTGTAAGACATCATCAGAAATAAGCAGCTTCTTCAAGTCTGCTTACTTTTCTAACTATCAGATGTGGTGAAGGGAAAGCTCAGCTATTATTTCACCAGTCTATGAACTCCCAGACATCATGGCCAGCCAGATTTTTGAAGAGCTGGGCTCATAATACATTTCAACTGTTGGTGAGTTTATGGATTATATCCAAACAGTGACTAGTTTTTGTTTTGGACTACGCTTATCAGAATTCATCAGTCAGCATGGCCAGAAGTTATGGATTCTGGGAGGTGTCACCCAGAAAGGTAACATTTCCAAGTTCTGCGTACAACATGACACTGGCATCCAACTGCAAGTGAAAGAGATTTTTTTTCTTCCCTTCTCCTTCCTCTGTAATGTCCCTTGCATTCCCTAAAAACTAACTCTGGAGGGTTTTCCCTACCCATCTAAAGAGGATATTGCTAATTATGGATATAAATCCTTGGTTATTTTATCCTTGCATGTGAGAATGATTAATGCGGGTTTTCTTCCTGCTGTAGGTGAAAACAAATATTCCTCCACAGCATCTTCTCCATTTACAAATGTCCAAAGTGTGGTGCACTTTTATTTTTTGGCACAATAAGTTATTTTCTGCACAGAAAATAGGGGTGTGTGTGTTTCACACACAAAAAATGTCGTTTTCTCTGTACAATAGTTCCTGTGGAACACATCAGGATTGCAAATACTGGGAGAAAATTGCACAGCATTCTCTGAGATCTATTAGTCTTCCTGGAAGAATTTCTTGACTGTCAGATATTCTTTCTATCCCTGTTGCAGATGTGCGGGAAGAAGTGCAAGGAGGAACAGCCTGATTCTAGTTATGGGCCCTTTTCGCACAGCTTTTGCCATGTGAAAGAGGGCCTGGAGCATCGCACGATTGCAAGGAGCAATCTGCACAATGCACTCACAATTGTGCGAGGCTCCAGGGGCCGGCAGGGGTTGATTGCACACCTTTTCATTTTCAGTTTGAAGCTGAAAATGGTGCATGATCGCACATTGCTCCTGGGCCCCGTGTGCACTTACCTGGCGTGTGGAGCCTCTGGAGCTGGACCGGTCGTGCTTCCTGCCCCAATGCAGCCTAGGAAGGTCCCAGGCTGCACTGAGGAAGGTAGAGGCGGAGCTCTCACGCGAGCAGGCAGCTCGTGTAGAGCTGAAGCAGCAGGGAAGGGAGAGCCTTTTGGCAGAGGCTGCTCGCGTCATCCCTGCACCCCAGCGCCAGAACAAGGTAAGGTGCTGAAAGGGCCATGGAAGAGGTCTGTCTGCAGAATCATTTTGTTGAATCCAGACCATGGTCTCTATCTTTCTTTCTAAGCCATCTGCAAACTTGGAACAAAAGTGATTTATTCTGCAAGATTTTTGCACAAATCAGTTGCCTGCACTAGACTTAATGAACCTGAATGGAGTTGAGAAGTAGAGGGCAAACAGAGGCACACACTAGCAGACCTCAATTGGCTAATGTAACTTGCAAATAATATGGGGTGGGAGATGCAGCCAATATAGCCAGAACCAATATGCGAATGTCAGCAGCAGTACCTCAGCATTCTAGCGCCACACCCCAAATTGCATAGCTAACTGTGAAGGCTACAAGAGATCCAAGAAGTTGGATCTACAGTCATGCTTCGAGGAGACCAGTGACAAGTAGGTCATCACTAACAAGTCACCTTACTTTCAGTGGACCTATTTTCTAAGCATGACTAAATTTGGACCCAACTCAAAATGTTCCCAGTTTTTATTGCCAAACTGTAAGCTGGTTCATTGTTGTTTCATGATTTCAAGAATTTGTTTTCAAACATTATCCACCCACTCCCACCCTAGTGAACTCTATGTTCTTAGAATTTATTTCTGCTCTGAAAGCTCAAAATATGGTTCTACTTTACAGTCTACAAGCACTGCCGTTTTCTTTTGGTGGGATTGCTCTGGTGACAATTACAATAAATGAGATTGAGATCTTCCCCATTTGCCTGTTAGATGATTTTTTTTGTGGAGTCTGGGCTATTTTCCATACAGCATGTTGTGATCTGGAGCTCATTGTGATGCCCTTAAAGAAAATATTTCCCCAGGATAATAAGAAATAGTACTCTTTCAAGTTCCCTCCATCATGGTTTTCACATTTTTATTACCATAATTTATTACCTAAAGAATATGTGACTTCTTGTGACCAAGCGAGAAAACAGGAGGGGAGGTGAATCATAATTTTTCACCATGTGCAGAGTTTTCAGGGGGTTGTCTCTATGAAGAATGCAACATAACTCACTTTATATTTTTTATGGACTTATTATTCAAGGTGGTCATGCTTATCGGGGGGAAGCATTTCAAATTAAACTATACCACTATGCACTGGGTTTACTGAATATGGAGCCTCTGTGTACATCCAGTTCTCATAATTCCATATTTTTAAAATGGTAGCTCTTAATCTAATGACTAATTGTTAAATTACTCCCACCTCATATTTCCTCTTAAGTACAACTATACTTAAATTTGCAGCCATTTCAGAAGCTTTATTCAGCGTGTTCCGTATAGATACTAAACTAAATTATAGATCTGATGTTGTTGTGGCTCCTTCCTGTGAAATCCTGAGATTTGTAGTTTGGTGAGGTACTTAGAATTCTCTTTAGAATATTCTAATACAGTTCAATGCACTACAGCTTGAACTCTATGACAAAAAAATCTAAGCTACTTGAATGTATGACCCTTGAGACCTGGGTTTGACTCCCTAGTCATCCATGGAAAACTACTAAGTGACCCTGGGTGCATCATATACTCTCATACCCAGAAAACTGTGTGATAGGTTTGCCTTAGTGTTGTCATAAGTTGGAAATGACTTGAAGACACACAACAACAAATAAAAAGATATAAGAAGGTAAGTGTTTATAGATGAGAAAGAAATCTAAGGTGCTTCTAAAATTTTAATATAAATTAGATGTCAGTTGAGAGCTGCAGGACTGCTGTACTCCTTTCTTTCCATAATCATATGGAGGAGACTGAAGGATGAGAAATGGCTACAGGCTGCAAAAAAGAGAAAAGAGGTTTGAAAAACCCCTAAGAAACAGGGAACCACCATAAATATATACTGTGCTTAAATGTCTATAGTTTTAGGTCATTTCTGCACTAGAGGCCATTAGCATGATATACTGTTACAACTGCGGCATTGCCATTTGCGTGATGCTGTTGGGTTAGGAACACTGTTGTCCTCACCCTTCCTCCTTCAGCGGATGAGTAGTGGCATTGCCACCAGTGTTCCTTGTGCACCACAGCATCCTTCCCCACTCCCTGTCTCCACCCTCACCCATCCCACCACCCCTGATTGTTTTTGAGATGTTTTTTGAAGCCGTACTAAACACGGCAGTACACCTTTGCATTAAAAAAAGAAAGTGTTAACTCAAAGGAGAACTTTCAAAATAACTGTGGAGAGTCATGGTTGGAGGAACAAGCTGGGCACACCCATAGTCCATCCATGGCTGAATTCATGATGGCTGGAAGTGCTATCAAGTGCTACAACAGTACCGCACTGAGCCAGTGACAGGATTGAGGTGCTAATGGAAGCTCTTAATGGATTTTTTTCTGGAAATAGAGTATGGTAGTTTTGCAACCCTGGGGGATGGGATAGCAGCTGGATAGTGACAACATCATATGGTAGCATGGCTCCTGACCCAGCCACAATCGGCTGCTATGGCGATATAGCAAGGTTGTGCAGAAATTGCCTTACTTTCAAACTTGTAGGTAGTGAGAATGGGCATGCAAAAGTTGCTAACTGCAATAGCTCCAAGTTGTTCAGCACTGGAGTTCAGCACTGGAAGAGCTCTCAAACAGCACAAAAAGCAGCAGCCATAATGGTAACTGTCATAAAACGAAAAGTGAATTCTCCACTCCCATAGTAAGAGATTGTCTGCTTGTCCCTGCATAGGCCAATCCACAGGATGATTCTCCTAGCAGAAGGTGGGCAATTGTGGAAGGGTTGGGGGCCAAACAAGCCCCTTGGGTAACCCTGAAGGCCTACACATCCCCACATTACATCAACTCCTGAAGTGGGGAGGGAGATTTTTCTGCCCAAATGCCACAAAAATGCTCTAGGGAACATGGGAACATTTCTCACCTTTTGGGGCCCAAGAGAGTTCTTGAAAAAAAAAACCACCTTCCTATTCACTTCTTTTTTTCAAATAAAAGTCCTCTCCTGGACATAAATTGGCCTTGCCCCCCCCCCCCCAAATATTGTGGAAATAGCCTCCAAGCTCCTATAGGGTGTTCTCAGGCATTTGGAGGCAAAAAAAAAAGAAAAAAAAAAGGGAAAATATTTGAGAGTTACGAAGTTTCCAAATACAACGGAAATGCCCGCCACACCTTGTAGAAGTCCTTTGGGAGCATTTTGGAACAATCTTTATTGTTGTTGCTATTATTATTATTTGCCTAGGAGGCACAAAAAACAGAGGCACATGCCCTCTGTGGGCCAGGCTTTGCCCACTGCTGTTCTAGCAATATAACGAAGTTCAGAATACGGCCAACACGATGTAAAAGCAATTAGCTGTTCCAAGACAGCCAATCTCCCCTGTCAGAATTTCGGCCTAAAAAAACAAAGTGTGGATGAATGGAGGTTCAGTTGTAAGGAAGTATGATTTGTAACAGTGCACCAAATTATTCCTCTCTGTGTATCTGTCTGTTAAGTATCAGCCTTCAGTTCCAGTTTCCTGACTTTGTGGAGCTTGACCAATGTGAGATTACCTTCTCTTTGGTCGCACTCTGGTACATTTTTTTTTCTTTTTGAAGAAAATAGCTATTAAGTTTACAAATTCATTTTGAGGAAGGAGGCAAACTTACTGATTGGTTGAGTTGAGTTGTGTAATATTTCATCTTCCTCCCAGAAGGGGGACTCAGGGCATCTCACAACAATAATTATAAACAGATAAGAATAAAAACTCAAAATAATGCAATCTTAATAGACAAACAAGCCAGTTATAATATTTTTAAAAATTAAAATCAGTTAAAAACACAAAAATGGGTGGAAAACATTGTTTAAAAGTATAGCAACCACCTTTTTAAAAGTCTGTTTAGTTAAAGTAACTAATTAATTAAAATAAATGTAAAAATCCTATCCTGACCAATAAGTGAGCTACCAAAAGCTTCATTGAATAGAAAGATCTTTGCTAGGCAGTAAAAGGGCAATAAGTGGTGATTTGATTAGCTCTTCTACTGTCTGGATAGTTGTGCAGATTGTAAAACTTCAGGTATGTTTGGGTTTCTTTCCTGAGGTGAGATTGGAAAGTCACAGATATTCTGAGAGCAACTGGACAGTTGGAAGGTTTTATTTAGGGCAGATGGAAGTTGGAGTTGAAGCGAGAAAGAGGTAGTCTAGGAAAGTGAAGAAAGGAAGATTTCCTCGGTTCTTTTTCTGTTTCTCTCTCTCTCTCTCTGTCTCAGGCCCTTTCCACATGTGTGTGGGGGAAACGGGTGAAAACACACTAAAACGGAGCTTACCGGTAGCCGGGTAAGTCCGTCGCCACATGGAGCAGCGCGAGCTCGCTGCTCCGCAGTCCTCCAGCATCCCAGATGGCAGCTTCCGGTTGGTGGAGGCTCTCCACCAACTGGAGAAGCTCGCCAGCTGGAAGCCCGCCCCCGGCAGATCTGCAGGCATGCACTTGCGCGCGCCTGCAAATCCACGTTGGAGCTGGGCGACGGAGCGGCACGGGGCTGCGTGCTCCGTGTTTTTTAAAAACCTCGAAAAAGGCCATTTCCGCACTGGGCTTCTGTAATGGTGCAGAGCGACCTCTCATGGAGGTCTTCTACACCCTAGAGTGGACTGGTGTGGACTACTTTTTGTAGTTCCACACCAGAATCCACTCAGGAGTGGCTGGAACTAGCCGCGCTGCGTGTTTTTTAAAAACCTCTTTTTCAAGGTTTTTAAAAAGCACAGAGCGCGCAGCCCCGTGCCACTCCGTCGCCCAGCTCCGACGCAGATTTGCAGGCGCATGCAAGTACATGCCTGCAGATCTGCCGGGGGGGGGAGCGAACTTCTCCGGTTGGTGGAGAGCATCCACCAACTGGAAGCCGCCATTTGGGACACCGGAGGACTGCGGAGCAGCGAGCTCGCGCTGCTCCGCGTGGCGATGGACTTACCCGGCTGCCGGTAAGCTCCATTTTAGAGTGTTTTCACCCGTCCCCCCCCCCCACATGTGGAAAGGGCCAAAGAGGTTTTTAAAAAATACGCAGCGCGGTTAGTTCCGGCCACTCCTGAGTGGATTCTGGTGTGGGACTACAAAAAGTAGGCCACGCCAGTCCACTCTACGGTGCAGAAGACCTCCGTGAGAGGTCGCTCTGCACCATTACAGAAGCCCGGTGTGGAAATGGCCTCAGTCTCTCTCTCTCACACACATACACACACACAAACACTTTTTAGTGGAAAACTATTATAAAGAAGTTAGCTGAGATAGATTAAAGGATAGTGTATCATTTATCAATTTTTGTTCTAATTAACTACTTAGGCCATTTCTGCATGGTACTGCTGTTCTGCTATGGGGATGTGTTGGCAGAACTCCACGAGTCATGCTGCTGTACAATGTCATCGTGGTCCCACTGCCAACGCATCCCTACCAGTCATGATCATGTGATATACCATTAACAGAAAAAAATCTGTTAATGGTCCATGATCACACGATGCTCCCATTGCTGGTGGCCATTCAGAATAGGAGGAAGCACGATCTATATGCTTCCTTTCCCAGTGCAGCATGGCAAAGAGGCCAGCTGCAGTGAGGAAAGAAGACATGTATCGCTTGCATTCCCATCTGCAGGCAGCTGGACAAGTGCAGAGGGCAGCATTGGGGACACTTTCCCATCCTGACAAAGGCACTGCTAGGATGATGCTGTGATGACAACAGAAAAGGATGACGTGCAGAAATAGCCTCAGTTAGGCTGAAATTGTGAAGAATGATGTAAAGTTATTTTTAAATAGGAGATTGTTGCTCATTCATTGTGGGTAGGAACAATTCCAGTCCCAAATTATTGTTTTAGGATTCACAGTTTTTACTGCAACATCATAGCTGCCTCTGTATACATGGTATACAGAATATACCAGAATATACAGGTATACTATGTATACCTTCTTAATACATAGCATTTTTAGTTCAGTCTGGCAGTAAAGTTCTCTGGCTGAACATTCTAAAAACCCTTCTGTAAACTGCAAATCCCAGGATTTGATAAGATGGAGCCATCCAAGTTAAAAATGGAATCATAATGCTCTAATTGTGTAGTGTGGAAGGGCTCCCTGTAATACTTTTCCAGCATCAAATTTCTCACTTCACTGGGTAAGATATAATATCAAAAACTGCCCTGTCTACTCTGCACTTTTTATATTTTTTAAGACATGGAGGGAAATCCAAATACTCTGCATGCTGCATGAGAAGTCATTCTTAGAAATCTTTTCTGAGGATGAGGGGGAGATATCATTACAGCAAGTATGAGAATCCCCATTCCTCCAAAGTATTGGGAAATGGAGGAGTTAACTCTTCACCCAGCTGTTTTAAAAATCCAACCTCCTCCTTCCTGCTGCTATCCACCATGAAGAGGAAGACAAATGTCTAATTCTTCCCTCAACAGATAATAGTAGATTTGGTGGAGCATTTATTTAAATTGGGATAACAGTATGTGGTCTAGGGGTGGGGATGGATGACCTTCATGTCCAATTATATGACCGGAGCTTGGAAATGTTTACTTTAGAAACATCCAGAAATACAGAGGTAGACAACAGTGATAGGGTAAACTAAGGACCATTTTTATTAAACTCATAATCCAAAATCTGCAGTGGAGCCTGCAAAGTGTGGAAATCAGCCTGGATGCTCACCTCCCCAGCTGTTCACAGGTGAGCATCCCCGCTCCAAAGCCCTCTTGTAATCCTACAATTCAAAATCAGCCAATTGGCCAATCCAACCAGGAAGATCTTTCCAGTCTCTCCCACTAAGCCCTATGACGTAGAATTTGGGAGAAAGGTAAGCCCAAGCTGGTCCTGAGGGTGATTTGTCTCCTCAGCTTCAAGCCTCACACAAGCTGGAGTGCATCTTAAAGAACTTCCTTTTACCCACAAAGTGCACCAAGGGTGACCACCAATAACCCAAGATCCCACATTTCTGCATTATCCTGCCGAATGTGACTGAATGGAGTTAAAGATATTTCCTAAGCTATTCACTCTGAGTTCCACTGGCAACCAATGCAGGGTATGCAAAAACTCTCATGTCACCTTTTCTAATCTTCCCAATCAGCTGTACAATGGTGAAAAAAAAAGTTTACCTAGCCCCAGAGTGACCAGCTCAAGTTTGCACTGATACCCCAGGGTCAGTGAGTAGGCTGAGTATGAACAGGGCAAAAGGCCAAGCAGGAGTCAGTAAGGCTTATGTAACCTCCTCTCTTCATCTTCTGAAGAGCTTAGCGTGACAGAAATGTTGCCTGCTGAGTCTACCACTTCTGAAGTGGAGAGTGTGTGCTAATCAACTCTACTGACACAGAGCATAGAGTAAATTTTTGGATCATAACTCCTGGAATTTCCCAGACACTAGTCAGGTTAGCTGGGCAGGGGCGGTGGTGATGGTGTTCCAGGAAATGTAGCCCCCAAAAATAATCTTTTGTTAAGCTCTGATTTTGTTTCAGATCACCATCACCACCCGCATATACATTGCCTTTAATGGGAAAAAATTGACATTTAAAAATCTAGTAACAAATCTCTGGGGTCACATATAGTTTTAAGGAGAGGGCCTCAGAAAGAAACCATTGACAACTCTGATAGCCATCTTTGCCCATCATCTCTTTGCATTCATTTTATCTGATTTAAAGATTGAATAGTGGCCCCACAGAGAGTTGTAGATATACAGTGTTCAGGACTGTACATATGGAACTGTTTTTCAGGTTCATTCCTATATTTTCATTTCAGCTTATTTTCTGTTGGGGGATCATTCACAGTGAACTAGGGAAAATGTGTCCCTATAGGGAGAACTAACTAATAAGCTTCCTGAAATTGCTGACATGAACAATTAATTTAGGACGCACTCAGTGGCTCAGAACTACTTTTGAGATTTTTGGGAATAAAGTCTTCAAGAAAACCACAAAAGCTGTAGTACCGAACATACTTGTTTAGAAGACTGTTATGTTGTAATTAATGGAACCTCTCATTTCAAGTAAATGAAAATATTAATCTTGAATTAGAGACAGATGCCATTTTAGTTACACTGAGGACAGTGATCATTTGAGCTTTTCATTTCAGATCCTTCCTTTCTCTGCTAATTGGATGGAGACATTTTAATATAATTTCCTTCCTTTGCTCTTAATACAGCTTCCTTCCTTCTTGATATACAGGAAATTTTCCAATATAATTTCTTTCTCTTCAGCGACCTGGGTAGGTTACATGTCTTCCTTTTTCTTTGGCTTCCTTCATATTTTAGTGAGATAAATGAATTAATTAATTTCATTGCATCTTATGAACGGCTATATGCGGTTCATGTTTTCCATCTTTTTTTTTTATTTTTTAAAATGATATGACATAGCTTTCCTTTGGACAAAGGATCTAATTAATGTTATCTTACTGTCAATGGGAAACCAATGCATCATAGCCCAGTGAAGTGATTAGACGGATTTCTTTTTAAACAGAATAGCAATTATGTGATGACTAGGGCCTCTGGGGCAAATAAAGCAACCACATTATCTTAACTGGGGTTGCAGGGTCTGTGTAAATGACCTTGCTGCTGTATTTGCAGCTGCCTTGCTTTTCTTAATGACCACTTATCTTTTGCTCCCTGCTGGAAAGAAGAGTCATGACTTTACCTCCAAAGATGACAAGTTAAATGGGTCATTCTCCATTTTCTTCCTAATCTGACTGCTGTAAACACAATCTAGGACCACCCAAATGAATAGTAGAGAAATGCACATTTTGAAACATGTTTGAAGGATGACTCTTCCAGAAACCACATTATTTATCTTTAACACAAATCTACTCACTGGTAAGGTCCACTGAGCTCCCAAGTAAGCGAGTAATGCAATCCTCACTGCTTATGTTTTACCGATGTGTAGTAGTTATAGGACATACTGGAACAAGGTAAGCTCTGAAAATCAGATAAAAACACTTAAAATTTGGTAAGAATAAAAACAACAACAGACATATACATGCAGCATAAACATGCAGACCACAGGAGTAAAAACAATTTAAAGCTAAAACAGATTTAAAAAATCTTGGTGTGAGAGATTTTTTAGAATGGAGATTGCTGATGGCACCACCAATAAGAAAAAAAAAAGTTCATTCCCAATAGTGACACACTAAATGTCAGACAGCAGTAGAACCTGAACAAAGGCCACTGTTGAAAGTCTCAGGAACCAGGCAAGCAGTTGTATAGCCCAACTGCCCTTCAGGTATCCCAGTCTATGGGAGCTATGAAGATTTGGATTATAATGAGAAAACATGACTTTGTAGAAAATAAAATAATGCTTGGTAGGGTGAAAGGTGGTAAGAAAAGAGAGAAACCACTTTATAATGGATAGACTCAATTAAGGAAGAAATAACCTTGAATCTGAAAGACCCGAGAAGAGCTATTGATAACAGGGTGGCTGGGAGGTCTCTTATTTATAAGTTTGCTGTGGGTCAAAGTCAACCTTGAAGGCAGTTAAGAACACAATCAAGATTCCGATCCAAAGCCAAATGGTACTCTACAGTCTTTGCATTATTCCAAAATTAATTGGCTCTTTTCCAAATAGGTGAGTGAGGACCTGGGGGGGAAAAAACTTATCGTTAAGACACACCGCTACTTTAAATCCGCCCTCTTCAATTGTCTGGTTTATACAAAGTTCCCTATGACATTCTTGCAAAGAAGTTAGTAAAATGTGGGCTGGACAGGGCTACTGTTAGGTGGATTTGTAATTGGTTAATGGACCAAACCCAAAGAGTGCTCACCAATGGCTTCTCTTTTTCTTGGAGAGAAGTGACTAGTGGGGTGCCACAGGGTTCTGTCCTGGGCCCAGTGCTATTCAACATCTTTATCAATGATTTGGATGAAGGGGTAGAGGACATGCTGATCAAATTTGTAGATGACACCAAATTGGGAGGGATTGCTAATATGCCAGAGGACAGGGTCAAATTTCAAAATGATCTTGACAGATTGGAGAGCTGGGCCAAAGCTAACAAAATGAATTTCAACAGAGAGAAATGTAAGGTTCTGCAGTTAGGCAGAAAAAATGGAATGTGCAACTATAGGATGGGGAACACGTGGCTGGATAACAGTATGTGTGAAAGGGGTCTAGGAGTCTTGGTGGACCACAAGCAGTTTGATGTGGCAGCCGAGAAAGCCAACACGATTCTTGATTGCATCAATAGGACTATGGTGCCTAGGTCAAGGGAAGTAATAGTTCCACTGTATTCTGCTTTGGTCAGACCTCATCTGGAATACGGTGTACAGTTCTGGGCATCTCATTTCAAGAAGGATATCAACAAGCTGGAGCGTGTCCTGAGGAGGGTGACCAAAATGGTGAAGGGTCTGGATGCCATGCCCTATGAGGAGTGGATTAGGGAACTGGGTATGTTTAGTCTGCAGAAGAGAAGGTTAAGAGGGGACATGATAGCCATGTTTAAATATTTGAAGGGATGTCATGTCGAGGAGGGAGCACGCTTGTTTTCTGCTGCTCCAGAGACTAGGATAAGGAGCAATGGATTCAAGCTGCAGGAAAGGAGATTCCACCTGAATCTCAGGAAGAACTTCCTGATGGTCAGAGCTGTTTGGCAGAGAAATATACTGCCTTGGAGCGTGGTGGTCTCCTTTTTTGGAGGTTTTTAAGCAGAGGCCAGATGGCCATCTGTTGGGAGTGCTATGTGTTCCTGCATGGCAGGGGGTTGGACTGGATGGCCCCTGCGATCTCTTCCAACTCTATGACTCTATGATTCTATGAGATCATGTCATCTGAGTGTCTCATTTGCTCTTAATCCAGTGAAGTACTATGATTCAATAAAAACCCATGGCCAATCAGTATACATGCCCAACATCTACTCAGCTACATCTTCCCTTAAAAAAAAAAGTCTATGTGTCGGTGTGATCTCAAGCAAATGAAAACCAATAATAGCATATATTTGTCTAACAATTTTACTTGGTAGTGGGCAGTGACCACAACTTCTGAGACATTTTGTGAAACACATGAACTTTTTGAAAACATACATTCATTTTTGGACAACAAATGCATGGTTTTCAGAGAGCACATACTTACCTAGAAGATTTTAAAACATTATTAATCTCACCACTCCCTCTGGGAGGTAAATGTATATAAGCACCTTTGATCTGTAAGAAGGCTGCAGATGGGAGAAACCCAAAATTTAAGTTGGCAGCCTTTTTACTTGCTCCAGTCAACAGGTCTCTTTACTTGTGGGCTGAGTTAGGCCCACAATTTATCAAAATGCTGTTTGATAAAGTTTGGACCACAGTATATCCCTGGGTGTCTTCCTTTTTACTTTGTAAGTATATAGCAGTTGTAAAAAAAAAATGTGGTGCATAGGCCAAGCATTACCCTCAACCCCTTTTTCTTTCCTAAGTCCACATGGGCCTCTCCACCTCCATTTTTTTTTCCTGGAAAATGCTCCTCAATTATCTATTGCAAGTGTGGGCAAAGTGCAATCATTGGCCCACATGTGAACTTCCTGGGCCATTTTGTGGCCTCCAAAACTCCCTGAGGAAAAAAAAATCAGGAGGTAGGGGAATATTCACATGTTCCCCATTGCCATCATTTTAGGCCTGGGAGGGGCTTTTTAAAAAAAGGAAGTAAACAGGAAGAGACTGTAGAAAACAAACTTTTTTAAAAAAAAGGATGAGGGGGTTGCAACTAGGGTGGAGCCCTCTAAGGACTCCCCATAACCTTCAGCAGTTGCCCATCCTGGTCTAGAATTTTGTTAAAATCCCCGAACCCCATCCTCAAATCATCCAAAAAATAAGAACTAGAAGTCAGTTTTGATCATTACTCTCTGGTTTCCCTGGAAGTTATAATTGAAAGTGACTGCTAGTATGTTTTTTGGCAAAAAAATGCAGCAATGTGCCCCGCTGTGGGGAAACAGGGGTGAAAGTTGGCCCCAACTTTACTGCAGTTGCCCTTGCCTGCTAGCTAGCAATGGCAGAAGACATATTCTGCCTGACTTTCCTTAAAAAACTGTGGCCCTTTCCGCACCTTATCGTTTTCCAGTGCTGGGGTGCAGGGATCGCACGAGCAGCCTCCGGCGAGAGGCTCTCGCATCTGGGGACCTTTGGCTCCGCATGAGCTGCCTGCTCACGCGAGAGCCCTGCCTCTTCCTTCTGCAGTGCAGCCTGGGACTTTCTCAGGCTGCACTGGGGCAGGAAGCGCGACTGGTGTGGCTCCGGAGGCTCTGAACACCAGGTAAGTGCGCGCGGGGCCCAGGAGCAATGTGCAATCATGCACCATTTTTGGCTTCTAGCTGAAAGTGAAAAGGTGTGCGATTGGTGCCTGCCGGCCCCTGGAGTGTCACACGGTTGTGAGTGCATTGTGCAGATCGCTTCTCACAATCGCGCAATGCTCTAGGCCCTCTTTCACATGGAAAATGCAGTGCGAAAAGGGCCTGTGTTGCTGCCCAGGACACACAAAGAGTTCTGGTTACACTGCATGGCGGTTGGATGGAGCATAAAGGGATATTCACACATATGCATACAGATTTATAGCTGTCATGCCACAGCTGCTTTTCCAGTGTGTTGTGGGAAGAACTTGTAAACAGTTCATGAGTCTGTAAAAACCATATGACACCATGCACTCTGTAGCCACATCAAAAACCACCATGGCAATTATGCAGTTCATCATACAACTATTCATCCATTATAACATAGAAATCATGGCATACCACATTTAATATAAACCAAGTGAAATGAGCTGATTTCTAATTTCAGAGAGCCAGTGTTTTTGAACATGAGTTGATCCTGTTGTGCCTTACATGAGTTGATATTTAGCTAAATTTTGTTTTTCAATTGGTTAAAGTTAGCAAGTGAGAATTTCCTGTCTTTTCATATTCAATAAAATAAGAATGTTGGATTGGGTGATCGACTCATCAAAATCCTTTACAGTTTTTATAATTTTGAAATTTCAAGATGTTTTATAAACCCCTTCTGGATCACAAGGGTATTTGGCAGTTCCTGGTTAACCATTGGCCTAAACTTTTCCTGTTAAATTCCTGAATATGTCTCTAGCTGCTGTCACCACACATCAGATTCTATTTAATCCAGAAAACCAGTCAGACCAGCTGTGCCATATGTATTATTTGTTTGAATAATCTTAAGCAGGAATTTTTGTGGGGTGCAATAACTCTTCTTGTGGTACATTGGAGCTAGGATTGGATAAGAGGCATGCTTCCCAAGCGCGATGCATATCAATGACAGGGCAGGCACAGACTCTTCTCTTCTCTCAACTACAGTGATAAGAAGAATGGGTGGCAACAGAGAAGATGGTCCATTTCTGATGTCAGGAGGAGGAGGAACCTGTTTCTGCAATATTTACAGTTCCCTAAGTGGCTTCCAAGGTGGTAGCATCAGGAGATAGATCTATAAAGACATGGGTATAGATGCATAGTTTGAGCAAAATTAGTGCTTTTTGCACAAAACCCCACATGTATTTCTGGAAACATATTTTCCACACAGAACTCCATATTTTTAATGCAAAAATCCACATGTGTTTCTGTGCAGGATGATTTAATGAAACACTTTGGAATGTACAAACACCAGGCAAAAGCTGCACAAAATTCTTGCTATGTTATTCTTCCCAGCATACTTTTCTGAGTGTCAGGTACCACTCCTCCATTTTTTCAGGGGGGGGCAGGGTGGTAATAAATAATGGGGAATATCCTTCTTATCTGTACCACAAAAAGACAGACACACCCACCTACTTACGGCCAAGATGTATAGAACTACACCAGGGAGCCATCCATTTACCATTGGACATGTGGAACAAAAATGTTGCCCAAAATGCTATTGGACACCTCTTTGCCTTAGAGTCTGAAAAAAATATACTTAAACCTGAGGGTTACATCACCATTAGACACCAACAGGTTCTAGCAATCCTATTTCAGTGATTGCTCCCAGTGGCTAACAGAAATTGAATACGGAAGTGCTGGTCATGGAGTTCAGGAACTCAGTGTAAGTTGGACAATGGCTCATGGAAGACCAGTTTGTTTCTGGCTCCCCTTCTCATTTCTCAAGAAGCCTCTGGATCAGATATAGCTTGAAATGGATGAATCACACACTTCTGTGTGAATTTATATAAAAGAATCAATTTGAAAAATATGAAGATAGATGTTAGTTATCCCATCCGACATAATTTGGTTGTAATTTTGGTTGAGGCCTGATCAAGATTAGATGATACACTAGATGAGAGCATCTTTAGTGTCCTTTTCCATTTGTCCATCCCTTGAATAACCATATTGCTATATTGCACTGGTGACCCATCATGAATTTAATACAATATTTGTATGCACGAGTCATCTCGGTCTCATGAAACAATATACTGTGGCACCTCTTTTGGTCACAGCCACTCCATTTGCCAAACCCTCACAGATCACAGTTTTTCTGCAAATGAAAATGAACTATAGCATTGTTGTCCAGGGCGGTCACTTTTACTAGTTCTACAATGGAAGTGAATATATACTATTTTCTTTCAACAATAGAGTGGACAGTCAAACAGCAACTCTTGAGCCCAGTGCCCTACAAGACTGGCAATCTAGATTGCTTAACCCTAAACATGGGCTTAGTTGAATTTTTGGGTTTCATTTTTCAAACTCCACTGGAATAACTTTAACTGTGAAAATATCTTCAGTCAAGTCTACTGGACAGAATTCCATTAGCTTCTCTCAAGCTGAGGTAAAAGCTCTAATTTGCTGAGTATATTTTTTTCCAGACAAAGAGAGTGAGATTTTCATAGTTTACAGCAAGTTGTTGCCAGAAAGCTGTGAGGCCCCAGTGACTCTAAACAATAGAATTAGGAACTGGATCAAGTGAAAACACATTCTATGTTCTTATACTTATGGAAACTCAAGTCCAAATCTGGAACTCAATGCTTGGCCTCATTTCCATATCTAATTAATATGCAAATCCTCTTCAGTTTGTGCCCTCATTTGCACTGTGTAAACAACTTCAAATAGCTGATTTACCTCTTTGTTCTTACAATGTCCTTTGAAAGCAAGAACAAAATTAATAGCAGGTAAGCAATTAAGTTTAATGAAGCATAGACAAAGCAACCAGTTAGTATAAATTGTAAGATTTTTTTCTTCTAATCTCTCTTTTTTTTTACTTCCTCACAGATATATTAATTTGTAAAATGTGGGTTCCCTCCACTCTACAAGCACTGCTTCATACACTCTGCAAATGAACAAAGGAAATATATATATTTCACACTGCTTTATTGTATGGGTAGAAATGCCAGAAAATGCATGCATTCATCAAGACTGAGGAGCCAGATTAAGAAGGCCTCTTTCTTCTCCACTGTATTTTCATAATAGTATGATATTATACATGCCTAATCAAAAGTAAGTTTCATTGGCCTAAATCCAGTTACTCAATGTGTACCCATGGAATCCATAGCAACTTGCTAAATTAACACTTACATAACCTTGGTTGATTCAGTAGGTCTACATTTGAGAATAACAATGGTATATAGGCAATCGGCCAGCATCCTGTTAGTGAGAGACGCAAGTGTAAGTCCAGTCTTTCAGGGCAACCACAGGAGTGTTATTCTTCAGCTGATCAGCCCAGAAGAGCTTTTCCAAGCAAATTCTTCAGGTGAAAAGTATATTCATCTGGAGTGCAACATGGTCAAACAAGACATTGGGAACATGTCCACTTGTTTGTTTAACCTTAGAAATCCAAAGAGAGAGAGAGACAAAGACCATCTGTGACTTAATATGAACATTCACAGAGAGTAACTGATGATATTATTTTCCCATGTCTTTGATAGCTATGCTCCTGTCTGTGTTTTCTATTGGAATGAATATTTACAGCCCAATCCTATATCTATTTATTTATAAATAAATCTCACTGTGTTCAGTGGCGTTTGTATTTGGGATAGTGTGTATTTGAGATTGTACAGCCCTTATTCATTCTTCCTTCCTTCCTTCTGAAGCTTATTTTGGATGGCATTTTCTATATTATTCTGCTTTCCACTAGTAATAAAACTTTGCAAAAGCCTTTTGGAACTGAAGCCTCTTTCTGTGTTAACTGGGCCATTAAATTAAAAACACAACAATCTGTTATATGCTGCTTATAATTGCAAAACATTTTTGACATAACCTTGATATGAGAGCCAAGCAAATACCCCCATGAAAACTTAAGCCATTCACTCTGCTTTGCCTTTCTTCTTCTTTCCCTCCCAAACACTCTCTGCTTTTAGTCTTTCTCTCTTTTTCTCTCCTGCCCCTTCTGTCTTCTGCACTTTTTCACTCTCTCCCCCTCTCTCTTTCTTTTTTGTTCCTGGAACATTCTGTTTCTTTTACGAGCTAACAAGTTTGATGTGGCCCTGTGTCTCATTCCCTTCCAGGCTTGCAGCTGTTTTGGCAACAGAAGAAAAAAAAATCCCCATAACAAATCAAATAAAAGCCCATTCTATGAAGAGGAATTGAAAACAGCAGGCCTCAAAGAGGACTGCACATGAAATGCCTTGTTCTGGCTTTCAACGCAACTCAAATCAGAAACACATTATCATAATCTGAAACAGCCCACTGCTAACACAAGACAGATGGTGGGTAATAACCCATGCATCATTAATAAATAAATTCCAGCATTAAAGGCTTTACAAAGTATGACAACATTATCCGGGCAAGATTACTGCCCCTCTCCCACCCCGACATCACTCCACGATGTTGTGGGTCTCCCCCCGCAACACTCTGCTTTCCTTCCTTCCTTTCTTTTTTCTTTCTTTCTTTTCTTTCAAGACTCTTTGCTTTTGAAGGAAGCTAATAAGGCACTTAAAAAAAAAAACCAGATGAAAACCGTCTCAGTGTGTACTACAGTTTTTGAAACTCCAGAAGGGAAAAACAAAATTGCTGCCAAAGTGTAATAGCTCCCATGCACTTCCTTTGGATCAGCAAATGGCAAATCACTGCACTGCTCTCCACTGGCTCTCTCTGGTACTCTGCTGTTGTCATCTTCCACTACACATTTCCAACAATAATTTTGGCTTCACATTTGCCACAAAACTGAAAGAAAGATATATCATTTCTCAGTTTTCCTTCTGCATATTATCCCATCTGTCATTTTGTTGCCTACATATCTTGGCCACAATATTCCTGTCACATCTTGGCCATAATCCTAAGAACAGTAGGACAAGTTCTACACATCCAGCAGGGTTTTCGACTTATCTTTCCTAAGGATGAGGATATTAAAAACCCAGCTAAAAGTCCAACATATTTAACTGGAGAAAAAGTATATGATTGAACTTGGCTTCTTTTCAGTTGGCATAAGCATTCCCAGACTGCAGTTCTGCTGAGTGGAATATGTGTTGATTCCCTCTCCTTCTGTAAACCTACTGCAAATTCCTATCATAGTAGAGGGTTTTCCACTTCACCAGGTACCAGGGGATGCAGGCAAGTAGGCAGATCAATGCAGAGTGCCCTTTCATTCCACCAGAGAAAACACCCCGCTGAACTGGAAGCCTCCAATGGATGGTAGCAGCCCTTCTGTTCCAAGAAGGAAGTCAATGAATCCAACACCTTTCGTGAACCTTATTAGCCTTCTGTTTCTCCATTAGTTCTCCACTTCATTCTGTCCATTGCTTCAGGCTTTTCAAAACCTGGCTTATCCTATTATTTTCCTGCAGCCAAATAGTGTACCTACTCAGCATAGGTGGAAAGGCAAAGCTCTTTATATATCCCAAATTCAGTTTCTGGTTCAATCCTCTGCCAGAGCTTGGGAAAGTTAATTTGAGGGTGGGGAGGGAGAAATTCTGGAATTTCTAGTTCTTTCCTTCCTTTCCTTTCTTTTCCTTTCTCTTTCTTTGTTTTTAAGAAAAAAGTTCTGTCCTTTCTTTCAACTTGGTGATGCATTAGTGAGCAGGAAAAAACTCCTTCCCATAGTATGGTACTAGTGAGCTCCTGTGGTTGTGTGGATTTCCAGTTATTTATAAAGCAATGCACGTTACTCATAAAAGGCAATGAGCTTGCTATATTGTGCCCTAGTTCTGAAAAAGATCATAGGATTACAAAAAAGAGGAACATGAGGACTGACCAGTCACTTTGATATCAGTTTATCTAGTTCTAGAACAGATTGTTAAGCGATCAATCTGTGAGCGCTTAAAAAGAAATGCTATGATTACTTAAAGTCAGAATGGTTGTCTCAAAAAAAAAAAAAAAAAAAAAAATCCCAAACTAGGTCTTCCGCTACCCTTTCTCTCTCTTTCCCTCCACTCCTCTCTCAGTAGACCAAGGGAATGCTGTGGGTGTAATGCATCTTGATTTCAGAAAGGTTTTTCACAAGGTTCCCCCATGTATTCTTGCACATATGCAGGTAATGTGTGGGCTAGAAATTGCTACTGTTAGATCAATTTGTACCTTGTTGATGGACTGAAACCAAAATGGTCACCAATTCTTAGTCCTGTAGGAAAAGGAAAAGTGGGGTGTTGCAAAACTTTGTGCTAGGTATTGTTGTTCAACATCTTTATTAATGATTAGAATGGAAGACTAGAGAGCATTTTAATCAAATTATTGGTGATATCCAACTAGGATGGATAGCTAATACCTCAGAAATCAGAATCAGGATTCAAAATGACCCTAATAGGACAGAGTACTGGGCCAATGAGAGCCAGTAGTGGTTTGAATGCTGGCCTAGGATTCTGGGATACCAGATTGCAAATGGCCTCAGAAACCCACTGGGTGATCTTGGGCAAATTACACACTCTCGTTCTTAGAGTAAAGCAATGGCAAACCCCCTCTGAATAAATCTTCCAAAAAACCCCAAAACAACTGATGATAGGGTTACAAAGGGGTTGCCATAAGTCAGAAAGAATGTGATAGTGCACAACAACAATAACAACTGAGCCAATACTAATAAAAGAAACTTGAACAAGGATAAATATATATCACTAAATTTGGGAGGGAAAAATCAGATGCAGAAATATAGGGTGAGTAATATATACCTGTGTAATACCTGTGTTACTGCCCTGGCTAGCCCGAGCTTTGGGGATATAAAAGATATCATCTGATATCAATAATTCGGCTTCACATATCCCTGCCACGTGCTTGCGAGGCCCCCGGACAAGCACGCATACAGGCTCAGCCGATAATCGCCGTAATATTCCTAGACAATACAGGCAGGCCAGAAAACAGTCGACTCGCTGCTTTAGGAGACCTCAAGGCAAGTACCTTCATTAGGTATGCGAGCAACTCTCAAAAGATCCTCTGCCTTGTGCTGGCAGCTTGATGATCGAGCTATACAACGCTCAAGTATTCCGCGTTTGCATACCGGCTACTCTATTGATAAATTCGGCTCTAATTCAATCATTCAAATTCTGACCTTTCGGAGGCTTTGTCTCCAACTCCAAATCTATTGTTTTCCCCTAAGTCTGATCTAGCCTGCGGTCACAATTCTCCTTATAAAAAACCCTGACTTTGAGCGCTTCCTTGGATCGCTCCCGAGTTCCAGACCGCCTTGCTGCCGCTTTGCTTGGCGAGCTTCCCGTCAGCTCCGTGTGCTGAGATATATCGAACCCCAGCTTCACTCTCCATTTTCTTCTGGACTTCAGGACAGGTTTTGTATCACCCGAACCAACTATCCCTCTGAAAATCCTGCTACCTTACTCGCACCTTTATTTTCCTTAGTTATCTCTGTGTTTGTGTTGCTTACATTGTGTGCCTGTATTTAATAAAGATCATTCATTATTTTCCAACTGGTTTGCTTCTTGACTTGGCCTGACCCCGTAGACACTGGGTTGCAAGATCCTGCTGAGTTACCCTGCCTCTCGTTTTGCCAACTTGTGCTCTGGACTAATTTCCCCAACTTATAGCAATTTGGTGTCCCTCCCGGGACTCCCAGAAAACAGGGTAACACCTGGCTTCACAGGTATTACACAGGCATATATGGAAAGCATCTATGGGTGTTAGCAGCCCACAAGCTAAACAAGGGTCAACAGTGATTCAGTGGCAAAGAGCGAGTTCAGGCCTGGGTTGTATCAACAGTTTGAATTAACGGAATTACTAGTGCCGCTTTACTTTGCTTTACTCAGATCTCATCTGGAATTTAAGAAAGATCTCTACAAGCTGGAACATGTCCAGAGGATGGCAACCAAGACGATGAAGTCTGAACACCAAACCCATTCAGGAATGATAGAAAGAGTATGGTAGAAGAAGGAAAAAACTGAGAAGTGATAGAAATAAACATCTTTAAATACCTGAAGGACTGTCATTGGGAAAAGGGGCAAGCAGACAGATCCTTTTATAAGTGGAACAGTATTTTTATCCTCATTGTTACATTTGGAATGCTTTTAAATTGTTCTAGTGGGATAGTTGATAAAAGATGCATCAGTGGAATAAACAAGCTGATGTGGTATTGTGTCCAGAGAGTGTACGTGTCGTACGTGGGGGACAACATCTTCTTACCTGCTCCTGCTGTAGCAAAATACCACAGCTGGTTTTTAACAGCAAACTTAGGTGGCTGAGTTCCACTTAGTTTGAAAACCACTCAGAAATTGAGTGATTTTTTACATTCTCAGGGGACTTCTCAGATATTTAGAAGTGTTTACATTTGGAAACTAACAATGAAAAATGTTGAAAACTACAGCAAAACTACCCTGCCAAAATAATGGGCTGGATCTTGCTAATTGTTGTGGTGGTGTATGTGTCTGTGTCTGTGTTTGATGATACATGTTTTAATCTTGTTTTAATTTTTTTTTAAATTCTTTAATCTCATTAATTCTTTAATCTTATTTTAACTTTTGTCTCTTGTGGACTCTTAACCATATGTTTTAAACTGGAGTTCCAAATTGGGAAGAAGGAAGGATTGATGATGATGATGATGATAATGATGATGATGGAGCTGTGGAGACAAAGAGGGACTTCTTTATCATTAACACTGTTTTTTCCAATACAGATATAATTATTTCACAACACATCTAATGTAACATTCCATTCCATGTGTTTAAGTGGGAAGAGGGAGTCCAAATCATATTCCAGCAATTGAATCATAGAGCTGGAAGCCTCCATAAAGGCCATCTATTTCAATTTCTGGCTAGTGCAGAAATCCACAGCTAAAGCGTTCCTGAGAGATGACCATCCAACCTCTGTTTTAAAAGCTCTCACTTGAAGGAAATGCCTCCTGAGACAGTCTATTGTTGTCCTTGCTATCTGGAGCCATTGTCCAACAAGGTACTGGATACTTCCTTCTGTGATGACTTTAAAATGACACATGCAGGAGTGAAGGAGGGTTTATGCCTGTGTATGTCACAAACAAATTTTAGCCATAATTTCTGTCCACTACAATTAGTGGAAGAGACAAATTTTTTTAGTATATTGTTACTCCTGAAGTAGAATTGGTATGCAAAGCAAATGCTGCCATGTCAGGCTTTCAGAAACACATTCGTCATATGGCTGGTCAGGACAAAAGATTCTGTTCCAGGGATAATACAACTTCTGGAGAGAAGAGCAGCAAAGCTGTCTTGTAGCAATTTTTTACAACACAAGAGATTGGCACAGACATGCCTTGCCATTATAAGATATTTAAACTCTGAGAATAATAATTTCTGTCTAAAATGCCTTGTGATTGATCTCTGGCTATCAAAAAG
The DNA here is from genome assembly GCA_030412105.1 of Cyclura pinguis. Lineage (NCBI taxonomy): Eukaryota > Metazoa > Chordata > Lepidosauria > Squamata > Iguanidae > Cyclura > Cyclura pinguis. The sequence continues at coordinate 269,840,579 of CM059600.1, read as the reverse complement.
CTCTTCAGAGAACTCTTCCTTTAATTTATGAACATTCCCTTTTCATGAGCTTTTGAATTTCTGGGTGATAATTTTGACAGGAAATACTTGGAGCATGGATGGATATGGAACGGACTAAGATGTGTGGGCTAAACCTGTTTTGTGGACGTGATTGAAAAGGATATCTGCACATGAGTCTTCCCCGTTTCTCTCTCTCTCTCTTTCTCCCTCTCTCTCCTTTAAAGTAATTTGAGGAAATGTAAACTAAATCTTCATTTATCTGATGGGAAAAGTCCAACCAGCCCAACTTCTTGGACATGGATTGATTTTTCCTTCCATGGCATTTTCTAAGGAGATTAGTCTTTCTTCTAAGAAAGACTTGGCTATTCTGTGCACCACCAGCTGCTTTCACTACTTGCATTAAATATAAAAACGCTTGTAGAGGATGCATGAAAAGAGTGGGCAAGAGCTGACACAGAACCTTTGGAGTCACTCTCATTCTGAGAAGATTTAAAGGACATTTTAGACGTCATGTAATGTATTTGCAAAGAATGAGCTGAGTCGCTGCCCTCTGATCAGTGCGTGTAACAGGGATCAGCAGTCTTGGCATACATCATCTGTCTGTTTCTGGGGACAACAACTGAGCGAATATAGTGCGAAGAGAGCAGGGACTGAGAAGGCCAGGAATCATGTTAAAGGGGAGATAGCTGCTTTGTTTACCCTGCATAACTCTGTAGGTATTCTACATGAGGGATGTAAAAAATATTCACCCCCTTCCTTCTCCAGAAATTGCTCTAAGAGGGAACGTGTTGCTTGTCTTAGATTAGAGTAAATGGAGGGCTGTTGGATGGGAATTAGCATTCCCTAACAATCCTTGCTGGAGGTGGTGTCAGTGTGGCTTAGCTATCTCTGCAGTCCTTGGCTTGTTCTTTTGTGGAGGAGGCCAAAGGAATAGAATGAGACAGACATAACAAGAGAAAAGAATGATGTGCACTACTTGGCATCTATATACTTCTACTCTGTGAAATCAACATAGCTCTGCTGATAGATAGCATATGCTCAGGTTCCAGTATGAAGGAACAGAGTTTGGCTGGAAAATTTTGAGTAGTGTCAATCAAAATGCAGGCTCGGATAATTTGACTGTTTTCACTGGGCTAAGCTGAAATCCTGCAAACAGTTATAAGATTATTATTTTGTTGTTGTTCCATTCAGCAGAAACGTGGCCTGCTTCTTCCTTTCTCTTTCTTTCTCTCTCATTTTCTGGGACAAACTGGAAAAAATACTTTTTTTTCTTTTTAAAAGTTCGAATGAAATAAGAGCTGATTATAATTTCATTAATTATCACTGGACTGGCAACAAATCTGATGAAACAATGCCAAAAATGTTTCATCAGATAGTTAATAGGAAGAGTTTGGATGGATTACATGAATGGCCTCCACCCAGATGTTTTGACTGCCAAAAAATGGACTTTTCCTTTCACACACAAAAAAACATCAGTTGCTGACAAATCTGTCTTTCAGATGCCAGAGTGTGATACTCTACAGCACTAATTTCATAGTAACAAATGTCGGGTTGATGCCACCTGAAACCAGAAGTTATGGAATGGATTCAGAAGCCTTTTGCAGCACAGAGGCAAATCCTGGAAGCATGGCTTCTAATTTCGGAACCTCCTTTTCCATATTAAATGTTGTGCTACTATTATCACACAGAGGAGCAGGGGAGTGGATAATGTATATTTAAAAGATTGAAATGACACTATGTTTCTTGTGTGGGGAGGGAGGAATCCTCCTAAAAACAGGGATTTGTTTTAGCTCTTAGAAAAAAGGACTAGTGAGTGAAAGAGAAAAGAAAAGCCAACGTTTGTTTTACAAAATATATAAAGACATACCCTTACTAATTGGGGCTGTCTTGGATTCTCTGTGTGTTTGGGTTAACAGGGAGACATAAATCCTTGCCGCAGTACAAGGCAGAGTACAAACCAGCACTTGAAGCCTGTGATATTCCTCTCCTCCTCCCAATTTTCCCCTTTATCTTCAGATTCCCTCAATTGCTGCAAACTGAGTTCAAAGTACGAAAGTAGTCTACACTCAATTAACTCAGCTGTAGGGGAGAGGAGGGGTGTGCCAATGCCAACTTGTCTTTCCCAACTGGCATAGGCAAAAACAAACTGCTGCAGGCTTCCCTAGCTTGTCTTTTCTTCCTCATCAATAACTTTTGTTATTGTTACCCAGTTTTCATCTGCAAAATGTTGGCGTGCATGCTGGTGCAACATTGAGGTAAATGAAGAATGTACTTGGGGAATGGAGGGGCAATGGAAAATGAGAAGACTAGAAACCAAGAATATATACCTGGGTTTTGATCAGAAAAGGGTGATTTAGAGGTTACAAACCTCTCCTTTTGGAATGGACTTTCTGGAATTCCAAGGTCTGTTTCTGATATTTCACCAGCATCAGTACTTTGGAATCAGGAAACCTTACAGACAAATAATGGGGAAAAAACACTGGAGGATAAGGAATAATGCTCCTAGAAAATGATGAAGCAGAATAAAGTAAACATCAGCAAGCCACTTGTCCCTCCTGTATCTTAACAGTGCTTTAAATTTCTGTACTCAAATTGCCTTCACATTGCAATTGGATTCTTAAGGGTGTGTTTTTGGCAGGAGGTGGGATTGCCACCAATCAGATCTGGGGAAACAAGTGTTGGGGGAAACCATGAGGCTGCATCCAGCGAAAAATAATGTTATCTGGATTTTCAGTATGTAGTAGAAGAGAAGAGAAGTGTAATAGAGAGAAAGATATAATGTGTCTTGTGTAGAATGGATTTTTGTTGTTGCTGGCAGGTGTTGTTGTTGAGCAGATGCTACAGACCATAAAAAGGAGCATACAAATAGGCTGCACTGCTGGAAGAGATTGTAAATGGCCCCACAAGTGGATCAGCCATCTGAAATCATGTAGATTAGTCCAGAGGGCATGTTAGCACCTACATCCTATTAACTTGCTAGAACAGATAACAGGAAATCTTCATTAAAAGACTGACACAAAATGACCTCTTTCAAATTAGTGCTTCTAAATATCATAGTATTAGCATGTTTATCCTCAGTCAAACTTTATTACTGCTGCTCATCCATTTTTGTGTTTCACTGATATAAAAAGATAGCAAATAAATGTGATTATGTAAGCATCAATAATCCACGTGGATATTTCCTTCTGTGAGGGGAATAGTTGAACTGCTGCATGGTTTTGGAGAAGACATGCCTGTTTCTGTCTAAAGTGGAGAGTCAGGGAACCCTGCTTGACCTCAGTTTCTGAAGTTAGAAGTAAATATATTTTCTCTCCAAGGAGAGAAGCTCAAGTCTGGACAAGAAGGAAGACATGAGAGCAGCAACCCAAGGAATACCAGACTAGGACCAGATGGAAAATCAGCATAGATCAGAGTAGGTAAAGGACAGTCTAGGAACCAAGGTCTCTCCATCTCCTTCTCCCTCTATTCTCCCCTTCCCCATATCGTATGCATCTATATTAGAAATTCAGTTTCACCCTTTCACTTCCAACACTCATCAGTTCATCATGGATGCTCATGTTAGTCTCCTGCAGAAAAGAAAAACACTGTGTGGCATCTCAACAGTTTAATCTAGAACCAGTAAAGCTTCTTCAGTGTCCCACAATGGACTTCTTTAGAGTAGATTTTACATATACCGTGTATTACACATTGTAAATGAGACTATCTAGACATACGCTCCAAATTTGGTGTGAATCCATTCTGATATTTTTCAGGGAATTAGTGTGGTGCCCCCCAGCTCCTCACAAATGCATTTCCCCTGTGCCATGCCAGGTAGTCTAAGTGTTCAATCAGCTCACCCCGAATATCTTCAACATTGGTTGGAAATCTAACTATTTGAAGGTGATGGATGCAGTGACGCATTCAGAGACAGAAACCTACTTTTAGATATATAGATGAGCTTTCAGAGACTATGTACTATGTCAGCAGGTGTCCGTAGCATTGCCCAGAAATACATGAGAGGGAAAGAAAGAGAGAATAAGAGAGAGATTGAGATCAATGAACGTTTCTCCACTGAGTTACTTTTTACAAGTGCTAAGGGGGGAAGGACTAATTTCCAAAGGGCTATGGGAATTTTTCTTTCCTGGGGAAAAATAACAGCTCTTAGGAGTGGCCTCTATTTTCATTTTTGGCCCTAATCCCCCCTGCAATGCCTCAGAATGACCAGGAACATTCTAGAGGGGAATTGCAATTTCTGGGAAGCAGCTGGTGAAAGAAACCCTATACCAATTTTAAAAAGTTAAAAAACAAAAAAGGAACAGACACCATACTACTGAAGCTACAAAGATACAATCTGTAAGCTCCCCTCACCATGAAATCACAGAAGTACCCCTCAAATCCCCAAGCTACGAATAGGGTGCTTAAGCTGGGGAAGACACTTTCAGTTGAATCCCAACCGTAGGTTTTATTTTTATTTTTGTGAGCTTTCAGAATTTGAAGACATGCATTTTTTTTTCTGATGAAATTGGGGAAAGATATTCATGGCTACCAGACACCATAAAGGTGTGTTTATGCAAGCAGAAAGAACAGAGTGAACATGTAGCATGAAGCCAAGAAAAGATTGGGGAAGGGAAAAGAATCCCTTCTTTCTTGTTCTGCATCCTTTCTTCTGCAAAGCAAAAGCTGTGATCCAACTGATAAGTGGCTGAGAACTTCAGTGAGCTGGTGGTGATTGAAGAGCACTGTGAATCTGCAGGCTTTGAAGAAAGAACAATTGCTCAGGTGCCTGGAAGGCAGAGTCCAAGCCTTTACAGTACACAAAGTGGAAACTAGCACAACAGCAATGATTTAAAAAAAAAAAAAAGCACAGACAAAGTCAATCCTAGACAGTAGTTGTGCTGTGTGTGTGTGTTTTTTTTAAGAGACCTGAGGCTGTATGTTTTAAGAGTGTGAGATGTCATTTTTGAGTTCTACCAAGGACCATCCATTCATTCCTGAAGGATGGTGTTTTTGTGCAAGTGGATGTATCAAAAAGCAAAGAAGGAAGTCAAACAGTGAGTGATTGACTAATGATGAAAAGCTTTATTTTTATTTTTTTAAAAAAGCCCTAAAGTAAAATTGGGAAGTGAAGTGACATTTTTGGGACAGTTGTAAAAATTGTAATCAGTTGCTGAAAACAAAGCCAAAAAAGTCAAATGAAACCATCTGAATAAGTGATATCGATTGTACTTCTTGTTGAAAATGAGCTATTGGAATGGAAAGAACAAGTTCTAAAATAAAAGAGACTATGCACCCATGTGTGTCTCTTATCGTGCTACGCCTCCAAGACTGTGAAACTAAGTTACCTGAAACTTGGCATGGATAATAAAATGAAGTTTCGGTTATGCATCTTGTTTTGAACATGAGTAATTTAATTTTAGCTAATTAAAATCTGCCAGTAGTATGCAGTACAGATTTCAGTCTGTAGAAGGCAGACATACCTAACCTCCCCTAATCGGAAGAGGCAAAGATGAATGCAGACCTGCCACATTCACTTCTCCAAAATCAGCAAATTATGGAAACCAGCCTTAATTTGAAGCTGGGGGAACATTCCTTTTTCCACCCTTGTGTAGGAGGCAAGAAATCTTATGGCTATCACCACCAATGGAGTCAGAAGATTCCATCCTCTTTCTGTCGTCCTGACCTCTGATTATATAGCTTCAGCGTCCTGGCCTGTTGTGGCCTAATTAATGAGCTCTTTCTTTTCCACCTCACTGACTGCTGTAAGCACTGTCCCATTCATGTTCCTAGGGTGTGACTGTTGGGAAGAGCCCTTTCTGGGTCCTGGGGCAGGGGCATGACACCAGGCCTAATTCGAAAGAATCAATTCCAGATTGTGCAAAAGTTATCTGTTCTTTCCTAGTAGCACACTACCTAGGGAAGGAAAGAGAAAGGGAAGCAAGAGACTGTGAGAGAGAGGGAGAGCGATGCAGATAAAATAAAAACGGACAGAATTATAGACTCATATGGAACTCAAGGGCTACTTAGTGCCCAGCCATGCAAGTATACATAGCCAAAGTGTTTGTGGAAGACTGCAATCCAACCTCTGTTTGAAGACCTTTGATCCACTGCTTCCCAAGGCAGTTCATTCTACTGTTGAACAGCTCTTTCCATCTTGAAGTTCTTAATAATGTTTATGTGGAATCTCTTTTCTTGAAACTTGAATCCATTGGTTCATGTCCTAGAATTTGGACCAGCAGAAAACAAAAACTGTCTACATTTTCTACGTGACATCCCTCCAAATATTTAAAGGTGGCTATTATATCACAATCTTCTCTTTTCCATGTTGAACATACTCAGCTCCCAAAATCATTCTTCATAGGCTTCCATTTCCAGATCTTTTCCAATCTTGTCCTCCCTCCTCCAGACACATTATAGCTAGTCAACATCCTTCTTGAACTGTGGTACCCTGAACTGTACACAACATTACGAGTGAGATTTGACCAAAGCACAATAAAGTTATGTCCCTCAACCCACATACTGGTTCTCCTGTTGATTCAGTCCATAATTGTTCTCGCTATTTTGGGCATTGTATCACACTGTTGGCTCATGCTTATGGCCTACTAAGAGCCCAACATTCTTGCATTGTTGACAAGTCAGGCGTCAACCATCATATATCTGAGCATTTCATTTTCTCAGATAAAATACAGAACCTTACATTTATCATATTTGATTTTCACCAAGTTGAGCACTGTTTTCCTTTTGGGGAAAGACTGAAGCAAAGTACACACTAAGCAGTTCTGCCTTCATTCTGGGCTTTTTCAGACAAAGCTGGTAAATCTCACTTACTGTGGGATAATAGTGTCTTTGGCTGGGTCTGATCACATGATATCATTCCTTGTCTGTTGTTCTCTCAGTGGGAGACCATTTGGAAAGTGTTTGTTTTACAAAGGCAATCATGAACAGATTAATTCTCACCTCCTTAGACCATGGGCTCAGGAAGTTCACACAACTCAGCTCAAGCATACAAGCAAACTTCTGAGCAGTTAACTGAAATAATCAGCCATAACCCAAAGGCACAAGCCCACCTTATCCTGTCTGTTCCTCCAATCCCCTTCAACAACTTGTTTTCTTTGTCCTGTTAGCTGAGTTCCTGTTCACCAAAAGAGAATGAATGGTAGAACCACAGAGAGGAAAAAGGAGTAGGCTTAAATATTTTTGGTGCCAGCCTAATGAATCACTGGCTTCAGCCCACCCACCTCTGGCAAAAGGTCCTTGACAGATTGTTCTCAAGGGAATACAGTAGAAGAAGATTGCTAGATATAAACGATAACACTGTGCAGTGCTGACTGATGGCTCCCATGGCAGTGAATCAGTGCCATGTTTTGGTTAGCTTTAAGGAAGCTATCCAAGGTCCTGGATCTATTTAGAATAGAGTTCAACATATTGGAGAGCTCCCTTAAAGCTTGAATCAGACTCCAGAGTAGATTCACCATCTCCCTGGAATGGGAACCACCAACAACCAGTGGGACTGTGTATCAGTTAGCATAAAAAAGGAGATGAGCAAGAGCTGATGCCAACAAACACACAAGCCCCATAGTCTTTAGGCAAGAGTTTGCCTTGAGGGGCAATCTTTTAACACCCAAAGATGGCAAACCGGCATACAATGTGAAAGTCTTACTCCTCTACATAGTCTTAGTATTTCTGTTGCATTAAATGTAGAAAGCCCACCTTGTTCGCAGATGAAACATAATATGAACTGAAGAACTTCAGTGAAGTACAGAAAATTTTCAAAACAAACAGCTAAAACTAAGAAGGGTCCTACCATTAAGTATAAACAATATAATTGGCAAGACACAGAGCATGAGGAATAAGGATTTTGAAGAAATCAAACAGACCAGTGAAGGGGATAAAAACCAGTGTGGAACAGGGAAAATCTAATTAGATTTTAAAATCATGACAAACTTTTAAAAATAAGCTGTGTGAGCATGGGACCGTGCCTCGTTAGGAATGTCCATGAATCCAAGGAAAAGAGACACAGACTCATTTAAAATTTGGCAGGAAGCTGGCCTTTGGCTATTCACTGCCACTGCCAGTTCCAAGGAAGAAAGCAATGGAGGGCCAAACTGTTCAGCCCAAGTGGCACAGGAAGTAAATATATCCAGCTCACAGAATGGCCTTAGGGAAGAAGATGAGCAAGATGGCCTCTTGAAATCATTCTGTGCTAATGTGCACTAGAAAAGTAGAGTTTGCATTTGTAAAAGTCACCATTAGGACGGCAGATAGATATCAGAGGAGAGCATGAGTCTATAGTTTCTTTTCTCCACAAATCTCTGCTGCTTATTGCCGTTATACTAATGCTTATGAATGGGAATGCACAATTTCTTCTGTAGGGACACCTTTGTTTTATCTGACAAAGTACTTTTTTCCCTATTATCCTGCCTTCAAAAAAAATCTTTCAGATCTTTATTTTCCTAGACATCTCCTTTTATCTGAACGTCTTTTTTTAACTATTTGCCCAGTAAGAAAATCATGATAACCCAGCACGTAGAAGGCCCAAATAAGACATAGTTCCAAATGTGGTTTCAGCTACGCCTTATACTACAGCTTTGCAGTCTGTAGTGGAATTTGCACACCACTGATTGTGTTTCTCTTCCTTGCAGGAGATCATACTCATGCAAAAAAAAAAAAAAAAAGTACACATTTCTTTTATGGTATTCCCTCATTTATACAGCCAATTTTTCTTGCTATTTTTTTCCCCATATTCTACACAAGATTGAATTCTGTTTCACATGAAACAATCCTTATTTTTATTTCTTATCTTCCTTGATCAAATTCTCACCTTAGCACCAACAATTATGTTACTGAAATATATTGATAAATATTAAATATTGATATATAACATTTATTGATATATAATTTTAAAAGCAATATAATGAGTGTCTACAAATAGGTCTGTTTGCAATGTGAGTTTGGGCCAAAGAGTTAAGGAGTAAGTACTGAATATTCGGTTGGGAAGAGGTAAAAAAAGTAAGTGTTTTTTGATGGTCCAGGGGGCAAGTTCAAGGAGTTTGTTCTTGAGCACACAAACCATATGTTCAATATTTCCTTCTTCCTCTGGGCTCCCTTGGAATGCATAACACATTCCATGTCTTCCACAACTGCTTCTATGCTTTGGCCCCTGAAGCCAGACTCTGACCTGTTTTGAGCAGATGTTTTAGTACTTAGCTTTTATGTGCTTTCAAGGTAACTCTGATATACAGTGATCCTATCCTAGGATTTTCTTGGTGAGGGGCTTTGCTTTTGCTTTCATCTTAGGCAGAAAAGTGTGACTTGTCTGGGTTCATCCAGTGGGTTTCCATGGCTGACCAGGAAGTCAAACTCTCGATTCCCAGAACCCTAGAACAGCACTCAAACCACTTCATCATGGTCTCTGAACCATAATACTCTTGAGATCTACATTCCACTTGCCCACATAGCAATAGATAAATGTTTGTTTCTACAATACCCCTTTTGTCTACCATCTCTCATTCAGGAAAAGCTGATTTATGTTACTACTAAACTACCTGCATCTCAATTTTTTTTTTATTTGTTCTATGGTCATCTTAAAATAATGGTTTGTGGTAGTTGTTCTGCTAGGATTAGAATTGCTACCCTAATCTTTAAAATGTCAGTTTGGAAAGTGTTTTCTTTTTCTTGTTTTATAAAACAAGACTTCAGCTGGAATCCACTAAGGCAGTTACGAGTGTGTAACCTAGAGATACATATTCATAACCATTCTGTTTTCATGATCCCTATGAATTCCGTAGTATAGGGGTTATGGAGGGACCATGAAAGTCTCCCAATCCCTCTTTATTCAGCAGCAGTCACTGCGAACAATGGGGATCTGTTCCCCTGTCAATAAGGAAACAGCTGACTGATGCTCTCACCCCTCCTGAATCATGAAGGGGAGTGTGACAGGGACCTTGCTTCTGTCCGGCACACCAGAAATCACTCACAGCTGGGCATCAGTCAGTTGCCTCCTAGTTGACAGGGGAACAGGCCTCCATTGACTGTAGTAGCTGTGGCATGGTAAGTTGGCATTGGAGGGGTCAGGTTGAGAGTCAATGTATAACTACATAATTACAATGGATATGCATTCATAACTGCCCAAGTGAATTCCACCCTGTTGGGTGGCTTCTCTTCCTACAACAACTGCATCGCTGGCAGCATGTGGGAAGGGTGGAAGTTCTATCAAGTGCTTCCTTCCTCAGTGTAGCACAGGAAGATGCTGGCTGCACTGCGGAAGGAAGGAGTGTGTTCCGAATGCTACCCATCCACCAGCAGCTGGCCAGGTGTGGAGGGGAGTATTCGGGCCCCACTCCCATCCCACGATGTTCCAGGATGACACCAGGATGTTGTCCCATCTGCAGCCAACATACCTTCCACGGGCCTCTGTCTTTGGAGAAGGAAAGCCAGGTAGCATCTCAAAAAACAAAACAAAATAAAACAAAAAACATGCTAATCTTAATTCTGAAAAGTGAGAAGGAAATTTTACAGTGTAAGAAGCTGTATGTCCATAAGGGAAACTTCTCCTGGCTCTAGACAAGTGAGAGGAAATCTCAAGACCAGGTCCAATGTGGAAGCTACCTCAGGTATCAGAGCAGAGGAAATGACAAATGTGCCTCTCATCCCCTGCTGCCAGCACTAAGCAGAGCAGTCAGTTAGAACATAAGCGAGCAAGGCACTTGCCTGCCACCTGAGGTGTGGTGCATGCCAGTCCCCCTTCCTTCCACATTGGAGCAATCTGGTGGTACCGCTGTTTCCTGTTGGGGTCACTCACTTTGTAGGCAAGAAGGCAGGCAGGATATCAGGCAGGGATTCAATCCGATATGGCTGGATGACTTCACATGCAACCCATCTTTTTTGCATGCCTCTTTCTTCTCCTCTCCTTGTCACTTCCAACCTTAAAATGTTATACAGAGGGAGCTGGAAATGGGCCCCTCTTTACCTGTCCTGCAGTGGGACCCTGCTGGATGCTCCCACTGTGAGTGGAATGAAATCTTATGCCCATCGTGTCTGAATGGGTTGGACATGGAGCTGGGATGAGCTCTGAAAATGGATAGGAAGTGAGGCAGTGACACAGAATGCAAAAGTATGCAATACAATAAAACATACCAAAGAGTCGTCCCCCCCCCACCCCCGGTTAAGGATCCTACTGATAATCAGAACTGCACTCAGTCCAACTTACTAGCAGTAACGATCTAGAAGGATAACTTTATTCTTCAAGCTTCACATTTTATACTATTTTTCTTGATTAAGAAAGCAGAATAAAATACACATCAGCAAGGTTAGTATTTCACTCAAAACTGACTACTAGTTATTTTTTATCTAACTCTTCTGTTTGCTGTTTGGATGGCCAAAGCAGTGTGTAACTATCATAATGTTCACAAGCAAGGCTATCACTAATGTAACAAAAGTACTCCCAATATCAGCAATAATAGTTTCATACAGAAGTTAGCAAAACAGACGTAAGTCATATAATATGTCAATAGAAGCAGTGAATCAATATCCTTGTTAATCATACTAATGAGAGGGCAACTGAGAATCTTGTAACATCCCTCAAGTCTATTTTAAGCCAAACCAGATCTTCCTCTCTTCTGCTGCCATATTTCTCCTGCACTAGCTCATTGTTCTGTTGCTTTCTCACTTCTTTTCCTTCCCAGGAGTGTGAGCATATTACCAAGAAGTCCAGAAGATGGTTGCATTTGGACCCCACCTCCACCCTTTTCTTCCCCTCCCTAAACTGAATGAAAGACTTGTTATCTTACTGCTGATACTACTTGTCCATTGCTTTGCATGAGCATCTTGGCATAAGGAAGGAAGGAAGGAAGGAAGGAAGGAAGGAAGGAAGGAAGGAAGGAAGGAAGGAAGGAAGGAAGGAAATAAGAAAGTTATGGAGAAGAAGGAAGGGAAGAAGACAGAGATTCAAGGGTGGAAGTAAAGTGGATGAGAGTACCTTATGTCATTCATAAACAATTTGGAAATGATGGAAAATGTAAAGCCTTCTGCAAGCCTGGTAGAGGAATCCACTGGAAAGGTAATATTAATCTACTTTAATTGGTCTCAGTATGCAGTAGTGTACAAATTCTAATTCTAACACATCTGAGTTACACTTTCATGTATACATACAGAGTGATTAACTACAACTACAAATTATTGCTTATTATTTACAAATCATGAGTACACAGTATAAAAGGGCAGATCCCTGCTCCAAACAGCTTACAATCTCAAACTGTTCCAGTTTTTGTGTGTTTGGTTATATACTGTGGTGTTTCTCATATGTATTGTACTTCTGAAGTACTGCTTGTGTGTGGTGACAGGTCATGTGCACTATAGGAGGTTTGTACCCTTCTGAGTTAATCCATCTGGAATAAAAGAATGGAACCTTGAATAGCCATCTTTCAGTGTCTGACTATTTTTGTTAGTGTCCTCTTGGCTTTTATGGAATGGTAGGTGTTTGGACTGATCAAACAGTTCAGGAAGGCATAATTCCTTTGTCACAGGAAGGTAGACAACTTGGTGCCAACAAGAAATTTTTGACTTTATCCCCTGTATGCCCTGATTGGTGACATCTGTCCAGGTTTATGTGAGTTGTTGTCTTAAAGGGCATCAGTTTGCGTACTGCTTAAACTTCAGCCCTCCTATGAGTGATGAAACACTGTGAAAATTTGTTGCAGAGTTTTAGATCACTCAATGTATGAAGCTGTCTTGTATAGGTTAGATCTTCAGTCCATCTAGACCAGGACTGTCTATTTTGAGCAGCTGAAACTCTAGTTAGGTAGTATTGTGTTAGTGCTGAGATCTTTGGACTAAAGATGGATATAAGGGATAAAATGTTGGTCCTTTTGTTTGCAAAAGATGTACTCTGCCACTTAGTTATAAGACATTACATCACTTGAGGTCTCATGAGGTTTCCTTTCTTAGTTTCATTCTTGTTAGACACATTCTTGGCAATAACCCTTGTTCACTGAAAAATAATTCCTTCTGGCACTCTCACTCCTAACCTGACTAGTGCTTCCAAGTATTTTTTTTTTTAATGGGGAATCCTGAGCTGTGGAGCACACCGAGCACATAAAATTATGAAACATGCTTTAAAATGTAGGTCAGCAAGCGATTCTATTTCTATTAAATGCCAGATGGGTGGGTCTATGGTACGTTGGGGTGGGAGAGAGATCATTTTAAGCAGACAAACCACAATATACACTTTCTATTGTTGGGTGTATCTGTGAGAAAAGGATGAGCTTATTGCCCTTAATTCTACCCCTCATAGAACTTTTCTTCAGTCTTCAAACTTGTAGTAACTTAAAACTTACAGTAAGTTAAAATTTCAGTTGGGCATTTCAAACTAGTTTAGCCATCCACAGAAAAGAGGCAGGCAAAGGTGCCAAGGGGAAGTAAACATAGCAGATAAAACAGTTCTAGGTGTGAATGATTTTCAGTGTTTTCCTCTCTGCAATGCTAGAAGTTTGGAGACTGAAGGAAAATGCCACAGGGCTCAGAATGATTATTTGGGGGACAATGCCCTCATTCTCCTACCATAGCTACACCCCTGCTTCAAGTTAGTGGAGAGTACAAACTCAGGGGATTGATGTGGCTTTTATTCTTAATGCAGGGCCAGCTCTACCAAGTGAAGCAGCTGCTCCATTTGAATTACACAGAAGAAGAGAAAACTACAAGTTGTATACTTTGTAGTTACAGTAATTTTCCTTCCAGGCATAGGAACTGGGGACTGAGTGATTTTCTCCCTCTTGTATTCAAATTTGTTGGCTAGCTCTGAGTCTTGGGTATCCTGACTTAAGATGAGGCATTGTTCGATGCTTTCTCAGGCCATAGAATCCACAGAACTACCCCCGGGATATCTCTTTGGCTGATCAGCATGAGACTTAGGGAATGCACCCTTCTTTTGTGATCTTTCTGCCGTTTTGCAATAATGCTATCACTAACGATAGTAATAATACTGATCATCATCACAGTGTGAAATCAGAACTGTATATGTTCATCAGGTCTTTACACAAAACTAAAATTGAAGTCCAGTGGGGCATGGCGAGCAGGTTACTGGGAAGCAGATATGGCAAGCAATCTGTGTAATGTCAAACTTTTATTTTAAGGATGCCCCTATATCTAGAATGTTGTGTTTTAGAGCAACTCTAGAACATTGCCCACAGTGCAAAGTGGTTTTAGAAGCATTCTCCCCTACGAATAAGAGTACAGTGAGGGTTCAGAGTGAAGAACCCTCAGGAAAATGGAAAAACTACAAATAATTCCCCCCATGATCTCCCTCCCATACCTGTTTGGAACTCCCCCCCTCCCATTCCCTTGCCTCTGGCCCTGTCACTCCCTAGGGGGGAAAAAAAAGGCAAGGTAAAGGATTTACTGATACTTTCCCTTCATATGGACAAGACCAGAGCACTGAGTTCTTGCATTCTACTACTTCCGGTCACCGTCTTGAGAAGGGAGATTCCTCCAGAGGGGAGGAGTAGGAGCAAAGAGAGCACCTGACCAATACGCGGCCATTACACAACAGAATGTGCAGTCGTAAGGCAGGGGACATACCTTCAGCAGTGTGTGTGTGGAGGGGTTTGCACTCTCATAAGGAAAAAAAGTGTCCATTTTAAACACAAGCCTCACAAGCCTGGGATGAAGAATGCAAAGGAACAGGAGGAGGGGACTTGTCGAGGAGGAAGGCAAGCATGTGCCTCATGAATAATCAAGTTCACAAAGGTCAAACCAACAAATGTGGAGGGAGAACTATATTCTTCTCAAAGATAGGAACAGAAATAGGAATCGCATTCTCAAGTTCAATAGTACTGTGCTTGAGATCGTGTACAGTTTTAGCATAGCATAAATTTATGCCAGTGTATTTATAGTATAATTCACTATTGTGCAGCCAAATGCACTGTGGGTGGCACAGCCGTGCACTGATCCTTTACACAAGACAGTTAGCTCCTCATCCACCAAGTCAGGTCTGTGTTCATGATTATGAAAGAGTTCGTTGCACTACGGACCATGTGGGGCAACCTCTGAGAAAGTATAACCACTTATATAATGGGTTTTTATGTTATTGTGCTGCCCCAACTGGAGTCTAGCTTCATCCTTGAGTTCATTTGTAACTGCTTTATTTGTATCCAACTTTAAAAAGAAAAAGAATATCATAGTTCTGTCTATGCCCATCCATCCATCCATCCATCCATCTATCTATCTTTAATAGGACGGGCTTCCATCCACATGGATAAGCACTTTTAGTGCTGCTGCTCCTCAAGGAATATACAGCATCATGTACTTCTAGCCCTAAGGATACCCATCTTTAAGGAATGATAGTTATATTTCTTTGTGAGCTGCATTCTGTAACTAGTACAAGGAGTACTATATGTGATTGTCTGAAAAAGTGCTTTAAGATATATGTGCAGTGACCTTGGTGAAAATGAGTTGTTTACAACATGCACTATCTAAAATGCTATTTGCATTACTGAAACAGTCACTTTCAAACTGGTTAGAACCAAGGTTACTGGAAATGCACAGCAGCTGTTGTAACCTCAAAATCTTGAACATATTTTTCTTTATGCTCATATTATGGACTAATTGTCCTCTACATTCCATTTTCATAAACAAATGCATTATTGAGTTTTATGGGAGAATATAAACAAGCATGGAGCAGACCAAGCTCTTTTATGTTCCATTTGTGCTATTTCAAAAATTGGAGAAGCCACATTAAACCAAAAACAACACCCCAACACACAAACAAGTCATAAGAATTTACTACTGAAGAAGAACATGCATGCTGAAAACTATTATGTTGCCAGCAGCCCTTGAAAAATAATGACTTCATTATAGGAATACTTACATTGCTTTAATTATAGATATCCATGAAAGCATGTCACTATTGTACTACAGGCTGTGCAGTTCAGATGGACAAGGTGTTTACAAAACTGGAGAATAACTGAGGAAATTTCCAGACAGTCTTCAGACACCACTGGGAGACTTCTCAATTACAGTTCTAGCACCGAAAATGACATTATCTTATTCTCCTGGTGTCTGCTTAGTATTTCAGGTGATGGATAATAACTGCAGTCAGAAGAGTTAAGATTAAAAGTTGATGAAAAGAGTGTGGAACAAGCATAAATACTGATCTGGACAAAACCTTTCTTTGTGTGAATGGATTTCTTTTGGCCCAAGAGAGATGAAATCATAATTTTTTGGTAAATTAAGTAACTGATAGTAGTAGGGAAAGACGAGTGGTTAGATTTGTGTATTAAATATTCAAAATGTATGCAATGACAACATCCAACTTCTGCAGGCAGAACAAACTGAATTCAGTATGTTTTTGATATATATATATATATACATTTTGGTTTTCCTCCAAAATTGTTCAAGGCAACATATTAGACTCTCTTCCCTTCCCCATCCTTACATGTTCCCTGTGAAACAGGTCAAGCTAACAATGCCCCTGAAGACTGGAGTCTTCAATCTTTCTTGTCCTAATCCAACACTGTAATCATTACACCATTTGGGGTCTGAAGTGGTTAAGTAATTGTTCACTTAACAATTATTATATATGCCCAGAGGTTTTTTTTTATTTATGAAATTATAGGGAAGTGATGAAGAGTACTAGGGTTCCAGCTTGACATTTCAGTTGCTAGCTTATAGAACTGCAGAATCTGAGTGGGCAATGAGCAGCAGCAAGTAGAATGGAGAGTGAGTACCAGTGAAGTGTGGAAGCACAGACCACATGCCTTGCTTTCTATCAGGTTTTGTCTTCTGCCATCAGTGATGGTGGGAAAACAAAGTTGAAATAATGCTTAACTATTAGTCTCGTTGGCTTCTGTATATGGAACCAAGACGAGCATTATCTTTTTTTTTACCTCCAAGACCAAATATCTACAGTCCTGTAATCCATAGTTTGAGAAATAATTTTAACTCAAAGTACTCAGCACTGAATGTGGAGGGTGGGAGTTTGGGAAGGTCGAGGTGGTCTTTCCAGTGTTCTGCTCAGCAGTAGATCAGATGGGAAGCCTCATAGTAGCCAGGCTTCCTGGTCATTGAAAGACCTTACCATGAGATATTGGACCAAAATCTTGCAAAGAGTCAAGATTTCACCATATTCCACAGAATTCCAACTGGTCTTACACAGGTCTGTTGACTTATGAATGGCTGTTTTCCATCAGATATCCAGAACAATATATCAGAGGGTATGAGATAAGAACAGAAGGGTTTATTAGCATTTTTAAAACATACGTTGCATAATTTTATAATGAAATGGCTTTAGACAGTTGCATAGGCATGGTTTACGAGCTGTACTCTTCTTGTGGAGGCATTTGCTGTGTATAAGGTGCCTTATCACATGGCTCTGTAATATAAAGCTTCCCCACATCGCCATCAGCAAATCCTTCAGTGACATCAAAAATGTCTGCCTGACCCAGAATTTGTGTTATGAGTTACATTATGAACTACAGAGCAAGAGACAACACACATTTGGGATGCTATTTCAAACAAGTTCCATGCAGTGCTTTTAACATGTAGATCAACCCCAATTCCTTGAAAATTGCTGTGCTGAAGAAAAGCGTCAACACATCTGAACTAGATTGCCTATCCATCATTCAAATTAACTACATTTTAAAATTCTAGCCAATTGTTCGTGGGTAAAATATTCTGGAGGATTTGATTGCTGTGCTGAAGAAAAGCATCCAAACATTTGAGCTAGATTGCCTACCCATCATTCAAATTAACTACATTTCGAAATTCTAGCCAATTGTTGCTGGGTGAAATATTCTGGAGGGTCTGATAGCTGAAAGGAAATAGATTCTAGCAGTGACATTTATCAGCAGTCATACTTATTATTTGTTCCATCAAGAAGTCAAACATACAGCAACACTAACTCTGTCTGGAAAGCAGGATATTTCATTCCAAGTGCAAATTAGATCTACAAGAGTTTTAAAAAACCTGCCTATTATCCCACTGCAGGGTACAAGTCAGTTTCACTGAGCAAGAGCTTTTGAACCCAGTGGGAATTAACTTGTACTTGGTGGGAGAGACTATACCCTTGATGAGCAATTCTCTCTTTTTCATCTCCTTCATAACAGTTCAGACTAATGTTGTTGTGGTTGTCATTGTTGTTAAAACTCCTCAATAGGCCAAACAAACACTATAGTATCAATGACCAGGTAATATGGAGAGACATTAGAAATATCTGACTAGTGTAAATCTGGGGGTCTAGGAAGGCACTTACAAAAGCAAGGATGTTTGGACGTGGGGATCTGTGGATCAAGTCCAGTGTGCTAGCTGGTATCTAACTGAAGGGAACAGGTCACAAAGACAGTCCTATTTGTCAAATTCCAGGTCTTTATAATCCTTGTTAAAAGGTTAGTTTTAGAGATGTTGGTAAATGTGAGCAGAACTCAGAATAATGAAGTACGAATAATAACTCGCAATATGTTCCTTTTCGTAAGAATGATAACATATTTCAGTTACATTGTTATTGTGATGTAAATACGGGTTAAAAGAATGCCTTCTGTGTTGTAACAATTGTAACTGTTATAACTGTAATATAACAGGTGTAATTATTATGAACATTTTTGTATTTTACAGGGTGTACACAGCCTCGAGAGCCAGTGTGGTGTAGTGATCTGAGTTTTGGATTAGGTCACTAGGAGACTAGAGTTTGAATCCCTGCTCCATGATGGAAAACCATTGGGTAACCTTGAACTTGTCACATTGTCTCAGCCCCAGAGGAAGGCAAAGGTAAACTTCCCTCTCACCAAAATCTGTCAACAAAAAAACATGATAGTTTTACCTTAGGGTCACCATAAGTTAGAATAACTTGAAGGCACACAACACAACAAAATCTCACTATTTAGGTTTGTTTTTATCACAGGCCAGAGGAGTGGATTATTTTGAAGTAGTGGGGGAAAGTAGGTATTCTGAATAATGTGAAGACTTAGGCCATCTCCACACTACACTGTTATAGTGCTATTATTCCGCTTTCAACATCCTGTGGAATCCTGGGATTTGCAGTTTAGAGAGGGGAATTTAGAATTCTCAACCAGAGTGTTCTTTGGCCTTAGTAAACTACAAACCCCAGAATTCCACAGGATGTTGAAAGTGGAATAATAGCATTGTAACAGTGTAGTGTGGGAATGGCCTCGCTTTTAGAAGACTGCAGCTGTAATGAAAGCTACCTACTTTTAGGGCTCCTGTAACTGTCACTAATTATTTTGGTAAAATAACTTTCCACATTTTGGATCTGAATTCCTTTAGACGTGCAAGTTTCCAGAATCTTGCAGGCAGTAATACCTTAAACAGCTTTCAGCATGGATTTGGAAAATAAATATCTGATGGGGTGTAAATATTCACTGACTCTATTCTCACATGGGAGAGAGAGAAAAAAAATGATTTTTTAAAAATCCCAGCTGACAGGATATACTTCAGAATTTTTTTGTCAAAAATTTGGAAAGATTTTCTGATGCAAAACCTGGAAGGGGAGTTGCAGGATACACAAGCCTGCTCTTATGCAAGACATAACTTTTTTTGCCTTTGCTGCTGCTGCTGAAAGATGGAGTGATCACTTCAGTCTTTCACAGATTCTGTTTTTAATAGTGATTGGCATCTTCCATGTGTTGAGACACCCTTCCTTGTTGAGGACAAGAAAATCTGTGAGCATTCTTCAGATTCCTAGTATTTAAGCAGAGCTGAAACGCCTCTCAAAACTGACAAGGATGGCCTGAATATGCTCTGCATTGTTCCTTGCATGGTGCTTGAAATCAGGTTTGAGATATATGGAGAGAGACTGGCAGCTTTCAGGTTTGCTTTTCATCTCCTATCTGGCGAGTGAAACATCAGCAGGATATTCACAAGCTTTTCCAAGTGAGTCTGCCTTCCAGGGGCTTGTTCAGCAGAGTTCAGATCTCTGGCAAACAGCTCACTATGTCTCTAGTGCTCCTAATGCAAAATACATTGGCTTTTACATTGTTAGCTGTGAGAGCGATGGGCCCGATGGCACCACAGGCTTTTAAATATTCATCCCTTCTCGTAAATATTAAATATGAAAAACAGAAAAGCAAGTCTTTACTAGACATCAGTGCACAACAAGAGAAGAGCAAAAGCTGATCTGAGGAGAAATAAATTAAGACCAAGCTGAAGATGACTGACAAAGATCTTAAGGCATAAGGAAGAGCTGGAGAGGCAGTCTGAAAAATAAGGCAACTCATAGGAGGTGGTGGAGGAGGGAATTCTCATAGACAAACGAGAAATGTGTCTACAAAATGGAAATACAAAGGAGACAGTCTGGGAAATCCATAGAATGCTATGAAGAAAAACAGTGGGTGCGGGGTCAGGAATCAAAGCAGAAGCTCCATGAAGCTTTAGGGTAGACTGGAGTCTGGCATGTTTAAGAAAAACAGTACTATGAGTTCAGCTTAATTCTCCATCCTTCATATAAGTCTTATTAAAAAAATGTAGCGCGTTACATACTTAGCTATTATTTGGCTAATGTTTTTCAAGTTTTTCTCACCAAACCAAAACCAACACCAACCAGGATCTTCATCATCAACTGGTTAGGTCCTTCAATGATCCCTTAATGGATGCTTAAATTCAGCAATCTGGGCTGTATATGCTGTTCCCCAGATCTTGGAAGTAGCTGACTTCTAACAAGTCACTCCACTTTCCCAATAGTGGAGATATAACATAGCTTATGACACAATGGGAACTTGCCAAGATTACGTTGTATACATTGGTTTACTCTGTGGTGTAACTGCAATAGTTATGGGGGTTTGATCTCACAAAACAGTTGCAGGGTTGGCTTGTGCTGCTGCAGTGGGTGTTGAGGCAACCTTGAGGTGGATGAGGGCAGGGTGATTTGTAGCACAGACCAGCCGCTCATGGCATTCAGATTTTCAAAGTAACTGGTTAGTAAGTATTTAGTTACTTTTGAGAACTGGTGAAACAAAACATCTCAAATTGGAAATTTTAGTGACACTTCACAGCTTGGCCCTTGGAACTACTATTATAACTAATCTTTGAGAATAACTCTACAAGCTCTGTCCCTAGATGAGGAATGGCACATGTGGTTTTTGGCAGATGGGGATCAGAATCAGATCTGGATCCAGAGCCAGATGCAATCCAATGTGAGTTGTTCTGTAAGCTCTATATGGTACATATGGAGATGCACCGTCCATCTGCCTTGCAATGTGCCATACACATCCCAGTCGTCCATCTAGGGCTGGTGTACAAAGACCATTCCTGAACCTTGCTCCATGAGACTTTCTCTGGCCTGGTGACATAGAATGTAAGCAACAGCATCATTCCAATTTCAGAAAAAGAAATCTAGCCTTTTACAGAGTCTATTAATTTTTTAAAAAAATCATTTTGAACCAGATTTCCATTTGCTTTCAACTGATGTGGCTTCATTTGTCTTGGTTCCAATGAAAATAACACCAGTTCACATCACCCTATAAGCTTAACTGGGGCACCGTTGCACTGGAAAAAAAATTCAGGAGACTTGTCCAAATGGAGAAGGCCATCTGGTCTGCTTTCTTTTCATATGGAAAGGTCTTCATCTAATCATTCTCAAGTGAGTTAGCTTTTGCCATCTTGCCACTGAATCGCTATCTAGACAGCTACAGGAAAGAAAAGATGTCTGGCACATTCCAGAATTGGCAAAACTAAAGCATTCATTATTTCCCTTCATTTTTTACATCTCATCCAAATGAGCCTTGTTTGACTTTCCCTAGAGCTAATTTTCCTTAATCCAAGTGGAAAATGTATCAGAGCATATGGGAAAAGCACATTACTTCCATGGTTAAAGGAGGGTTCATTATATTTTGTAATAAGGCCAAACAACAAACAAGGAACACTTCACCCAAAATGAACTTGTCAGAGAGTGTGGAGAAGAATGAACATCAATAGAAATTATTGCTATAATAGATAAACAATATTATTGATGCTTTACCAAGCACCTAATGAGATTAGTAGTTTGATTCAGCAAGAAGTTTCCAATTGTGTGAAGAAGATGTAGGAGAAGCAGTAAGTCCATTCATGATGACAACCATGTTGAATTATTGTGTTATTTATTTATTTGTTCAGTTTATATGCTGTGTTTCTCCTGCTGTGGGAATCAATGAGGCTTTGTTGTTGGATGCCTTCAAGTCATTTCTAACTTAGGGTGACCCTAAGGAAAGCCTATTATGGAGTTTTCTTGGCAAGATTTATTCAGAGGGGTTTGCCTTTGCTTTCATCTGAGGCTGAGAGAGTGTGAC
This sequence comes from Cyclura pinguis, assembly GCA_030412105.1. Lineage (NCBI taxonomy): Eukaryota > Metazoa > Chordata > Lepidosauria > Squamata > Iguanidae > Cyclura > Cyclura pinguis. The sequence continues at coordinate 269,818,335 of CM059600.1, read as the reverse complement.
CCACTTGCCCTGTGGATTTTCATGACTTAGTGGGCATTTGAACCTTGCTCTCCAGAGTCTTAGTCCAACACCACACTGGCTCCTAAGGTGGCTTACAATAATTTAAAATAAACATTTAGTTAAAATCTTATATTACAAAAGTTAAAAAAAAACCAATTAGACAGCAGTTCTGTTAAAAGCACATCGTTTTTTTAAAAAAAGTTTAAAAAACATTTAAAATCTAAATGAGAACATACAAGATAAAAAAACACAACACGTCACTTACAATCACTGTTCTCTCATGTGAATGTTCTTTTATGTTCTTCCACGTCTAAACAAAAAGGACTTCGCCTGCTGGCAGAAACAAGCAGAGAGGGGATTAACTAGATCTCCCCTAGAAGGGAGTTTCAGGTCCTGGGAGCAGTCACTGAGGAGGCTGTTTTATGTCCAAGAGAAAGCCCTTCCCCAAAGATTTTAAAAGCTGGGGAGGCTTGCAGAAGGAAATATGGTTCTTCAAACAGTCAGGGTCCAAGCTGTATCAGGCTTTAAAGGTCATAACCAACACTTTCAATTCTGCCTAGAAATGAACTGGTAGCCAGTGAAACTCTTTCAACAGGAGAGTTATATGATCCCTGTAACCAACCTCACTCAACAGTCTGGCCACAGCAGTCCGAGCCCATTGAAGTTTCTCAACAATTTCCAAAGATGGCCCCATGTAGACTGTGTTACAGTAATCCAAATGGGATGTGACAAAGATAAAGACATGTGGCCAGATCTGACTTCTCAAGGAAAAGGGACAGCTAGTGCACCAGTTTTAACTGTGCAAACACACTCCTGGTCTCCACTAGAAACTGGGCCTCCAGGATCAGATCTGTGCCCAGGAGTACAACCAAGCAGCAAATCTGAGAGTTTAGGGGGAGTGTAACTGCATCCAACTCAGGCTGAATCCTTCTGTCTTGCCTGTGCAAATTTTCAACTTGTTCACTCTGATCCAGTTCATTACTGACAGCAGACACTGATTTACTACCAGCTTTCTGGGAAGTAGGTGAGGAGGAGAGATAGAACTCAGTATAATCTGGATGACACTGACCCTCAAAGCTCCAAGTGATGTTTCCCAGTGGATTCAGAGAGATATTAAATAGCATTGGGGGCAGTACCAAGACCCCACAGCCCAGTGGCCAAGATGTCAAACAGGCATCCTCCAGCACCACTCCAGTAACACTTTCTGAGTCTGTGTCTCCAAGAAGGACTGGGGTCATTGTAGACCAGTGCTCCCCAATACACTCCCAGAGAGGCAGTTCCAAAGGATACCATGGTTGCTAGTATCAAAAGCTGCTAAGAGGTCCAGCAAAACAAACGGTTCCCAGTATAGGTCATCTACCAATGCAACTGAACCTGTCTGTGTTCCATGGCCAGTCTTGAACCTAGATTAAAATAGATCTAATTATCCATTTCAACCAGTTTCCCGGAGTTGGGAGATTACGATATTTTCTAGAAAGGCATACTGGCAACTGGCCAATAATTGTCCAGTATGATGGGATTCAGGGAAGGTTTTTCAGTAATGGCCTCTCCACTGCCTCTTTTAGGCAAAATGGAAGCAATGAGTACTATTTCCACTGCAGTGAGCACTGTATCACTCCATTGCTCATCTGGCCAGTCCCCCTCTAGTTGCCTTTAAGAGCCAGAAGGAGCATGGATCCAACACATATGTGGTGGCTCTCACATCTGCGAGGATCCTGTCCACATCCTCAGGCTGCACAAATTGAAATGTATCCAATAACATAGGACAAGCAGGAGCCAGGTTCATATCCACTGGACCTGTGTCAACAATAGCATCCAAATCAGAGTGAGTCTGAGTGATTTTATCCACAAAATATAATACAAATTCTTCACAGTGGGTTTTTAAATAATCAACATGCTGCTCTTGAAAGTCAAGGGTATAAAAGATCCCTGATCACTTGAGACAGCAGTGCTGGCTGACACTGTGTAGACGCAATGAAAAAAGAAATTTCTTTGTTGCCACCACAGCCACAGGATAACCTTTCCAATGAGCTCTGGCCTGTGTTTGGTCAGACTTGCTCCAGTCTTCTGCCATAATCAGTCTAGTCTTTACTCCATGGTGCATCACTACCAGTGCTGTCATAAAACAAGGGACTTGCTTGGCTCCAGAGGTCAGCCAGGACCTTGTTTGGATACCAGCCCTGGCATAAGAAACTCTCTGCAAGCCACCAGGAACCCATCCACATCCATAAGCCCTCTGGAGAAAACAGCCTTAATCAGACTCCCAACTTTGTGGAAGCTCGCAAGTTCCAGTGAGTTTAAACCGCACAAAGTAGTGATGTTTCATTGGCAATGGAAATATAGAATGTCCCTCCACACCCAGTGTTTTACAGCATTTGCTCTTGCTATAATGACCCAAAGAACATCTGTATATCTGGACAGAACTGAAGAGTAAACATTTTGAGAAATGGGAGCCAAATGCCAAATTCCTCCATCCTAGGGTCAGGTCAATACTTTTAGCTGTCTGAGGCAAATGACAGGGTGAACACTTTTTTGTTTAAAAAAGAAGTGTTTTTCCATATACTAATATTACTGAGGCAAAAGAGCTCTCTGGCTGAGAATTCTAAGGCCTCTCCCTAAACTGCAAACCCCAGGATTCTATACAATGTTGAAAGTAAAATAATAGCACTATAACAATATAGTGCAGAAATGGCCAGAGAGACAAAGAGAGACTGTGTGGAGTTTTGTATTAGATAGTTAAGACTGTGGCTGGCTCTCTGTCAATGAATTACAGTCTGACTTATGCTATTGTAACACCCTTTTTTGGTTAGAATCCTTTTCAAAATGTGCAGTGACCAAAATATTTCCCCAAACACACCTTTTAAGTGACACAATTCACCTCCAGCATGGCTATTTCCATGTTGTTGGAGAGCAAGGTGATCATCATAGATATGTCCAGCTAGTTTCGTTTAGCTGAATGTGTTACAAGAACATCACCTGTAGGGACCACCTGTGGATACCTGAAGTCACTGCAGATACAGAGACCCCCATCTCTGTATCACTTGAAAGGTAGGTTTTGTGAGTGTGGCATAAGCAGATGTAGCTATGGAGACAGCTACATGCCAGATATACATCTCCTGGTGCTGGACCTCAGACATAGTATTATTAAGGCTACCATATTTTGAAAACTGAAAAATAGGTTACATTTACCAACTGATCGCTTCAAATCATCCACCCAGAGAGAAAATTTAGCTTTGAAAAGCAGGAAATAGCTGGGAAAAGGAGGATACATGGTAACCCTAGTATAATATTAAACAAAAATGAAAAGTAAAACTTCAAGTGCTTATGTCATGGAAAGTAATGAGTGAAATGATAACCAGTATTATTTGAAGTTGTATTAAATAAAACAACTTTGTTGTTGTTTACTGTAGTTCTCCATATGATCTCATCACAATACCAGTGCCATAGAACAGTGGTTCCCAGCCTCTTGGTTCCCAGACATTGCTGAACTACAGCTTCTAGAATGCTGCTGCTTCTGGGAAGTTGGGAACCACTTTCATAGAAAAGTAGAGCCAAAAGTCTCAAAGAACCTTATATACAGACATAGAGGAATGAGGCCTCTTGAAAGAGCCTTATATAGCTTGGAAGAGTGTGAGGTTCTGAGGTATGTTCTCCACAGATGGTAGCTAAGTGCGTGATCACAGTGGTGGGATAATCACAGTCCTCAATTCCTACATACTAAATCCTAACATTCAAAAATAAATGATTTTTAAAGCATAGAATAATAGTATCATAGAGTTGGAAGAGACTGCAAGGGCTATCCAGTCCAGTCCCCTGGATGAGCTTCAGACTTAATCAGGAAATCTGCTGAGTGAAAACAAATTCTAATGAATTAATGACAAAATAATAATTATGAATTGATTAGTTGTGTCCAGGATCTGCCTTAGAACATGACAGATCAAATTAGGATGCAACCATCTAGGGACATAGGCAGATAGTTGTAAAACCGCCTTATCCATCTGTATATACGACTGTGTAACACAATCCAGTGAAGCTGAATATCCTCTGTAAATTGAGAACATTACTCCTTTGAAATAGTCTGGTGTGCTTATTAACCTTATTCCAGAATATATAGTCCACCACCCAGTGTTACCATTCTCAGGGCACCTTATAGTAATATTAATATGATCAAAATAATAAAACTCCCCAGATATCCAAAGCAGCATATAAAGAAAACCAGCACAAGAGCAGTCCAATGGTTTAAAAGACTCAGGATTTTCCTTTAAAAGTAGTGCAGTGGTATTCCAAAGGATTTCCTAGGTATAGAATCATAGAATCATAGAAACAGAGTGGGAAGAGACCACAATGGCCATCGAGTCCAACCACCGCCATGCAGAAACAAATACTCAAAGAACCCCCAGCAAGCTGCTTTGGGTAAGCTGCTTTGGAGAAGTGATTCCATAGTACGAGCACACAACCAAAAGGATTCTTTCTCCAGTTGTTCACTTATCTGATCCCCAAACGCAGGAACATAGACCACAAGCAATTCCACATGTGAGTAGGTAGTCTTTCATTGTTACATTTTGATTTCAGGTTGATTGTTCTATTTCTACAGTTTTATAGAAGTGTTTTTCTAATGTCTACACCCAGTTGTGGATTTTAGAGCACCATGAGGAAGGAGCAGGGACACAGTGACCTGCTGCCCATGTTCACATGTTGGAGAGTGAATATCTATAGTGAAGCACCTAGTGGATTCTAGAAAAATCCCCATGTTAACTGAAATCCTGAACACACATCTGATCTTTTGGCTTAGTGGTCTGAATAGTGCACAGAACATCAGAATTGGAGACAGACAAGAGAATCACCTTGCTTAAAATGGCACCCAAGAAATCAGGGACAATATTCTAGTCACTTAAAAACAGTTTTATTAACTGATTAAACTAATCAAACAGTTTGATTAATTAACGCCATGTAGTTCTCCTAGCCCAGTGAATATCTTTGTATCCTTGCTCAAATTGCTTAACAGAAAAACAAAACAGAACAAAAAAACCTATGCTGGTCATATATATTATTTATTTTAGGTCTTTTCAGCTTCAATTATTACACAAGGGCCCTGACGAACGAATTCCATAGAGGAAAAATTAAACTCTCTGCTAGATCATGTGTTTATTTCTTTGTGCAAAACATCTGGCATTTTGGAATAGACCAGCCAGAATTACAAACAAAACTCTAGCAATAAAATGACAGCTTCGGCAGGTTAGCAGCATTAAAGGGAGGAATGACCTCTGGTGATCCAAGCTTGCTTGTTAGTACAGCTGGTCACAAAGAACAGTCAAAGTTCTGTATCCAGCTACTCTATTTATTTGCATTACCACTAGGTACTCTGATAGATCACAAAGCCATCTTTAATGCTGATTGTTTAATGTATGTCTCCAGTTTTAGCAGAGTCAGGAAAAATTACTTGCAGACTACAAGTCCCATATTCCCCTGGCTAGCATGGCCAGTGACCACTGAAAGGTTATTACTAGGAATTCTAGTAAATTAAGAAGCCATGATCCATACCAGTTCCAAAGATCCAGTCCCAATTAATAGTAAAGGTTGGAAAATTTACTTTTGGGACTTTTGAAGTACAGTTCCTGGAATTCTCCATGCTGGCTGGGAGATCCTAGAAACTGTGCGTAGTGCAAAACTTAACTTTTCCAAGCTCTGTTCTGCTATCATTAAAACAAAAGATAAAAAACAAAAGATAAAAAAAATACATGCACATAGGCATTTTTTAAGGCAAGTGTGGTAATTGCAATATTGACTCAATGGCAGGCTGGATGTCATACCCACTGGAATCTGTTGCCTTCAGGTGTGTTCAAGATGGTGATTTTAATATACATAGCATACTTTTTCTCATATGTCTAGGGAATATTAGAAATACGTCATTACTGTTAGCTTAACAGCAATATTAGAAAATTGAAAAGGTGGCAGACAATGATAGAGAATGGAACACAGTGGCTACAGTGGCCAGTGCAGAGAGTTGCTAGTCAGCCACTGTTGACAGGAAAAAATTGGACTAGACATGCTACTAGCCTCACCTGCAAAACTGGATTTAGACCAAGTGTAGGGAAAATGTGGACGACAAGTCATATGCAACCCCAAGCAATTCTGTGATTTCCAAGCCCTCAGGAAATCCTGAAAGCCCTAGAATCCCAAAACGCTTTTTTTTAAAAAATAAAATAAAATTGGGGGACATAAAATTACCTGAAAATTGCTCAAATTGCCACAAAACAACAGCAATAACAATGATACAACAGTCTGGCTTCAACTGCTCTCCCCATGGTCGCCAATAAGGGAGAAATGACCAAAAATCAACTGAAAATACAGCTAAATTAAAACTGGAAGTGAGCGATGGAAAGAAAGCTGAATCAAAACCAGCACAGCCCACCGGGAAGAGGATAGTGAGAGGGACAAAAATTGGTCCCCACCCTCGTATAGCTGCCCTTTGTTGATTAAGACCTAAAAATGTGGCTTTTTAGCTGGAAGATTCCCAAGCCAAAATGCTGAGCTGTCCTTCTCTAGTAATAAGAAAGCTCACTGGAGGCTGCTTAGTATCTCTACACCATGACAGTCTTGTACTTTGGCTTGTCTTGGGTGGAGGATGCATAGCCCTTCAGATTAGCAACAGAAAGAACGTTACGGTTATATTTCCCTAGATCAAAGTGTAGCTTTCCTAACAGCTGGGAAACCCTATTAGGAAGAATAACAGACTAGCAAGAATCCTGGTATTTAAAGTCCTGAAGTGTTGCCCTGGAATTATTCTAAAGAGGAAAGCATGCAGGGTTTTTTGTGGAAAAAATGTTTTCTACATAGAAAATGAGCTTCCTGTGCAGAAAAGACAGGGAATCTGTTCTCCACACAGAATGCAGATTTTTGTGCAAAAAATCTCCACATGATTTTCTCTGCAGAATAATTCCCCTTCCATACTTTGGGATTTTTGAATGTTTGAAGAGGAATATTCATTTTCTCCCCAAGTAGGGAAAAAACTACCATAAGTACTCATACTCAAATGGGAGGACAAAATAGTAGTAAGTATGCATTCCTTTTCCAGATGTTCTTGGATTGCAACTCCCATCAGCCTAAGCCAGCGTAACCAATTATAAGGAATGCTGAGAGTTGCAGTACAACATCTGGAGGGTCACACATGCCTTATTCTTGGTTTACACAAACTAGCGTTCTAGCCCAGGTCATTTTCACCAGCTGGGAAATATAAGAACTGAACAACACAACCATATTGAACTAATTAGTCTTATTGATTGAAGTTAAGGAAGGTTAATAAAAGATTGGTACGTTATACTGTTTTAAGACATTTCACTTAGCAAACAAGGCAAAGGGAAGCATAGGGTAATAATTAATTCTCCTTTGAAGTCCACTGTGAGCTTTACTCCAAATCTGCAGTAATGTCTGCTTTGGATTCCCTAGACAGTCTGTTATTTAAAGCTATGAAATCAACATAGTCAGGAAGTCAATGGCTCCAGTTCCTGCCCTCCCCATAGCTGAAAAAAATGCGAAGAGGAAAGGAGCTAAAAATAATTTGTTGACATGCACACTTATGTACTTGCATCCTTAAGGGTTGCTTCTATAAAGATACATTATCCACTTTCAGACTTCTGGGACCCAATTAAATTCTCTTTACCTCCTTTGCAGTTACAGTGAACTCTGTTCTGACAGGATGTGGCTAACAAATTATTGGAGAGTCCAATATATTTGATAGGTGACTAACAAGGCAAATATCAGCTGATTTTCAAGAACTCTATTAAAGGGCCATTTTAGGCTGTCTACCTATACAATGTTTTATGTGTCTTAGCACCGGAGGCCCTTTTTGGTCTTCTAATCCATTATTCACAGAGGGAAGGCAAGTGGGCAAGAAATACAGAGACCTGTCCACAGTGGCAGAAAGAATGTATAATGTCCTAAGATCTGTTTGACACTGGAATATGCTGCCTCAGAGTGTGGTGGAGACACTTTGGAGGTTTTTAAACAGAGGCTGGATGGCCATTTGCTGGGGGAGCTTTGAATATGTGTTCTTGCATGGCCTGGGGATGGACTCTTCCAATTCTATGATTCCTTCTTAGACGCATTCACCTTACTTCTTACCTGTATGTATACAGTTGTGTAACTAGGCCTTTTCTATTTCAGCAGGTTTTTAATCGGTGACAATGGCTGCATCATGTGAATTGTTGTAACTTATGATATTTATCATTACCTTGATGCCTGATTTCGATGAAATGTTACCGTGTTAGTTGCTCTGAGTATAAGTTATAGAAAAGTGGAATATAAATAAGAGGTGGCACCCAGTTGAGCAATTATGAATGTGGGAGTTAGACTTAAGACATTTATAATTGTTCATTTTTTATGTCTATGATTTTGGCACTATGACCACAATCACAAATGCCTCCATAACCCTACCTTAACAGTCACCAGCCATACCAGGTGATGGAGGTTGGTTCTGCTGGTGATCAGAGAGCAGCAGGATGATGTTTCTAGCCCCCTTCTTTCAGTGATTTGAGGTGGGAAAAGGAATCATAGAATCATAGAGCTGGAAGAGACCACAATGCCCATTGAGTCCAACCCGCTGCTATGAAGGAACTCACACTCAAAGCACCTCCAGCAGATGACCATCCAGCCTCTGTTTAAAAACCTCCAAAGAAGGTGACTCCACCTCATCCGAGACAGCATATTCCACTGTTGAATGACTCTTACTATCAGGAAGTTCTTCTTAATGTTTAGATGGAATATCTGAATATCTTTTCCTGTAGTTTGAATCCATTGCTCCATGTCCTAGTTTGTGGAGCAGCAGAAAACAAGCTTGTTCCATCTTCAACATAACATCCATTCAAATATTTAAACACGGCTATCATGTCACCTCTTAACCTTCTTTTCATCAAGCTAAACATACATAGCTCCCTAAATCGCTCCTCGTAGGGCATAGTTTCCACACCCTTCACCATCTTGATTGTCCTCCTCTGGACACATTCCAGATTGTCAATATCCCTCCTGAGTTGTGGTGCCAGAACTGGTCACAATATTCCAGGTGAGGTCTAACCAAAGCAGAATAGAGTGGTATTATTACTTCCCTTGATCTCAACACTGTAATCCTATTGATACAACCTAGAATCACACTGGCTTTTTTAGCTGTTGCATCACACTGTTGACTTATGTTCAGCTTGCAATCCACAAAGACTTCTAGATCCTTTTGCACGTACTGTTTTCAAGCCAGGTGTAACCCATTCTATATCTGTGCATTTTATTCTTTCTTCCTAGGTGTAGTATCCTACATTTCTCCCTGTTAAAATTCATTTTGTTAGTTTTGACACAGCTTTCTGATCTATTAAGATCATTTTGAATTCTAATCCTCTCCTCAGGGGTATTAGCTATCCCTCCTAATTCGGCGTCATCTGCAAATTTGATGAGCATGAGCTCTATTCCATCATCCAAGTCATTGATAAAGATGTTGAATAGCACCTATTCGATTGAATAGGGCCCAGGACAGCACCCTGTGGCACCCCACTAGTCACTTCTTACCAGGAGGAAGGGAAGCCATTGGGGAGCACCCTTTGGATCTGGCTGGTCAGCCAACTACAAATCCATCTCACAGTAGCAAATACATCCAACAGTAGCAAAGAGTCATGATGGGTTCCTGCTTCTGCTTGTTTCCTGGCAGCCTGCTGATGGGAGAGGCCTGGAAACATGGTCTTCCTGCACTCCGATTATCAACAGAACAGATCTCTGTCATTCAGTGCTTAACAGCACTCTGGCTATTAAAATAAGTTTGGGAGGTAGGTCAGGAAAGAAAGTATAGTTAAATTTCTTTAACAATGTCTGTGATGTAGAACCTTGGCCAGTAGACTTTAGACCAACTAACCACAAAGCAATATCATTCTAGGTTTGCTGGGGTACATGGAAATAGATTGTTTTCTGTGATCTTGCTAGCCTTTCTCTTCCCTCTTTTCAAAAAAAGATTCTGTGAAATGTAACTACTAATACTTCTTCCTTTTATTTCTGAATAAATGGTCCTATTGTCCTCTCAGGGTATGTCAATGATTAAGCATTTCATTTTATTTGCTCAGGCATTTGGTGGGTATAGATAAGCAAGACTTTGTTCTGTTGTTTTTAAAAATCTGTTTTTATATTTTTCCAGCATATTTACAAGAGACCCATGAGCAAAAATCCAGCTGGCTATTTGTATGGTTTGAATTTCTAAACTTTTCAGTGGATAGCCACTGATAGGACATGTAAAAGTTTCCATACTTTTCATCATCATCACTACTAACAAAAATGTGTAAGCAATAACTTTAGGCTTACTGAGCATATTTCTGCACTAGACTGTTATAGTGCTATTATTCCACTTTCAACATTCTGTGGAATTCTGAGGTTTGTAGTTTACTGAGGCCAAAGAGCTCTCTGGATGAGAATTCTAAATGCCCTTCCTTAAACTGCAAACCCCAGGATTCCATAGGATGTTGAAAGTGGAATAATAACACTATAACAGTCTAGTGCAGAAATGGCCTTTGACTCACTCGCAGAGCTTACACATTGAAGATTCTATGAATCTTCTATGAATTCCATGAATTGCATAGACTTCTATAAAGAACTATGAACGGATAGGGGATAGGTTGATTGCTGAAGTAACCCACCTACTTTCTATCAGTTGAAATGGTTGAGAAGGAATAAAATGGTGCAGACAGGAAAGACATAAAACCAGTCAGAAAACTAGTATTCAGATAGTTTATTTTTATTAAATAAATTGTAGGATGCTTCAAAATGGATGGCCCCTAGAAGACATTGTGTTTTTTCCTCCTTCACAGCTTTTCTGCAGTAAGAAAGATCAACATCAACCTGGGCAGAAGGGTAAATTACCTATTAAAGATACAAAGATGACACAAGAGGTGCTCTCCTTATCTTTTCTGCCAAACTTTGTGTCAACCTTGGTTACATCCTGGTTGGATTACTGTAAAGCGCTCTAAGTGGGGCTGCCTTTGAAGTGTGTTCAGAAACTTCAGCTAGTCCAAAGAGTTGCAGCCAGGTTGTTAACTGGAGCTGGTTGCAGGGAGCATACAACACCCCTGCTGCAATAGCTCCACTGGCTGTCGATCTGTTTCCTGGCACAATTCAAAGTGCTGGTGATGACCTTTAAAGCTCCACACGGTTCAGGTCCAGGTTATTTGAAGGACCATATCCTCCCCTATGAACCAGCCCGGGCATTGAGATCTGCGGGAGAGGCCCTTCTCTTGGTCCCACTACCCTCACAGGTCCATTTGGTGGGAACACCGGAGAGGGCTTTCTCAGTGGCTGCTCATAGGCTCTGGAACTCCCTGCCCAAAGTGGTCAGACTGGAACCCTCCCTGCCTACCTTCAGGAAACAGCTAAAAACATTCCTCTTCCAGCAAGCATTTTATATGTAATTGGTATTGGTGCCGGTCATTTTAATTGTTATTTAATTGATATTTTCATGATGGTTTTATATGTATTTTAACATGTTTTAATTATTATTGTAGTTTAATCTTTGTTTTAACTTTTGTATATGACAGTTTTTAATTATGTTTCTTTTAATGGCTGTAAGCTGCTTTGAGTCCCCTTGGGGGAGAAAAGCGAAATAAAAATAAAGATGATGATGATGATGATGATGATGATGATATTCCTTAACTGCTATTTTTGGAATGGAAGCAAGGGCTAGTTAAAACTAAGTGGAACTGAAGGGACGTATTTCATTAAGTCTTGGTTTCCTGTAATTGCAACACTAGAACAATAGTTATTTCCCCACCCCCCTCCAAAGAAGCCCTGCACTCATATACACATGGCATACACAAAACCAGAGTAGCTACCATGAAAAGCTCTCTATGTACACTGCCTAGCGTAAATCTAAACATGATACTGTACCTTATAAAGCTCAGGTGTTTGAGATGCTTGGACAGACTCCCATAAGGGTTTATTACCCTGAAGAAGGCAGAGCACAGAATATACCTCATGCCTATAAAGGTCAGATGATTCTGTTCCAGCTCTTTCCAGGTTTTATTGGCATTCCTTTGACTCCCCCTCTTCTGATGATCCAGAGCCTGATCTTTAACAAAACTGAAATGAAAACTTTGAACTGCTACCTCAAGCCTTCTTCAAAGGCTTGAAAGTCCATTCTGAATTCTTTTGAAATGCTTAATTTAAATCACAAACCCATGTACCAAACAGTCCTGTAATAGTTTCAGACTTTGTGTCTCAGTCAGAGGCATTTTCTACCCAAGTCAGGCTTTGAAGTGTTGCATAAGTATATGGAGTATGCTCAGATTTGTAACTTTTACAGCTGATAGACCATAATCCCTTAAACCATTCTACACATAGCTTTGTTGTTGTTAATTGCTGTCAAATCAACTTCACCTTACGGTAATCCTATGAACAAGAGATCTCCAAGTCACCCTATCATCAACAGCCCTGCTCAGGTCTTGCAGACTTAGGGCCATGGCTTCCTTGATTGAGTCTATCCATTTGTAATGCGGTCTACCTCTTTTTCTGTTTGCTTTTTACCTTACCAAGTATGATAGCCTTTTTAACCATCATGGTGTTGTGGTTTGAGCATTGGACTACAACCTTAGAGACAAGGGTATGATTTCCTGCTCCACAATGGAAACCCTCTGGGTGACCTTGGGTGTGTTACACATTCTCAGCCCCCAGAAAACCACATCATAGGTTCACATTGGGGTCACTACAAGTCAGAAATGACTTGAAGGCACACAACAACAACAACAACAACATGTCTTCTCATGATATGTGCAATGTACAACAGCCCCAACTGAGTCATCTTGGCTTCTCAGGAGAGTTCAGACTTGATTTGCTCTAGGACCTATTGACTTCTCTTCTTAGTAGTCTACGGTATCCTCACAGTTTTTCTCCAGCTCATTTCAAATGAACTGATTTTCTCCTATCAGCTTTCCTTACTGCCCAGCTTTCACAACCATACATAAAAATAGGAAATATGATGGTATGGACAATCCTAACAGTAGTATTCAATGATATAACTTTACACTTCAGGATCTTGCCTAGCTCCTTCAAATCTGTTCTTCCAAATCCTAGTCTTCTTCTGATTTTTTGATCGCAGTCTTCATTCTGATTAATGATTAAGACAAAGTCTGGAAAATCATTTACTATTTCAGTGACCTTGTCATCTGTTTTAAAGTTATTGAGGCATAGCCAAGCTGGCCATATAACAAAATGGAACAAAATCCACAATCCACAAAAGAGCACTCACTTGGTGCCCAAAAGGCATCATACAAACTTCTGAAGCTCTCCTGGCTTCTTCATCAGACAAAAAATGTAATAAAATTATAAGCAAGGAGAAAAAAGTGATGGTGTTGGAGCCACTGGCCTACATTTTGCAGGTGTTGTCTCTGCCATAGCTCAGTTGATTTGGAAGGATCTCAATGGAGGCAGAGGCCACTCCCCTCTAGGTCATCAGAAGACAAGACAAATAAATTTAAATGTCACTCATCTGTGATCATTATTTTTGTTAACAGCTGTTAAACCTGTCTTTGCACTTTCTACCTTGACTTTTCTTCAATAATCATTCCAAGTCTTTGCTGTTTCCTGTTAGTAGTGTGGTGTTGGTGAGAGCCAGGGTGGTCTAGCGGTTTGAGTGTTGGACTATGACCCTTGATTCCCCAGTTGGCCATGGAAACCTATTAGGTAACCTTGGGTGCATCACATGCTCTCAGCTTCAGAAAACCCCATTACAGATTTGCTTTAGGTTCACTTTGCCATAAGATGGAAACTACTTGAAAAAAAACACAATAACAAGAAGAACAATGTCTTCTTCATATCTTAAACTGCTGATGTTCCTTCCTTTTATGCCTCTTTCCTCCAAGTCTAATCCTAAACATTCACCATACAAGTTAAATAGATAGGGTGATAAAAAGCAGTCTTGCCTGACACCCTTGCCGATTGGAAGCCATTCCATTTCTACATATTCTGTCCTGATAGTAGCCTCTTGTCCTGAGTACAGGTTATGGATCAGGATAAGCAAACATTGTAGCACAGACATTTCTTTAAGAGCAATGCATAGTTTTTTCAAGATCTACACAATCAAAACTCTGCTATAATCTATAAGGCAAAGGCTTATTTTCTTGTGAAACTCTTTGGTATGTTCCATTATCCAATGTGTGTTTGCAACATAATCCATAACTCATAATGCCTCTTCCTTCGTGAACCCAGCTTGGACATCTTACATGTCTCGCTCCATACATGGTAGAAGTCTTTGTTGTAGAATTTCGAGTATCACCTTCTGGACACGAGAAATAAATGCAGCGGTCCTGTGGTTACTGCAATCCCAGGTGTCCCCTTTCTTGGGGATTGGAAGGTATGCTGAGTTTTTCCAATCTGTCAGCCATGTTTCTTCTTTCCATATTCATTGATCGATTTTAGACAGAACTAGAGTAGGTCCTGTCTCTATAGCTTGAAGCATCTCTTTTAGTATGCCATCTGCTCCTGGTGATTTATTTATCCCAAGTGCCCTGAGTGCAGTTTCCATTTCATTTTCTCATCTTCAAATGGTTCTTTCTTGAACGAAGCTGTCATCTTTTCATCTTTTTTTTATAGTTTTATATAGTTATTAAGTTTATTATTTTCATCATCTTTTTATTTCTACTTGGTCTCATAGATAGATAGACAGATAGATAGATAGATAGATAGATAGATAGATAGATAGATAATCAGCTTGTATCAAGGCATTAATCACTCCTCTTAATCTCACCAGTCCTCCTCTGGCCTGTTTAATAAGCCAGAAGGGGAAAGGGTCTAGTGCACATGCGGTGGCTCCCAGGATTCTGTCCATATCCTTGGGTTGAACATATGGCAGTGCTGTGAACTTGACTGATTTTATTATGGTTCTGACCCAATCCTACAAAATGTAATGACTCCTTATAATTACAGTCACCATACCATTTGAGATTTACTCAAAGAAGATAATAATAAGAGAGTTTTCCAGGTTTTGTTTCAGCCATGCTCAAGTATGGATTCCCCTTGATGTACGACAGATGGGACAGAGAGACTAGTGTAGGTGGGAGGAACTGCCCCAAGTCAAGCAAAGGTCTGTGAGAATTTCCCCTTCCCTCAACATTCTATCACACAGGTTGCATTCCACATAGTTAAAGCAAGCCTCCCAATGCTACAGAGAAGCTTTTCAAAGGATTCAAGTGGTTCCATGAGAAAAAACAGGTTAGGAAAATGTTATTCTGTGAACTGCCTTAACTTGGCTTATCTTTTTTTTTAAAATAGTCTTTATTAATATAAACTTGGCTTATCTTAGAATCAAATAATGTATTTGCATATAAGAGAAACTAGTGTTATGGGCAGGGAACATCTGCGTTGCTTGTAGGTATAACATGCTTTTGTTGCAGTGAATGTCAGAAGAGGTATCCCCCCCTGTTCTAGCATATACAGGGGGAAGTGTGTCTTCCAAGAAGATGTTTTTCATATGCAGTTTTTCTAAGTACTCATATTTAAAAGCATATAAAGTTTTATATACTGAAAATAATGCAAGTATAAAACCATCCACAGCAAGGAAGTGTAAACAATGAAAATAATCATCACGACACTCTCTCCATTCAGCTGAAAGAGATCAAAAGTTATTACAAAATTAAGTACAGACCATTATCCATTTCATATTACCTCTAAGCCTTTCTCATAACTGCAACCTGTTTCCACTGAGGAAAAAAATTATCCTACTGTTGTAAAGAATCACATTTTGTGATGATTTGACATTTCCAAAGTTTTTGCTAAAACAAGAACTTGTACATTAACATTCTATTATTTGTTAAATTTTATTCTCATATTCTCAAATTATTAACTGATTTAATAATCAATATATCACCTTAATGTAGTTATTTTTAGATAAGCTAATGGCAAAGTTCATAAATTAATAGCGCAGTCCTCAGAAATAAGCTGCCTTTAGTTTAATGGAATTTACTCTCAGGTAAATATTTTTTTGGATTGCAGACTAAACATTGCATAAGTACATTAGATAAATTATATCTACAATTTTGGCCTAAATCCTATTGCCAGTCCAAATTAGAGTAGACCCACAGTAGATGGGGACTTATAAAAGTGCTGGCTTACCAGTCAGCAATGTAGGGTCTTTCCACACTATACTGTTACAGTGCTATTATTCCACTTTCAACATCCTCTGGAATCCTGAGGCATGCACTTTAAGGAGGGGCATTTAGAATTCTTAGCCAGAGAGATCTTTGGCCTCAGTAAACTACAAATCCAGAATTCCACAGGATGTTGAAAGTGGAATAATAGCACTATAATAGTGTAGTGCAGAAAGGCCCCTAGTATAGTTGAGGCCAACAACTGAATTTAGGCCATAAAGCCATTTCTATGGCCCTCTTCACAGGACATCAGCATCCTGGCACGGGGACAAGAGAAGAGTGGAACTGCAACGACATTTCCACATTACGGAGAGCTGGGCCAAGGCTAACAAAATGAAATTCAACAGAGAGAAGTGTAAGGTCCTACACTTAGGTAGAAAAAATGGAATGCAGAAATATAGGATGGGGGACATGTGGCTGGATGGCAGTACATGTGAAAGGGATCTAGGAGTCTTAATAGACCACAAGCTGAACATGAGTCAGCAGTGTGATGTGACAGCCAAGAAAGCCAATGCAATTCTCAGCTGCATCAATAGGAGTATGGTGTCTAGATCGAGGGAGGTACTGGTACCACTCTACTCTGCTTTGGTTAGACCTCATCTTGAATACTGTGTCCAGTTCTGGGCACCCCAATTCAAGAAGGACATGGTCAAGCTGGAGCAGGTCCAGAGGAGGGCGACCAAAATGGTGAAGGGCCTGGCAGCCAAGCCCTATGAGGATAGACTTAGAGAGCTGGGTATGTTCAGTCTGCAGAAGAGAAGGTTAAGAGGGGACATGATAGCTATGTTTAAATATTTGAAGGGATGCCATGTAGAGGAGGGAGAGGGCTTGTTTTTTGCCGCTCCAGAGACCAGAACAAGGAGCAATGGATTCAAGCTGCAGGAAAGGAGATTCCACCTTAACCTCAGGAAGAACTTCCTGACAGTCAGGGCTGTCCGGCAGTGGAATATGCTGCCTCGGAGTGTAGTGGAGTCTCCTTCCTTGGAGGTTTTTAAGCAGAGGCTGGATGGCCATCTGTCGGGAGTGCTTTGAGGGTATTCCTGCATGGCAGGGGGTTGGACTGGATGGCCCGTGTGGTCTCTTCCAACTCTACATTTCTATGATTCTATGATTATGTTGTTGTGGTCCCACCCTTCTCATGTCCCCAGCTGGCATGATTTTGGGTTATATAATTGACAGAGAAACTCCATCAATGGCTCCTGATTACGCAAGGCTTCTGTTGCAGCCAGCCATGCAAAAGCGGCAGAAGAGTGATCAGCTGCTTCCTTCCCCACTACAGCATGGGAAGAAGGCCATCTGCAGTACAGAAGGAAGGAACATGTCTCTCATGCTACCTTCTGCAGGTAGCTGGTCAGGTGCGGAAAGGAGGGTTGGGGACACGCTTCTATCCCAGCAGAGGCACTGCAGGGATGATGCCCAGACAACGAAGGAGCAAGGTAAGGTGCAGAAAGGGCCTATGATTCCAGGACTGTACTTACAGTTTAAACTATGCTTTTTGGAGTAAAAGCTACATCTGAGATCCACCAGAATAAATTACTCTTATTCTGAGATATAGGTCTGATAACTAAGCCATCATCATACATAAACCTACAGCATACATAAGCATGCATAAACCACAATTACAATAAGAAATGGTGGCTTACAAAATACATAGCTACAATATAACTTCTTTTTCTTGAGCACTCCATGGCCAGAAAATTTCCTCTAGCTTTTGTGAACAGTCCCCAAGAATGATTAACTAACCAACATTGTATCTGAAATCTTGATTTACTTCCAAAAGTATAGCACAGTTCTGCTTCTGTGCAGAACTATGCTACACATTTTCAACATGGTGGTATCATACCTATCTGCAATTCTGAACTATTCTCAGATTTTTAGAATGTTCTAGGATCTGAATATGTTCCATGTAATTCCAAACATAAATAAGCTAAAATGATGTAGTGGTTTGAGTAATTGACTGGAACGCTAGGAGAACAGGGCTCAAATCCCCACCTGGCCATGGAAACCCACTGGATGGCCTTGTACAAGTCACAGTTTCGTAGCCTCAGAGAACGGCAATGGCAAATCCCCTGTGAACAAATCTGGCCATGATAGGGTTGTCTTAGGATAGCCATAAGTCAGAAACGACAACAAAATTTATCCAGAGTTATCCAATTGTCACATATGAAAACATAGCTTATTTTCTAATTCTTATTAGTCCAATGGCCTAAACTTAATTGTCAGTCCAAGCTAAAGTAGATCCACTGAAACAAAGAAATGTAAAACCAACATTCACTTATGATGTCCTTACTAATAAAGTGGGTCTACTCTATTTGGGATCCACAACTGGATTTAGGCCAATGTTTTGGTTTATTTTTGCCTACTTTGGAAGGCTGCATGACAATCTATATAGGTTGTCATCGTCTACCTTCATGCCAACTCTTTCTGAAATGATATACTACTTCATTTTGGTAAGTACATCTTGGATGCTTTGCTGTGGAAAATGAGAGTCTTCTTTCTCTATTGCAGCTTAACGTTTGTGCACACCTTGCAAAGTTCACTTCTGGTGACTTGTAACTTTAATAAGTTCATATTGAGGCCATCATGCTAACTGCATCTTATTTACAACTATGCCTATTAAATTCAGAAACAGTCATTTCACAGACGAAAGCCACATAGGAAGCTAATATTCTTGGGAATGTTTGTTACCAAGGTAACAAATAAAATTCTGGCTATCAGGGAGTACTTTACTTTCAATGAAGAACTGAATTTTTTTCAATTATTGGGCAGGACAGAAAAGTAGTAAACAAGGTTATAAATCTCTGGATTTCATATCATGGTAATAGTGTTGCAAGCTGGCAACTTTTCACATATGAAAAGAGAACTACTACAACTTAATAATTTACAATTAGACAACAATTATTTATTGACTTCTTGGTACAAATATCTTTGCTAATTGGAGAACTGGCTGAGCCACACAAATCTCCAATTGCACTTGAAATTGACATATAAATGGTAATAATTGGCAGAGGAAAATTGATATTGCAAATTATAACACAATGCCAAAGAATGATTTTGAATCTGTGGAACTTTATTTCCCCTTTAAATAATACCATTAGAGTCAAATGGGAGAAGACAGATCACATTTAATTAAAATGTTGTGCCAAGTCATTCTAAATCATCATGAACTTATACAGTAGTTCTCAGTTTATTAGATTTCATACAAGTGTGAACATATTCATATGTCTTCTCTTATTTATTTATATACAACTTTTTGCCTTAGCATTGTTAAAGAATCTTACAAGCTTATTCATATCAACCATTAAAAAACAGCAGATGTAAAAAATAATAACTTAAAAACCCATTTAAGACAGAAAAAAAAGAAAAGAAAAAGCTAATGGTTTGGATTAAATGTTGCCTTCCTCTAACCTGAGGAATTTATTCCAATGAAAGTCTTTTAATCAGAAAAAAGGGAATGCCAGAGCACGGGAAGTCACTTTTTAAAAGAAATTTGTTCTAGCAATTGCTCCAAGGCTCAAAAAGTAGTTAGTTGTTACTATAGCTATGATTTTAAAAATAATTATTTCCTTTTCTGTCTCTTGAAATAAGTTAATTTACTTTTAGTCCTTTTTTAAAAAAAAAATCAGGTGTTTCATTTGGCACCACAAGTCAGCACATGAAACATGTGATATTTGTCCTCCAACAGGTGCTCATGGACTAAACAAGTGAAGTGTTCTCCCATCATTGTGGGGTGAGTTTTGGCCCATTCTGTCCACAAGCCAACACTGTGAGGACACACTAAGTATAAAAATAATGAAAAAGATTTCAATTACACAACAAAATCAAGCAAATAGGTTTTTTCATAAAGGTACAGTCAGAAACAATGTAGTAATACCTTAGCTTTGGGGAAAAGGTCTTAATTACAAGTAGCTGACTGTTAGTAACTAGTTAAGTTCAAGTTCTCTAAATTTATGGAAAATATTTTGTTCCATTGTTTTATATTTGGTGGTTGTTAGACACTAGGCTTTTAATGAAGGAAAAGGCAGTATAAATATTGAAATGATTGAAGTCAAATGAAAATAGTTTAAAACTAGTGCTTAAATCATAACCAGTGTTGGTTTTCAGCTGTCTGGCGAGGACATTTCACTGGTAAGTTACCATTGCTATGAAGCCTGGTTACTACCCATCTCATCTTCAAATGATTTCTTACCATGAGTCATCTCACAATGAAGGAGAGCCAGTCACGGAATGGTCTCTGTTACTGATCTTGAGGATCGGACAGGTCGATGCCTCAAGCCATACTCTGCACCCAAGCCATTCAGGACATGTTACCATGAGCCTGAACACATATTAATAGCCAGCACAGATCTTTCAGGACTGGTCAGATATAGCAAAATCAACAAGCTCCCATCTATAAATTGAGTACCAGGTCTGGATCCCAGCTGAAGTGTCCAAACAGTCTTTAGAAGCTCCACATGCAGTGCATTTTGATATATAATTGTTTTTAGTATCAATATTTGTGTTTTTTTTCCCCTGTTGGTCTTGTGATTTTGTATGTTTGTCAAAGCTCCTCAGTTTCAGCACGCAAGATCTATTTCTGATACATGGTCATTTTAGTATCAGTATTACTATGCTTTTATGATGGTCATGTTTGTTGGCATGTACTGGACTCATTAAAACTGCAATGGTTATTAGCTTGATGACCCTCAAATCTGACTCTCAGGGGTTTGGCCTGCAACCAGGAAATTTTGAGGAGAAAATGACCAAACACACAGATTCTAATCTGGCCTAACTACACTGGCTACCTCTTCATTTCCTGACCTAATTTAAAGTAGAGGTAATTATCTTTTTTGAGAGCTAAACAGTTTGTAACCAAATTATATGAAATGATGTCTGTAGAAGTATGAAAATGGCTGGGCCTTGGTAATGATAATAATTGATTGGTGGGCATTAGAGAAAGGGGCTTTTGTGTAGATCCCTATCATTATGGAATTTCCTGTCTCGGTAGGATTTGTTTGTTTGTTTGAATTTATGCACTGCCTTTCTGAATCCTACACAATTGGTTTTAAATGCCTTCCCTTCATGTGTTATTCATGTGAAGGGGAATCAGGCAGGTACCATGGGGTGAGGCCATTCTTTTGGATCCACCACTGGTGATTGTACAGTCAGGCAATATATCTCACATCCCATGCCGCCATACACCTTTGATTCTCATATCATCTCAGAAGGTCCTGTTACCCCAAAATGTGGGTGATTCACAGGTTCACCCATAATGCCAGTACCTCCATGTAACAATGGGGAATTAATTAGCTCAAAATTAGGAGGCCTGTGATGGGGGGTAACTTAATGAGATCTTTCCACCAATGTTTACGGGGTCTTCACAGGAAAGAACCAGTCAGAGATTAAAAAGTAAACTAAAAATGTGTTTAGTGAGGGAAATTAACTCACACATGCATACAAGATAGAAACAGTCACACATTCACACAAGAGATAACTGAAAGAGAAAGAAGGAAAAATGATGGATAATGAGGCTGAGGTTTTTGGGTTTTAATTACCATTTCAGAAAAGTAGTGAAGAAGCAAGAGTGGATTAGACTTGTGTGTCTAAGGACAGTACACAAACAGGAGCCACAGCAACAGCATGGTCACCAGCAAGCAAAGTACAGCATCTGACTGCTCGAAACCAAGGGTTTATATACTCTATTTCCCTCCCTGAAGAGGTGTGAGTTAATTGCTTTCTGGCAGATTAAACAAAAGGGGTCTGGAACAGACTGATTATTTCAATGTCTTGATTGGGTAAAGTGACTGGGCAAAGTTTCAGTAGGAAATGCACACAGCAGGGTTGCTTGCCTGCTGCATCAGGGCTTGACTATTCTTTTCGTTGAGACAATTAGCTTAGAGCCATTAAGTCAGGTTTTCCTGGCTAATTCTCAGTGAACTTATGACCTGGCCATACTGAGGTTACCTTTGACCTGCTTGTCAGCCAGCATCCCTTCTCCACATGACCTTTCAACCATAAGTATGTAAAATTTAAATTTTATGCCAATTAAACATATATTCTGTTACCCTGATTTCTGGGGTCCCTTGGGGGACACCGCAATGTGCTCCACGTGATGGGGAATGGAAACTAGCGAGAGCACAAGCAATAGCAATACGAGAGGCAGGGTAACCTAGCGAGATCTTTAACTCAATTTTTACGGAGTCAGGCTGAGCCAAAAACCAAGCAAAATTGTCTAATAAAATGATTTTATTAAAAATAAAGACTTGCACACGTATGCACTTATGCACTCACTCACTCAAGACCTAGCGAGAAATAAAAAGAGAGGAAATTGGATAGGGGACTTTGGAGGGTTACAGCTGGGGAATACTACACCTGGTCCTGAAGTCTGGAGGTCTGAGACAACAGCAGAGAAAGAGATGAGACTCAGCACGTGGAGGGCTAAGGGGACAGCTCAACGGACGGAGTGACAGTCTGCTGGGAAACCGGGAGCGATCCAAAAAGCCGCTTAAAAACCTGGTCTATTTATGGCGGAAAAGATACCTGGAGGGCTAATCGTTTCCCAGGGAGAACAATAGGTGGAGGGGCTAGAACAAAGCTCCAAAATATCAACACTTTGCATGATTAGATTTTGCCGGGGTTGTCAAAGCCTCAGCTGTATGCAAATTGTCCTCGCTTGATGGGCTGTTGTCAGATGTGTTAATCCCTTCAAGCTGGCTTCTCGCGGCTGAGGACCCTTTTTGTATTTTAAGTTTTACATGTCTGGAAGTCTCCTGGGGCTACATGACTATGGATTTACTGGCCTGACCGGGTTTTTCCTGTTTTCCCCGTTCAACTGTGCCTGCCTACGTGCTCGTTCGGGGGACCTCTCAATCACGTGGAGATATTTTTAATATTAAATTGTAGACCCTGGGATAGGGTTATCTACCGCAGTAACAATTCCAATTAATATATTTTGCCAATTAATCATATCAAAGCATGGGGGTGTACAGCCTGGTAACACTACCAAGAAGTTGGGTGAGGTAGTTATCTCCTGTGTTAGAATATTGGCGGGGGGTGGCTAATTTCTACCCCGTCTCACCAGGAGGGCACCTGATACACAGGCACCTCTCTCGTCCCCCTCCTGTAGTGCTTTGGCTCTAAGGACCTTTCAGAGCCAGGGACTGATTGAAGAAATAATGAGCTTTATGTAGAGTGAACTTCTAGCAGGGGAGGAGGGGTTTCTGTAACTTCTTCCTTGTGTAGCAAGAAGAGGGGTGGAGAGTATACAGCTGCTTCCTACTTAGCTAGAAGGTGCAGCATGTGGGGAAATCTGCACAATAGCTGGTGTTAATCAGTGATTTCTCCTCGTACTTCTCCTCCTTTTCCATAGCAAATGGTGTTAATGCCATTTGCTCCTCCCTGTCCACCTGCTACTATTGCTTTTGTGTATGATAAGAGGCAATTGTATAACTCTGACAGGCCAGGCCAGTAGGTTGCCTCACTGTGCTGCCATGTGCCCATATGTGAGAGTTGTACAGGATGACTGTGGTGTCATGTGGGAAGGGTGGCAGCTTGCTTCCCACTTCAGACAGCAGGAGAACTTCGGGCAGCAGGAGACAGTTCTGCACTACTGGAAACCAAAAGGATTAGTAGAGAGGCTACTAAAACTAAAGTGCCTCCTTCAGCAGCTGCCTAGAGCCTTCCAGTGAGACAAACAATTGATGTTTATACTCCTTGCATACCCATTGTTCAGCACCATTTAACTGTTGTTAAGTGTGAAAAAGTGTTACATTTATATCTGGTATGTGCCAAGTAATAGAGAAAGAAAGGAAGAAACCAAGTGATTTAAACTGGCTGCCTTTAACAGAGGTATCATACAGCCCCTCTGAAATAAACATAACAAAAGACATGCTTATTCACACTCAAAGAAATAAGAAAAGTTTTTGTTTTGGGAACACATGCTTTTTAAATATGGGACATACATACATACTCTGTTTTTTGAACTCCCTTTTTGTTGTCAGTAATCAAAACTCCCAGATATGCCATAGTATTTTGCCGAAATTGTTTTTGTATTATTTTGAACTACTTTTTTCAGTCTTTTTTTCCTCTTTCTTTTTTCTTTTTTCTTTTTTTAAAAAAAACCCCTGGCTACCCAATTTGTTTTCCATGAAATTACTCTCTAGACTCTTCAAATATATTTCTTTCAGTGCTGTTCTCTTGGAGCAGTAATTTAGTTCTGAAAGCAGGATTCATCTAATTTTTTTCACTGCAATCATTGTTCCAGATGAGCGTATTCCCAAGGACAAATTTAAAAGTACTAATGCAGCTTTACCTGTTTGAAGTGGCCTCTTCAGTTGTCAATACTCACCAAGCATGAAGGCCCACGCTCTAGTGTTTTTCAGTAAGTATCACCAAGTTTTTATTCAGCTCTCATAAGAGCACTGCACTTGTGTCTCCCAATGGTATTGTGAAAGAGTGCTTTTCCAGAAAGGAAAGAAAGGGAGGACAGAGAGTGGATGAATTAATTTAGTCCAATTTGGGACTGCAAAATAGCACTGCACTCATTTGCTATGCTTAACATTTCCATATACGTCACTCTATCCAGACACATCATCTTGTGTCTGAGTTCCATAATAATTTCAGCAAAGTCGTGTTGGCTCAGTCCACATATTCTTCTAAATGCTACCACTTATAACTAAGGGAAAGAAATAACTGAAATGCTAAGCTCAGCTGTCTCTGAGGAATCAGATCTAACTTCCTCTTATTTCCTGTAAAGTTAGTAGTTAATGCACCACCAAATGAATGAAAGCTGTCTAAATATCATTTCCCCCAATTTTGGGGTATATATTTATACATGCAAGACCCAGCATGGTATAGTGGTCTGAGTATTGGAAACCAGGACTCAATTCCCCGCTCAACCATGGAAACCTATTGGGTGACCTGGGGCGCATCACACACTCTCAGCTGCAGAAAACCCCATGAAAGGTTTGCCTTAGGGTGCCATAAGTCAGAAATATCTTGAAGCCACACAACAATTTATACATGCACTATCACCTTACAATGTCGGGTTGGAACATTCATGACGTAAAGGAAATGATTACTCTTAAAGCTGATCTACATAAACCTATGAGGCATACCAAAGTATGGATTGGGTTCAAAGATCTAACAGAATCCTGCTCATACAAGAAGGTTTCATAATCCATCTTGCCCTCTGTTACAGCCCCTTTTGTCTCCTCGCAAAAAGCCAATACTTAAAGCCAATTCTGCTTCTAGAATAGAAGAGGGCCCATATGTTGCTGCATTTTAATCCCTACAAACCTCTGCTACAATGCCAGTGGTGAAAGATTTTGGGAGCTTCAGTTCCCCCAAACAATTGATGCCTCCTTGGTTGAGCATCACTGCTCTAGAACGTGCAGCTATACCAAGACGGGGGAAGAATATGAACATGGTAGAGTTTCCTTGTGCTTGTTGAAGTACTTTTCACTTCCTGGAGACATCCTTTCATCTAAGCTGATGGGTTTTAGTTCAACGATTTGAGTAGCAATCTACAGGGCATCTTGGCCCCTGCTGTAATCATTAATCTGAAGCAACAGAGATTTGGCCACAGATAGAAAAAAAGTTCTGAGATGGAATAGAAAAATGCTGATGGGATCTTTCAGTGTGAAGTGTCTAAGGTTCTGGTTCACACTTTATGAAAATGTTCTTGTTTTTCATAGTGAAAAATACAATAATAATTCCACAGAATCCACCAATAGACTTCTGCTGGCTGAACAGTGGAATCCACCAGCCTACAAATGGTGACTTCCCCTCCCTATCTTTTCATAAACAAGTTTCACAGTGATGGAAACCAAGTAGTGTGGAGAGTTGTGGGTGGTTGAATTGTAACCACAAAGGAAACCCTAGATTTAGTTCTATGCCTGGTTAAAATGGCAATTTCTCCACCTGACAATATTCCTAGATGTGCCTGTGTGTCAGTTCAGATTTAATGCCATCACAATTTGATATTATATGATCACACCTCTTGTTCATGCTCCTTCCTCTTCCATTTCTTTCTTTTCTTCCTGAACTATCTTCCGGTTTGTAACAAACCATATTTTATAATTGCATCCAGTCTTTTGCATTTTGCTTGCCCTTCAAACTAGGATCATAAAACAGAATTTGATCTTGGTTTGGTGGGGTGGGGGTCAAGAGGAAAACGTTGCTTGTTGGTTCAGATGAAAGAGAAAGGTATGGTTTGCTGCAGATCATGAAATAACTTATTGAAATAATGCAGGAACATATGAGCGTAAATTTCATCAAGGCCATTTCCACACTAGACTGTTATAGTGCTATTATTCCATTTTAACATCCTATGGAATCCTGGGTTTTCAGTTTAGGGAGGGGTCTGAGGCCCAGGATTCCATAGGATCTTGAAAGTGGAATAATAGCACTATAACAGTCTAGTGTGGAAATGGCCCAAGACTTTGATGGTTCTGGTAGATCACCACTATCTAATTTATGCACATTTGCATTAAGAATATCATAATGTTTTCTATAACTTTTAAATATTGTTCATGATAGCATTTTGGTATGTGTTGTATAATTTTGCTTCTGTCTTTCACTCTGCGGAAATTGTGGGAGTGGGAATGAATATGGAATTCCTATGGAGCAACAGCAAATAAGAGAAGAAAAGTTGGGTATCCAGGTTCTAGCATTCAATGAATTTTTGTTATATTATGATATTTCCCCCCAAATTATTTCACATTATTCATACTCAGTCAGACTCAGATGACATTGTTTTGAACAGAAAGAGCAAAATGATTTACAGTTCAGCTCTTTGAAAATATTCTTCTCTCCCCCAACTCCGTTTAAAATCTCTTTACTGTATAGTTATGGTTAACAGTTAAATTCCAGTCATTTGCTTGATCATGATCAGAAGAGCATAAATTTCAGCACCAAGTCTTCTTTTTCATTAATTAAATATAATTCATACCAATTATGTTTAATTCTTTAGAAAGATCTTTTGTACTTCTTTTCACTGCATGCATGGTTATATTCCAGTATCTAATCAAATTGTGGCCAGTTTTTATTCAATAAATTAAAATTGTCAAATCTCCTTGATAATAAAAAAGCAATCAACAAGAAGAACTGGGTTAAGGTTTTAGAGGCAGTTGACAACTGGAATTTTTGAGGCCACTATAGAAGATTGGAAATATATCAGCAAATCTCTTTGATAAAACTGTTGAGCAAACTTCATGATGTACATGCAGAATGAGGATTCATAGTGTTGCCAATTAAAAGACATAGACCCTTTCACCTTTTCGCGGAGCTGGGGTGCGGGGATTGCGCAAGCAGCCTCTTGCGAGAGGCTCTCGTATCCCTGTTGCTTCAGCTCCGCAACTGCTGCCTGCTTGCAAGCAGGTAGCGCGAGAGCCCCTCCTCTTCCTTCTGCAGCGCAGCCTGGGATTTTCCCAGACTGTGCTGGGGCAGGAAGCAGGAGCGCTGTGGCTCTGGAGCTCCGCACGCACAGCAAGTGCATGTGGGACCCCAGAGTGATGCGCGATCACGCACCATTTTTGGCTCAAAGCCGAAAATGAAATAGTGTGCGATCAGCACCTGCCAGGCCTTGGAGCGTCGCGCGATTGCGAGTGTGTTGTGTGGACCGCTCATCGCAGTCGTGCGACACTCCAGGGGCCCTTTTGCATGGCAAATGCTGTGTGAAAAGGGCCACTGTGTTTCTATTCCATTTTTTTCTGTTTAGTGAATTTTCTGTAGAACGGAAAAAGAAGGTAAAAGTGGTAGAGAACTCTTTGAAGTTTACAAATGGAATAAGATGTCATCTGGAGCATTCGCCCAATAAAATTCTATTAATGAAACAAGGCAATTGCATAATAAAAGCCTCCTTTTCCAGAAGCATTCTTAGAAATTTAGACTTTCAGCCTCCTACCAGATAATCAACTCTACATATTTAAATCCATTTTAACAAATGATAAAATAAAGCTAATCTTCTTCCTTCCTATCTGCCATTTGGGTGACAACATTAAAGAATAAGGATCTCAAAGACTTCCCAATCAGATAATAAGAGTTCATGAAACAAGGAGTTCAGCAAATACTTGAGTTATCCTCAGTAGCTATCTGACTTCTCAGACAGATATTGACAGATTACAGCTAAGACATTCCCTGTTAGGTCCAAGCACTTTGCCATAGTTGGATTCTAGAGTCCATCCTCTTCAGATACCATATCTCTTTAAAGCTTGTGGGACTCTCTGCTTTAGATTCAGCTTTGGTTTTTTGCTTATCAGTGGAAGGTGGATCCTCTCCAGAGTTGAGACACATAGTTTAAGAAGGACACTGGCAAGCTGAAATGTGTCTGAAAGAGGGCAACCAAGGTGCTACAAGGTCTGGAAACTAAGTACTGTGAGGAATGGTGAGGGAAGTGGGTATGTTATGTTAACCATATGTTAACCATTCTTAAACAGCTGAAGAGAAGACGATGTGAAGAATAGAGCAAGCTTGTTATCTTCTCTCCCAGAGGATAGGACCTAACCCAATAGATTCAACTTGTACTAAAAGAAATTCTGATTCACATGAGAAGACTGCCACTGTAGGTAGTAGACTTTATTTATTATTTGGTGAGTGGGGAATTACCTGCACATGACTGTCATTCAAGGATACTCTGGACTAAATCAAGATGGGTCTGTGGGCAGGTGTCTGATGTGAAGCAGGGACAACAATAATCAAATGCACAGACTGAAAATGAAATATAAGCCAGAAAGCAGGGTCATCAATCAAGCCAGAGATTTTAGGACTGAAGGACAAATCAGAAATGGAAGACAAAGAGGCAGCAGGACTTAAGATCAAGCCAGAAAACCAGGCTAAAGAGAAATCCTGAACTGAGGGTAAACTGGGAGGTACGAACAAATTAGAAGAGAGGACTAAAAGGCAATCAAGGATACAGGACAGCAGGGCTCAGGAAGACCGGGCTGTGCAAAGAAGTCTCAACCAGCTCAAATTTGCAGTCTTGATATTTAGGGAAAAAACGACTTTGAGTTTAAAAAATTCAAATGCAGGAGGAAAGTGCAACTGGTAGATTTTCATTGCCCTTGTCCAGGGTCTTAGGCTGTTTGGTAATCTGGTTGCAGTTGAGGGGCTCACTGATACTCAGGGAAGGTGCTCACAGATCCCTGACCCCAGCAAATCTGAAAGTACATTGACATACAACTGAAGCAAGCAAGCAAGCAAACAAACAAACAAACAGAAGAGCTCTCTTTTTTATTATTATTTTTGCACAACATCCTAGCCTGGCAATACAGTCCCTTGTTTCCCAGTAATCCTGTCACTCCTGACTTGAGCTGAATGTGTAACATGGGGAAATCCCTTAACTCTATGTGCACTGTTAGTATTTTATTTTAACAAGGAGAGCAATGTCCTTCTTATGCTCAAGTCTGTGAGCCTCGCTGCTGCACTGAGCCAGCTAAAATGCTATTCGAACAGGAGCTTGATATTTCTGCTCAGTGGGTTTCGATTCCCTATTGTAAGGCTGCTTGCTAATTTCCTGGCTGCTTCTGTCTGACATCTATAATCCAACATCACAGACAAAACAAGAGAAAGGGGTTTTTGAAAAACTACCTCAAAAAAAAGAAAAAGAAAAAAAGAACAGGAGAAAATTGCAGAAAGAGAAAGAAGCACAAAGCAGCAGTTTCATAACTGTGGAATAATACCCAGTGTTGGATCATTTTTACCTGACTGAGCCTAACTATATATATCTATGTATGTATACGCTTATGTTTTGGGTAGACAAACAGATAGACAGACAGATAGATACTGGCTGCAATGCTACATCAGGATTGCATAGGATACATCTCAATATGTGGAGTTATGCAGCGACTGTGCTGTGGAACCTGTGTGTTGAACAGCAACATTGCAGAATTCAATGTTTAGTCAAATATACAACCACATCTACACATGCAAAAGCACAGTATGTGAAACTCCACTTTTGCAGTTTTAAACTAGCTGTGGACTAGCTTTGTAGACAAACCTATATACCTGTAAGACACTAGCATGATTTTGGTCTTTCATAAATTGATATAGATATATACTAATATCTAGATACCGATACAGATATAGATAGAATCACTTGACACAGTGCTTCTCATACTTATGGATGAAAAGAAGTTAAAATATTCAAGAACTGTGACAAGAAAAATCATAGATTGACAAGAATCTTTGCAGTATGGGACTTATTCTGTGCAAAACTTACATGTTATCTTGGACATAAAATAGCATTTTCTGTAAATCAAATAGCATTTTCTGTGCAGAAAATAGTATACTATTATGTGGAAATATTCTCTGCACAGAAAGAAAAATGTTTCTGGTGCAGAAGAAGCTACAACTAGAGACTTATGCTGTGCACAATTTGCATATAGTTAATTGACTCAGAAAACAGCCTTTTCTGCACAGAAAATACTATTTTTGCATAACAATACTGTTTTCTGTGAAAAACAACCATGTGTTAGTTTTGTGCAGAATAAGTCCCAGATTGTAAATTTATTCCAAAAAACTGTCATTTGAAGACTTTCTTGCAGTGAGAAGAAAATTGCTAAACTTACTCCTTGTTTTCCTCAAGAAAAAAAATTGTGAGCGATTGTATCCTTACTCACACCTTATCACTATCGGCACTTAGAAAACTAGAGGCAAAGATTTCCTTCTTTGTAGGATGTAAAATTTTATGCCAAACTTGAAAGATGGACATGAGGCTGAGGCAGAATAATGGTATAATGGCTTTATTGCATGACTTAATAAAGTAATACCCATTTAAGGACCAAGAGTGTCCTATTCAATAGCTTTTACACTAGAAAGGGGACAAATTGCATTTCTGTGAAATTGCTATTTAAGATAAAATCATTCATAAAAACTGTTACAGAATGAAGCTGAAAAATACCCCTTCTCAGATTTTACTCGCCACCTCAATTTCTCTCTGTCTTGATCTCAGAAGAGAAGGAAACAGCTATATTAATTTTTAGAAAACCCCATTTCTCATCTGCCACACCCAAAAAAACTCTTTTCTGAGAGGGGCCTCTTTCTATATCCCTTATAGTTTTATCATCTATCAGATAGTAACCATAAACAAAAATAAACAAAGATTCCTACAACCATTTGCATGTGCAGTAGTATGAATATTGTGATCTAACTTAACTTAATCTCTCTCACACACACATACGCACACGGCTAAGAAGAAATTTTTACAAATCCAAGAGAACTAGGCATTGAATTAAGAACCTCTGGGAAATATGACATTGGCTGGTTTAATTAATTAATTAATCAATCTTTTACTTCTCATTTAATTTATTAATAATTTAACTAATACCATAATTCTGGAATTAAGCTGATTCTGGCAATGATGAAATTCTAACTCAAGTCAATTGACTTAAATTTAATTTAATCTAATTAAGTTGCCCCTTTACATAAGAAGGTTTTTAATTTAATTAATAACTTCATTGATTTAATTAGTTAGTTTCTATCATTGCTGATAGCAGGGGGTGTGCACACATGAGCTATCTATGTAGATGGCACTTTTCTATCTATGTGGTAATTTCCAGATAACATATTTCACAGGTTCATGTTCCAAGGTTCTTACAATAAAAAAGAACACGAATGAATAAATAGGGAATGAAATGGAGACGGTGTAAATGAGAAGAGTGTATGCTATCATCTCAGTTGTAGTACTATGGCTTAATCAACATTCAGTGTTCTTCCAAGGCTTCCTGGAAAATCTTTGTTTTGATGAAGTATCTGAAAGGCAAGTAAAGGTCAAAAGGGCGGGAGATGAGTAGAAAGAAACATAAAATTTAAGACATCAACTGTAAGAGGACAGGCAGGGGTGCAAAGCATAGGTACAGTTATGACTAGTTGCACACCACAATGGCTAATTAATAAAACTGTAGCCCTGATTTAATTAAAGATATGTCTGGCCATTTCCACATGGGGTAAGTAAAACAGTGCAGTGCGTCCTCCACGGAGGACGTCTGCACCTTGGAGCGGACTGGGTCCAGACTACTTACCGTAGAATCCGCACCTCAGTCCACTCCGGAATGACCCCAAGTGGTCCTCCAGCGTGTTGTTGAAAGACCTGATTTTTCTGGTCTTTCAAAATGCCGGTGTGCGCCATTGCGTTCCTGCTCTCCGATGCAGATTCGCAGGCTTGCACCAATGCGAGCCTGCAATCTGCAGAGGGCGGGTTTTAGGCTGGCGAGCTTCAGCGGTTGGTCAAGATTCACGACCAACTGGAAGCCGCCATTTTGAATGCCGGAGCAGTGTGCATCTACGACCATGCACTGCTCCGCCTCACCCCAGACTGGACCGGACCGCCAGAAGATCTGGTGAATAGCGGCAGGGAGCGATTCTCTCGCTACGTGCGGAAATGGCCTCAGTGTCTTCCTTAAGAGTATGGGTAACTTAAATCCCTGGATAATAATCCTACAAATAAGATGCTGCCTTGGTCTAGCTATGTCAATATTTCTTCAACAACTAGGAGCAACTCTTCAGGGTTTTCAAACACACCTTTTCCCTCCACTTACTTCAGAGATGCTGAGGGTTGAGCTTAGGACCAAATACATACCATTCATACATACAGACACACCATACATACAAATACATACCAAACATGCCATTTAGAGCAGACTTTCTAAGACTGTGAACACTATGTGGTATATCCAGTATGAAGCACATCTATTACCACCATCTTAGCCAGTGAATTGAGAGCAAAGACACTTTTTGTCTTGTAGCCCAAGTTATTTTTTGCCTGCAGTGTTTCTGTAAGGCCAAGAAAGCTGTCTAGAAGAATGCTTAATACCGAGACCGCAATTCAATGCTCACTTACTGAACTCTGGGGATTTGATTTCCAACTAAATGTGTACACAATCAGCCTGGAATTCTTCCCCCCTGCACAAAGGCACATCTCAATTTTTAGGTGAACCATCAAAGTTTCTAAAATAGGAATGACCTCCAGTATGCTCCAGCTATTTTTGTGCATTTTTCCCTTTGGCACCTCTCACACTAAACCACTTTTTCTTAATGCAAAGCGGACCGTATAGCTGAACTGGAACCGTGCAGCTTATGGCTTTGGCAAGGAGGTGAACCACTGAAAGGGATACTCTTGTTCATCTGCATGGATGGTCTTTGCATGTATAGGCACATGCTTCTGGACCACAGTCAGAACTGTAATGAACTGTAAATAAATATTCTTGGCTATAATCCTATGCACACTCAGGGGTAAACCCAATTAAAGTCTGCAAGATGTACTTCTCAGTATCTTTGAACAGGATTGGACTGCTTGCCTCACAATTTAGGTTCTTGCTTTGGAGACTGCCAATCTACTTCCTTTATTTAAACTTGAATATACAGACCTGGTGGCGAGTGTGACAGGAACAGCTGGTCCTGATCAGGGCAGGCCAGAGAGCCTTCACACTTACATCAGTGAGGCGAAAGGCCCCAGAGCACACAATCTTGGCTTGAAACAGCCGCACATTTTTCCAAAATTACTCGCAGCTCTATCAAATTACGAGTAATTTTTCACTGCGAAGGGGATCCAACACACATAAGGCTCTTGTCGTATTTTTTAATGGAAGGGGGAGGGCCAATAAGTCAGCTTTCATTAGCAAACATGTGGGGAGGTGGGATGAAAATGAGCACAGACAAACAAAGTGTTCTTCTGAGGGTATAATCAGCTCCCCTTGTGAAGAAGTGATACTGATACCCTATTTTTTTAAAAATGGAGGTCAGGTTGAAAATGGAATGGAAAGGAAAGGGGTCTCCCTCACTCTTCTTATTCAGTCTCACAGCAGTGGAAATTTATTGTGCATACTTGGACAAGCCGTTTCCATTTTTTAACTCCACTGGTGGGTAAACATAAGAAATTGATTCCATCCCGTTTATTAAGTTCAAGTCCTCTGGACAGAAAGGCCCAAATGATCAACTTGGAAAAAAAAAGTAGTTCAGTGGGCAAAAGGTTGAAGGCAAAACAAAGTTAACTCGTCCACAGAACTGGATCCAAACCA
This sequence comes from Cyclura pinguis, assembly GCA_030412105.1. NCBI lineage: Eukaryota > Metazoa > Chordata > Lepidosauria > Squamata > Iguanidae > Cyclura > Cyclura pinguis. The sequence continues at coordinate 269,784,185 of CM059600.1, read as the reverse complement.
AGGCTTCAGCAGAGCCAAGTCAACAAGAAATAGCAGATGGTTGACTATGATTCAGAAACCTTTTGTTAAGAAATCCAAAGTAGCAGATCCATCTTTGGTCAAACCTGGCTGGCAGCAATGGAAAAAACTGCTTTCTTATACATTCTGTATTCTGATACAACTTTCCTGAGATTCTTGTAATACAATAGGACATTTTATTATCCCACAGCCTTGTTTTGTTGCAGGATTTACACAAAAGTAGATTTAAAAGGCAGACACAGGTCAACATTGTCAACAGAGTCTGGAATAATGTTTGTTATTCCTAACTAGAGCAGGCCCATGGAATCTATTGTGGAATAGTGAACCAACACATAAATAAATTCAATTGATCTTGTGGTTTTACTCTAGTCAGGATTAACAATAGGATTTGGGCCTGTGTCTCTAAATTTCAGATACTTGCAAAGGTTTTTTTTTCCCTTGGAAAACAATGGCTGGCAGAAGATGCTTCAATACATTTATTGATTTTTCCCCCCAATTCAGGTACTACATTTCAGAGGAAGGAAATGGGAAAAACACCTCTGAATATTCCATGCCTAAGAGAATCCTATGAAAGTTAACAGGCAACTTGAGGGCATACACACGCTTTCTGTATGTCAGCCTAAAGTACTGGGACAAACAAAACCAAAGCCCTTTTGTTTTTGTTTTGTTTTGTTTTGAGTGACATAGAAGTGATATACCTTGGTTGTCAGTAGGTTGGCCCACTTTGAGTAAAATGGAAATTTCTTCAGCTGAGGACATTGGAATACAAGAAATTCATATTTTGTTTTGTTTTACTGATTTTATTTACTTTTATTCCATCTTGTGTTTTTTTGGCTTTTGAGTACGTAGGTAGACATAGTAGGGGAGGGAAACGTTCGATTCTGCATTCCGTTGTACACTGGGGCATTCTGATCCCTTACAAAAATTGGAGTTCTCATTGTTGTCAGAAAATATCAAACCGTAAAAACAATGTAGCCGCTTTCATCAGAAGGAAAGATACTTTGAACAGAAGTCTTATAAGGATTCAGGGAATCCTAACATCTGGGGAAACTGCATCATTTATAAAAATCAAAGTGATGTTGGGAGGGGGAAATCATAAGAAATTTGTGCTTTTTCAGGTGGAACAAAAATGTTTCAGACATTTATTTAATATTCTGTCTTTCTCCCAATATTGGACTCAAAGTAGCTCAGAACAGATTAAAACAAAATCTAGCTAAAGCCCAATCATAATATTAAAAGCAGGTTTAAGCTATTAAATAAACAAACCTATTAAAAACAGCACTAATTTGAAACAAGTTAAAAGCATTTAAAACGTAACGAAAATGGAAGTACACCATACATGCCACAAAGTAAAAGAACCTTCTGCCCAACTGGTAAATAACAAACAGCTCGCCCAAATAAAAAGTTCTTTTCTTGCTGGCAAAAAGGATTACAGAGAAAGGACTATCCTAGACTCCTGTGGAAGGGAAGGCCACAATTCTGGAGCAGCTGCCAATAAGGCCCTCTCTCAAGTCCTCTCCAAACACATCTATGAAAGTGGTGAGACCAAAAGAAGGCCCTATCCCAAGAATCTCAAAACTTGGGCATGTTCCTATTTCCCCTCAAAACTTGGGCATACTTCTATGCAGAAATATAATTGTTCAAACAGTTTAGACTCCATTCAAAATAATAATAATAATATAATAATTTTGTGCAAGTATATTAAAACTATAAATATAATGTATTAATAAATATATTAATGCTTTCCCTTATTCTTGACATTCTTCATCCTTTTTCTGTGGCAGAGGCAATAACAGTAAGAGTTTTTAAATAAATTAATTAAAAAAATAAAATAAAATAAAAATAATCCCCAGATAATCAAATCACAGAATGCTGGACCTGCAAAAGTGGAGGGCCAACTATAGATTCCTGCATTGGCATGGTGTTAGACTAGATGGTCTTGGGATCACTTCCAGCTCTTATGAATCAAAACCACAGAAGTTAAGATAGGAATTTATTGTTTACCTTATGCAGATTTAATATATCCACTTAAAAAGGCAGCATCATTCTCTAGCATGCCAGGACAGCTCAAAATTCTTGAGATTCCATCAGCATTCTCTTCCCACTAACGTTCCCATATCAGGTTGCAAAGCTTCCACATACACACTTCTTACATAGAATATACATATGAATGACTATCCCTATTGCCCCCATAAGTTATTTTTTCTGGCCTGATACTCCAACCCAGAAGATAGGCATGTACAGATAGGCATATGGGATTACAGATCATCTGGGTTTACTAGAATGAAAACAGGAGTCCTGCACATTTAATGGTTGTGTAGAAAAGGGAATTTCAGGAAGCGCTGTTTGTTGACCTGGTTACACAACAAGCAGAACTTGCTGAAATTTCCTCTTTTGCTCAACTATTAAAGATAGGAGCCTTTTCACTGTGGCAACCTTATCTGCCATTTGCTCTCTGGAAGCACAAAGCTAGAACAAGAACCTTGTTCAGAGCTACTAACTGAAGCAGATTATCTCATCCACAAGCTACACATTGAGTGAGAAAACATGAAACATACAGTCGGCCCTCCATATCTGTGCATTCTGTATTCACAGATTCAGCCATCCATGACTTGAAAATATTTTTTAAAACATCCAAAAGCCAACCTTGATTTTGCAATTTTTTATAAGGGACACCATTTTGCTATACCTTTGTACATAATAGGACTTGAGCATCCACGAAATTCTGGTATCTACTGGGGCTCCTGGAGCCAAACCCTGGCAGATACCAAGGGCTCACTGTAAATACAACAGCATACTCTCTAGGGTTCCTGTCACACTACTGTGGCCATTTCCGCATGAGGCGAGGGAATTGCTCCGTGCTATTACTCGCCGGATCTTCTGGCTCCTCAGTCTGGTCCAGAGTGAACTGGAGCAGTGCAAGGTCTTAGACCCACACTGCTCCGGCTTCCAAAATGGTGGCTTCCAGTTGATTGTGGGTCTCGACCAACCGCTGAAGCTTGCCACGCCTAAAGCCCGCCCTCCGCAGATCACAGGCTTGCATTGGTGAGAGCCTGCAAATCTGCACAAGGGAGCAGGTACACAATGGCGCACTCCGGAAAAATGAGAAACCTCTTTTTTCTTGTCTTTAAAAAGCACACTGGAGGACCAGTTGGGGGCGTTTTGGAGTGGACTGAGGTGCGGATCTCCAGTAAGTAGTGCAAAACTAGTCCGCTCCAAGGTGCAGATGTCCTCCGTGGAGGACGCACTGCGCCATTTTAATTCCTCCGTGCGGAAATGGCCATTGTTACAGTGCTATTATTCCACTTTAACCGCCCTGGCTGCACCTTGTAGAATTCTGGGGTTTGTCATTTGCTGAGGCACTGGAGCCCTCTGGCTGAGAAGTCTAAATGTCTCTCCCTAAACTGCAAATCCCACAATTCCATGCGATATTGCCATGGCAGTTAAAGTGGAATAAAAGTGCTATAACAGCGTAGTGTGATAAGGCCCAAAAAAGAATTAAGCCTTTGGAAAACAGTATATGAGATAAAGGATACATGGGAAGAGTAAGCTTTTGAAAATGTCCATATACAGTATACTTGCAAAATTTAATCTTCAAAAGATTTGTGTTGTTTTCTATTAGGATGGATCTGCTTGGACTCAGTTCCACCTCTGCTTCAAGCCAGGCCAGGCCAGGCTAGTCATACCTGTAGCCACCACTCAAAATGGTGTCTGTTTGCAGTCACCCAGCACAGTTTGGTGCCTTTGTGTTGTTGTTGTGTGCCTTCAGGTCATTTCTGACTTGCGGCAATCCTGAGATGAACATACTGTGGGTTTTCTGGAACTGACAGTGTGTGACATGTCCAAGGTCATCAGTGGGTTTCCATGGCTGAGTGGGGAATCTTATCCTACCACAGTTAGGTGTCACCATTGAAGAAGGAGGCCCCCAAACCAATGGAGGTTATTTTGCCCAAGACTTCCTCAGACCTGGAGTCAGTCTTGCTAACTTTCAAAGACACTAATGGCAGCACAAATCTGTTCAGGGATTTGTTAACTGAATGCAGCACTGACAAAGTCCCAGAGATTTCAAAACTATAGAAAGGCTATCAGAAGGATGGATATTATAACTAAAGGCAGCAGCCCTCAAAAGGCATCCGCTTCCCTTGCTAACTTTGTCCCACTGTTCAATTTTAAATGAAAAAAAAAAGCAAGGGAAAGAAATACAGATATGAAAGAAGCATAGAATGCCTTGCAGTGAATAACAGACCAATTGATGTGCCAAATGTATAGTACACAGAATGTGCAACCCACTGTTTTTGAACGGAAGAAGTCACCAGATAGCTGGAACTGTCTGTCTAAAAAGCTGATAGCCTTTTAAGAGTATATCCAACTTGCTGATCTCAGGATCCTTTTTTTCAAATCTGATATTTTTTTTCAGATTATTAACTAATGAAAATGCTGTACTGCCGAGTCTGGGTCCACGTTTAGTTAGTTAGTTATGGCACTTACATATCACCTGCTGCGTGTTTGTTGGTTTGCTTGTTTAAGGTGTTTATATATCACCTTTCAACCCACCAGTGACCTCAAGGCAATGTAAAATGGATAAAAACATTTAAATGATACATAGCTAAAAACTTTTTAAAGCAAAGTAAAAATACTCCTTACACATACTTTTAAAACAAACAGTTAAAACAGCCAGAGCTGTTTCAAGGGCCAAAGGCCATGTGAAACAACACAGTTTTAGCTGCCAGTGGGAGCTCAGAAGAAATGAAGCCAGCCTATCTTTCTTTGGTCCCTATCACACTACACTTTTATAGCGCTATTATTCTGCTTTAACTGCCCTGGCTGCACTCTGTGGAATTCCGAGGTTTGTAGTTTGCTGAGGCACTGGAGCTCTCTGGCTGACAATTCTAAATGCCTTTCCCTAAACTGCAAATTCCATGATTCCATGTGATATTGCCATGGCAATTAAAGTGGAATAATAGCACTAGAACAGTGTAGTGTGATAACACCCTTTGTCAAAGAGTTCCACAGTCAGGATGCTGCTACGGAGACTGTCCTGTCATGTGTATACAGCGTCCTAAGCTTCCACTATCTCTGTTAATTTATACTTACCTCAGTAAGATGCTAGCCTTTATTTAGCTTTGCCTCCATTATGATGTTTTGAACTCTATAGCCAGAAGCATGTTAAAGCTAACATAAGAGTAGGCAAGTGAATAATCACACTTTCTCAGAGATTGTGTAAGTACAGTCTCTAGGCCAGTCATCTGTTCTGTAAGCAGAAACACAGCTCTCTCCCTTTCGGCTTGGTAGGTGGGGAGTTAAGCAACCATTGCTTAATGGATGAGCTCTACGCCATGATGCCCACTGCACAACTGATTAAAGGCAGTGGTGGAGCTTGGTGTGTGGAGGGGTGGTGGGAGGGGGGTGGCTACAGGATGAGGGCATGGCCACTGTGCACAGGGGTGTGGCTGTGATGTGTGGGGGCGTGGCCAGGGGACACAAGGGCGTGGCTACAGGCCAGGACGCCCCCAAAACATTGCCACCCAGGGCAAACCCCTCTGTCCCCACATGACTGATTAAAGGACACAATTTGGAGTCAACTTGCAGGTGCAAAACAAGAAAGTGCTGAGGTACTGCTGTGGTAGTGTCATTTGTGGTTAGATAGTGTATATTTTTAGATGATTGCTGTAAAAGTTATACACTTCTATGCATTTGCATTTTTATACAAGTTGTATTATATTATTTAGCAACTCTCTCAAGTATCCAATTCCAAAGAGGTCAAAATTTTCCCTGCCCAATGCCCAGAAACCTTTGGGACAGTGGATGTCACTGACAGAGTAAAAAATGGATACTCCCTGTGTCTTAGTTTTATTTTAGGAAAACCCCAAAATCCCTGCAGAGCTTCACACTTAATGTCTAACAAGAAGGACTCTCCTCCTCAGGCCTTTATCTTGGCCAGGGTAGGGTGCATAGTGTCAGTTTCACAATAGGGATTTTGGGATTTCTACTCATTGTCAATCCACATAATCCCCACCAATTGAGAGGAATCTCATTTGGACCCAGAAGCCACATATATTTAAGAATGACATTGCTCCCCCCTTCCTTGGCTTGACTTTGCCAGGGTAGCTTCAATTACATGTGTGAAAGGAAATGTAGTTTATCACCATGTACAATTGCTGCCAAGTCACTAAGCAAGCCAGTAAAAGTCCCTCAGGAGTGGTGAAAAATATATTAGTTTGTCTGCGCAAATGTATAGGAAGCATATGCCTTACTAGATTTCTCAATGTTAACCAGAAAAACAGTAAAGTTGATTTTCTTTTACCAGTATCATAAAAGGTTTAGAAGTTTCCTTTTCCACCTCATTGTTTGTTTTCTGGAACTCAAGTACATTTATCTTGGAATGGAAGAGGTTCAATGAGAAGGAAGGCAAAAAATTCTTGAGGAATAACTTGATACAACTGGTTCTCTCATATAGGGGGAGAAATACCTTAGTTTTAACTGTTGAGTACAAGAACAAACTCTTTATTCTTAAGAAGAATTTCTGCTAACTCACAACTGTGTGAGAAGTGTATCTCATTGCTTGGGGTGGGAGAAGAAAATAGTTGATTACCCAGGAGTGTCGTATATTTATTTGGTTAACAAATTAGAGTGCTCTTTAGACTAGAAAACCCTCTCAAGGTGACTCACAAGATGAAATCAGTACAACACTGAACATCAGAATGAGTGAAAGCCAATAGCAATAACAAAACAGATACTTTATCTCCTCTAATAGCTAGTGACAGCTAGTGGCTTCCTTGTCAGTAGTCTAGATTTTAGAGGAGCTATCTAAGATAGTGAATCCCATCCCCAAAAGATGGTCAGTAGCTTGGATAGCTCTTTTTAATTTTGGTCAGAAATCAAGAATAGATTTTCCTTTCCTCTGATCTGGAACCCACTAACTGCCAGTGCTAAACAAAAAACCATGGCAGTCAAAACTATCAGCAATTCTGTAAAAATGAAAACTCAGGAGAAGATGAAGAAAGGCTTTTAGTGATGAGTCCTGAAGAACTTCACTTGTTGTTGCATTTCATAGATGTGGGCTAACTGTGAAGGGGGAACCCTTTACCTTGTAGCCACAATCCTTGTGATTTCTGAGGCAGGTGAACAAAAAAGTCCTTGCTTATGCAGAGTTTTTCAAGACTTCTTTATTTAAAGATCATTGTCATTCACTCATTCCCATAGAGAAATTGAAATCCAGAGTATGCCCCACAATGTATTTTGGGTTAGATAGTAATTGACATTGGCCATTTCTGCACTAGACTGTTATAATGCTATTATTCCATTTTCAACATCCTATGGAATCCTGGGGTTTGCACTATAATAGTCTAGTGCGGAAATGGCCCTAGCTGCATGGTTAACATGGCAGTCATGAAGTCCTGAGCTGCTCCCATCAAGGAGTTCTCAGTGTAAATATTAACGTTCTCCACAATTACCAGGTATGCTGTCTAAGGCTGCTTGGATTTACAGTCCAATGATAGCTGGCAGGATGTGCAATTTCCACCTCTGATAGAGGTCAAGTCTATTTCATTTCCTGACTCTTCCAGTTGGTTGTGGTGCTTCCCCCAAAATATTGATGGGCACATTTGGAGAAATTAACTCCTCCCCTTTCACTCAGCCAGGTTTTGGTGAGACAGGCAAGGTCAGACTGCTCCTTTGTGAATAAGTCAAATAGAAACTCCTTTCCACCTACTGTTCCAGTGATCCAGAGGAGGTGAAATAAACCTCTCCAGATATTGCCAGATTCAGTTTCATCAGACCTGTTTAGCATAGCCAAGACTGAGCAATATTGGAACTCCATTCCAAAAACTTCTGGATGGCCACATCTCACCCCTTCAGTAAGCCACATTAAGCAGACTATAAAAGCTCACTATCATAGCTTAATGGTTGGTTTGTGTGTGTGTGTGTGTGTGTGTGTGCTGTTTACAGTGGGCAACACATAAAAGTAGAACACATACAGCAGACACTTTAGCGTCTGGTCAAGAGATAAAGGTAGAACAAATACAGAAGACACATTAGTAACTTTCAAAATTAGGATGTTTGTTTGTTATCCTCCAAGCTGTGAAACAGGTAAAGAAATTGGCTGTGGTGGGTCAAGATTTCTTTGAATCAGGCTTAGCATTCACCACTTTTAAACAATCCCCCCAATATATCACGATGGAACTTGCTTTTGAACAGGAATGTAGAACAGTATCTTCATTTCCGTCATTAACACTCATGACATTTTATTAGAGCAACTACACATTTGCTTTGCTCTATGACTGACTGGGCAACCCAGCTTCTCTTTTGGCATGACAAGATCTAATTTCCAACGTTATACTGATTTGAAAAGATTATTTTATATTTATATCAGGAGCGGGGAAATAAGACAGTGGTGGTTGATAGGCTCCTGGACAGACTAGCTTGGTATCAGAATATTGTCTCTGTCTGCTTCTCTGTAGCATGCTGACTCTTCCATGTTTCAAGAAGTGTAATTTTAAATCACTTCAGAAGATCCTGCTTTTTCAAGAGGCATCTTTCATAGGTTTCTCTGCAGAGCGTAACCTACCTGCTTTGTACAAAAGAATACTGCTCTCTAGTGGAATGTGGGAAAAATTCTATGACCTCACTTACCTAGCATTTCTTGGCTAACTGCAAATGAAACAAAGTGTGATTCAGTTGCCAACTGATAAAAGCACGTTTTGGGGATGGGAGAGAGGGAGACAACCTAACCTCTGCTTCCAGGGTGTTTTAAACAGAGTCTTGGTTGGGGGACAGCAGTGAATACTCTTCTCCTCACCTATGATACGAACGTAAACACTTATCATCTGCCAGTTACTGTAGAGCTGCTATTGAATGAATTACCCAAAGAGCCAATTCAAGAGTCAGCAGTCTTCCTTGGACAATGTCATTATGAGATTACAATTATAAGAATGCTTTCCTGAAAAGTGCCTTGTCAAGGTGTACTTGCTTGTTTTTTTTATGGTGTGTGTGTGGAACTAGCCTTTTTTTTGGGGGGGGGGGTATTTACAGCTCTCCCATAAACTGCAGTAGGTCTTTTGTGATACTCTCTTCCATGCACAGTATCAAGGAGAAAGTCTGGAACTAATAGCAATTTAATTTGCCCCGGAACTCATAATAATTTAACTTGCATAAGGTTAATTTGAGAGTGATTAATAGCAGCATTTATAGAGCTGGAAATTTTTAATAACATTCCGCTCAGGAATTTATGGTGCTAATACTTCATAGCTAGGGTTTGTGTTGGGGTTGGTGCCATGGCCACTACTTGTTTTGTAGTGGCGTACATGTCCATGCATGTGTCTGCACAGACACACAAATTGCTTCATAAATTGCTTGGTCCAGCAGCAGATGCCTTGCTAAAACAAATGTGGCATATTTTGTTTTCTGCCCTCAAGGCTTGCTGCAGATCTGTTGGACAGGATGGGGATCACAATTTCTTTGAAAAGTCTTATTTACTATCACAACTTGCAGTAAGCCTGTGGGCCTATGAATCTCCACTCTGGACCTGTTTCAAGTGAGTACATGTAGCAGGACTGAAATGAGCATGGGTCAGAATGTACTGCTAAGTATGTATTCGAAACAGACATTCCCTCCTTTGAGGTATCACAGCATTTAAGCCAGGAGTCAGCTGTTCTCAGAAGATTTATTTTCAATATGCTGTTATCCTTAGGCAATTGATAGAAATGCATGTTTTTCCTTCCTTCCTTCCTTCCTTCCTTCCTTCTTTCCTTTTTTAAAAAAACTTTTTCTGTGTCCAGTGAATGTCTAGCTCTTGTTCTGTTTTGGGGAGGCAAAGTAAGTCATGCTAGATTACTGTAGACTTTGACAGTACAGAGGTTTTTCTGGAAACCATGTGGTTACAATGCCGTGCAGAGAAATTTAACAGTATGCTGTAAGCTGAATAGTTTTGAGGGAAAAGTTTTTGTTTTGTTTTTTAAAGCAGCCATCTATAATGCTTCTATGCCAGCCATACAATCAGACACATGTATGATGAAAATACCTCTCAGAGGGTATTTTCAATCTATTCTTGCACTATAGTAACTGGTACAAAATAGGGCTATCAGCTGCTGTTCCCATAGGCTTAGAAGCCTAGTCCTCCAGCTTTGTGGGCAGCAATCTAAGGGAGTTATTAAATCTTTACAACTTTTCGGTCATTAGAATTTCGCAACAATTTCTTCTGGTTCTTATCAACGTTTAGTTTTGGTGGTGGGATTGGCTGATGGAACTCTTGTGAGTGAAAGGTACCTGCACATTCATAGAAAGACAAGCTCTTGTCTTCCATTTTTTTTATACTGACATTTATTCCTTGCAGAGATTATCACAGTATAGGAAAACTTTTTGGTTTGTATCTCCATCTCCTTGTAAGTGTGGCCATTTTCTGCCACTCTACCTCTATGCGGAATGTCCCTGCTATATCTTGCACTATTTCCTTCAGTCCCTCAGTCTGCAGGAAAATATTTTGAGGAAAAGGCACTGTGAGCTTTGAAACAAAAGTGCATGGAACATAGAGAAAATTGTGTTCCATCCACCAAAGGAAAGTTATAACTAGGAATGGGTCAGTTTTGTTTTGTTTTGTGCATTCACATTCAGATTATTTTCAGCCCCAAGTTTTTTCTGTCCTGGAAATGAAGGAATTTGCTAATGTCAGTTCTTCAAAAACAAAACGGACATTCTTCTCCATTTGCATTAGTTGTTGCTAAATCCAGGATCAAGATAATCAAGTTATAACTTATCTGCCATGTAAGTAGGTGTTCATGATGAGGAACCTGTTAGCAAAAAAAGATGTGGCAACTCGAGTTCAGCAACATGGCTGAATATACAGGGATTCAGATCCAAACATTCAAAGGGGGAAATACTCAGACTTTTCAGTTTCTATTTCTCTCAAATTCAAATTTTTATTATCACAGACTGTTTCTATTCCAAATATGAATATATCTTTGAATTTTGGTAAACTGTTACCAAAACAAACTGAAACAAACTGTTCCCTATCTTTAATTAGAACCTAAGCCATTAACATGTTAAATTATTCCTCCATAATTATATTTCATTCCATTAAGTAAGGATACCTTTTTCCAACCTGGACTTATGGTACAGGGTTCAAGGTACAGATCTGCAGACAGTGGCTTGTTTTTCTGTGGTTCACAGATGATAAATCTACTCAGGAAATCCTCTGTCCGTTATTATGAAGAATGATTGCTGCAATGGTGAGAGGCTTCCATAGCTTCTATTGTCCCAAGTCATTATGAAGATGCTGTGTGCAAAGCAAGAGGGGGATTCCTGGGTTCTTTTCTTTTACACACCCAAACATGAAGAGGCAAGTTTCTGAGGCTAAAGGGCTGCACTGGACCCCACACCACTGAGGGGGTTCTATCCCCCTCTACTATCCTCCACCCATGAAGCTTTTTTTTTCTTTCTGTAAATGCCTCTTGATGTATCCTTGGGGTGTCTTGGGGGCTTGAGGCCACGTTGAAGTCCCCCATTGCAGATAGGAGGAGCTTTGTAAAACTTTTCCTAACAGCAGAAGGCAAGACTTGCTGCCAGAGTGCAGGGTATGTTTCTCAAAGGGGAACAGAAAACGTATTAGGCAATGGGCTTGAGGAGGAAGGATTCTTCCTTCTCAAGTTTTTGAAGCTTCAATAATGTGGAGTAAGAAAGATCCTATTACCCTTTTCTGAAGCTGCAGGCTCTTTTTATGCCCACTGACACAAAAGCCTCTAGCTTCAGGAAGGGAGGATAGGACGGATCCTATTCCTCACTTCCAAAGGTGCAGATGGTAAAATCACAAATGTGGCAGGCTGACTCCACTTAAATTGACAAAAGTGACTTCATTCAACTCTGTCCAGAAATTTTGGAATATAGGTTGGGGTTGGCTCCCAGACTTGAGACTTGACTTGAAAGTATCTTGCAAGGATTTGAGGCTTAACTTGAGACTTGAATTAAAAGACTTAAATATAACACTGGTGAGTATACAGTCTTTTTACTACATAAAGTCTGGTCTAAATAATAAAGCTTGCGGTGACATCTATCCAAGGAAATTTTCATAATATCAGTGTTGGGGTAGGGAAGGGACAGTATCAGAACATGGTGGAGGTGGTGGTTATGATGGTGACTCTAAACTTGAAATTCTTGGGATATTTTGTATATAAACAGGGAGGTGGTTATGTAGGGGGAGCAAAATGAAGATGTTACCCTGCCGTAAGAATTGTGTGCAACAAATGAAATTTTCCTTCATTTTTGACATTTTAAACACCAAGGAGGGTGAGGCACCCATAATGGTTGACACCTAGAATTCTTAGGCCATTTCTGCACTAGCCTTTTATAGTGCTATTATTCCATTATTGCATTTTCAACATCCTATGGAATCATGGGGTTTGAAGTTTAGGGACCCCTCCTTAAGCTGCAAACCTCAGAATTCCATAGGATATTGAAAGTGGAATCATAGCACTATAACAGGCTAGTGCGGAAACAGCCTTACTCTTGGTATGTTTGCATTCCCCTGGTAACTTTGCCTGTCATTTTTTTCTGGATGCCTAAACTGTATTTCTAAACATTCAACTGAATTGTTAAGTTCCTGAAATGATGGAAATTGAGGAGTGAAGGGAAATTTCATTGGAGGGAGCAAAATTCTTATTTGGTGGGCAATGCCCTCATTTTGGCCTAACCCCTCGTGTATAAATGTTCATATTATATTCAGCTACAAAGGAAAATGTTTATTTTTTAAAAAAAAAAGATGATGAGTTTCTGCCAGGGAAGAACCCTGCTTTCTAAAAGATATATAGATAGTCTCATTAATTCATAGTACATACATAAAGGTTAATGTCCATAATAAAAAGAATTCCATTAGATGTTGACCTGTCCATACCTCCTTGAAATTTACACTATCTCTGGGCTTGAAGAGACTTCTTATACTCACTCACTCCATGTTAGATTTCTGTGGTTCTAACTGTGATAGATACTTATCTAGTCTGTGTTTAAGAGACCCAACAATTTACCAGGCTGTTCTGGCATTCTTTCTGTTTACCTATTGATTTGATGTATACCATTACAGAAAATTTAAATTTTTGCAGCTGTGAATTCAGTTTCTCCTCCTGTCTTGGAAGTGCCAGTTTCTAGGCACATAAATATACATGAGTATAGCACCTATACAATGCCCCAGTTGTCTTTTCTGTTGCGAGCAATTTCTGATTGATGTAGCATCCTGGATGCCTCAGAACCCTAGGCAGCTTTGTGTCAATGTCATGATCCTTCTATACATGTTGCTGTATCTTGAAAATGCATCAGTAAAGATTGCTCCTTGCAAAGTTCTGTTCCCCAGCATTGGTCTAGAAAACAGATCTTCCTAATCTCATTCACATTTTCCTTCTTTCTCTATTGCTTAGTAGAGCACATTGATATTTTCCAATTGGTTTATTAATGAACCTTAATTATGATTAATGTGTCTAAAAACTACCAAAGACATGATGGCCAAATTCCTCCCACTGTAGGAACAAACAGTTGTTAACCACTTATACATCTGAACCATGTTGAAAACACAAAACCACATGGAGGAAAAATGAAGAACAAAAATTGACAAAATAAAATAATCCTTTGTAATCAAGGCAGACATGTGGGAATTAGTGGTTTGGCCTTTGTAATTTTCTGAAAGAGAGTGCCATAAAATCACAAGCAGTTGAGACAATCCATGGCAAAGATAATGGAACAAACTATAAATCTTAACTTTCCGTTCTCCAGAATCTGAGAACAGAGATTTCATAATGGAAGCCCATCAGGTCATGGAGGCTGTATGATCTCTGCACTGAAGGATACTATTCTGAAATAAGTACACTTTTTCAGAGGCCCTAACATTTTAGCCGGGTCAAAATTATGACAGCACATTGAACAATTCAGAGATAACACAAACTATGTTCTGAAAAGCCCATTTAAATAGTGTTCTGAATTTCAGCGGACCAAACCGGGCCTAAATCAGCTAGTATGTATCAGCCGCAGTAGCAAGCAAATTGGGTTAGGAGTGTTGGGTTGGGCTAGAGGTTGTAAAAGTCACATTTCTCTACTATAACTTCCAGAATCTCCCAGCCAGCCTGCTGATAGGGAGATTCTTTCAGTTGTCCAAAAAATGTAACTTTTCAAAACTTGGGGAAGGGAAAGTTAATTCTTTCCTCTGTGCCCTTTCTGGCTTCAGTTGTACTGCCCAGTTGATACTTTGATCCCTCTAGGGAAACAAAACATACAGAGCAGGAGGTTTAAAATATTTCTATCTCAGGTTGGACTCCCTCAACTGATTATAAGAAAAAAACAAAGAGAATGGAAATCTTATCATGTATCTCCCCCGTCTTACTTGTCTGTATGGCAGAATGTTTGTGTGAAAGCAGAGCTTGGAGTAATTGCATGTGTATGTGCCTCCACATCATCTGTCAACTCACTCAACCGCATGAATTTCATAGGGATGCAGATAATGAGCTACTTTTAATTAATTCTTCTTTGTCATAACAGAAGGCTTTTCTGCACTACACTGTTATAGTGCTATTATTCCACTTTCAACATCCTGTGGAATTCTGGGGTTTGTAGTTTACTGAGTCCCAAAAGCCCTCTGCCTGAGAATTCTAAGGCCATTTCCAATTCTAAGGCCATTTCTAAGGCTACTTACGGTCCAGGCTGCTCCGGAGCAGTGCGTGCTTGTCGCTCCACACTGCTCCGGGGAGGAAAGTGGCGGCTTCTGGTTGGTTGAGGGTCTCGACCAACCACTGAAGCTCGCCAGCCTAAAGCCCGCCCCCGGCAGATCGCAGGCTCGCATTGGTATGAGCCTGCAAATCTGCACAAGGGAGCAGGCTCGCACTGGCGCGCTTCATGCTTTTGAAAAACCTCAAGAAACAGGTTTTTCAAAAGCATGCTGGACGACCACTTGGGGTCGTTCCGGAGCGGGCTGAGGTGTGGAACTACACTAAGTAGTCCAGACCCAGTCCGCTCCCAGGTGTGGATGTCCTCCCTGGAGGACAGACTGCACCGTTTCTAATACCCCGTGTGGAAATGGCCTAAATGCACCTTCCTAAACTACAAACCCCAGGATTCCATAGGATGTTGAGAGTGGAATAATAGCACTGTAACAATGTAGTGCAGAAATGGCCTAAGAAGAGGTGGGCAACTGCTGGTGAGGCAGTTCCTGTGGGGGTCTTAGAGGTCACACTCCCATTTTCTGACATCAATTGAGGTTTTTTTGGGAGGGTGCTTAAAATGGTTCCCATCCCCCAGGACATGTTTTACCATTACTGGTTTAATTCCTGTCTAGGAAAAAAAAGCCCTCCAGAGCCTAAAATAGCTGTGGAGGATGTGACAAAACAGGCCTCCACACACTAGGGTTCAGAAGGAGTCTATTTTTGGCAAAGAATTAAAAATTGGAAAATGTTTTGGGAAATTCTGGGGGCCACCAAGAACCTCAAAAATGGCTTTAGAGGCTCATTCCTTCTCCTTTGCCAAACTAAGACATAACTAAGTTTCATTACAATCGTAAGATTATGCTCCAACTGTAACTATTTAGTTCCTTTTATTTTTTGCAGGGATGTGGCCTCACTATTTAAGTTTGTTTTGTACTACAAGACAACAGCTCATAGCATTTTGGTCTGTTAAAAAATTAAAAGTAGCTGTCTGGTTACTTTGTAATAAAAGAAATTAAGAAGTTACATTGAAAAACAGCTGAGATAGTAATGAATTACTTTTTTGATCCGTGGAACAGTATTTATAATTAATAATTACTTTTGAAAGGTAACTTTCCAAGCAACACCATGGCAGAGCTTGTGAAAGAGGACTTTTCTTTTGTACAGCACTTAGGTTTGCCCATCTGAAATGCCTTTTCCCACACCTGTCAGAAAAACATCTGAATTGAAACATCACTCTCTACAATGAAGCACGTGCATAATCCAACACATCTAAATAAGATGGGAGGATGAAGTGGGGGAGTCTCTTGACAGGCTTGAGCAGTTTTTGAACAGCAGGTTTTTTTAAAGCCTCAAGATTACATGCCAGGTAACAGCAGAGTAAAAATGCTGCAGCTGATTGTTGGGATGCAGAGCTGGTCTTGAATATTTAAGCAATAATTGACAGTACATTCAAAGCAATGAAAGAGTCCCATGTTGAGGCCACACATTGGTATGTTTACTGAGAAGCAGAGTTGATGATAGGCGTTGCATTGCAAGGAAGGAAGGAAGGAAATGAAAGAACCTGAAAAATCATTCCTCTTAACGGAATTGTTAGGACTGAAAGAAACACTAATGGGGGGTGGGGGAAGGAAGGGAGTGAGATTTCCAGTTTTAAGATCTGTGCTGTAATAACTGAAGTTACAGAATGGTGCACTTTCCTTCATTACCCTGTTTTGATTGACTTTAACCCTTTTTTAGTCCTTGGGGGTCTGTGAATATTGAATATGTGAAGTGTCTTGTGATAACGTGCCAGACAATCTTCTCAACTAGATACTTGCCTGCTTGCCAACCACACTTCTTAGCAGGCAATGAGCTACTTTTAATTAATTCTTCTTTGCCTTAACTAAGGCCCTTTTCGCACCTTACCTTTTCGCGCTGCTGGGTTGGGGTTTTGGCGCGAGAAGGCTTGGGAGGAACGCTGTCGCATCCCTCCTGCTTCGGCTCTGCAGCTCCTTCCTCCTCGTGTGAACGCCCTACCTCTTCCTTCCGCAGTGCAGCCTGGGAGTTAGAGGCTGCGCTGGGGCAGGAAGTGCGACTGGCGCAGCTTAGCAGGCTTCGCACCGCAGGTAAGTGCACGTGAGGCCCCGGAGCGATGCACGACCGCGCAGCATTTTCGGCTTTGAGCCGAAAATGAAAAGGTGCACGCGTGGTCTGCATCAGGCTCTTGAGCGTCACGTAAATGTGAGTGCACCATGCAGATCGCTCCTCACATTTACGCGACGCTCAAGGGGCCCTTTCGCTTCAAAAATGCCATGCGAAAAGGGCCTAAGTCTCCATGTCTTTCGTGGAGACACAAACCTTGTTTGATGAGGGCTCATATACCCTAATGGTGGGAACCATATCCACATGCATTTATATATGTATATTGGGTCCTTCAGACCCATGGTAATTATTCATCAGTGGTGGTGGAGCATGACTGGCATGAGTATCACTGTCTAGAGGATGGAATAGAAAGCTCCACTCACATGTTCTAGAGAGCCCCTTCATATTTGATGGGTAACCATAGGTAGCAAAGAACTGGAAAGGCCTCATCGCCATTCTTGCTAACTGAAGTGTTATCAGCTGTAGGTGCCATTAGTTCATTGCCAAACTGCCTTTGAAATTGGCCAGAAACCTCCATGGAAGTTACAAATGCATAACCTAGAGTTACACACTTGTGACTGTTACATTTTCACAACTTCTAAACAGTTCCTATTTCAGGGCCTACCTTGGGGCTGTGAAAGCACCCCAATCCCTACTTACCAGGCAAAAGCTGCAGTCACCAGAGGTCTGTTCCTTTATTGAATGGGAAGCAGTTGGCTGACATTCCCAACTCTCCTTGCATGAGCAGACTCTGGCACAAAGGGATATTGTGACAAGAGTCCTAATTCTGCCTTTTGTACTGGAGCTTGCTCATGGGAGGGGGTGGGAAAATCAATCATCTGCTCCCCAAGCAACAGGGGAACAGATCTTCATCAATCATGGTGGCTGCTTCCTGTTAAATGGGGATGGGGGATTGGGGGCTGGGATTCACTGCATAACACCATAACTACTGAGTTTATGCGTACTTATGTCTTGTTATGTATGACAAATATTATGGTATTGGATAATAGTTCATATATTGAAAGTATCCCTTTCTGACATGTCTTCCAAACAGTATCCTTAATTACTAGAGTTACATTATTCAGCCTAAGTCATGTTTTCACAAATTCTGGCAGGACCTCTAGCAGCAACTTCTGGCAACAAGTAAGACACCTGCACAAGCTCTTCAGATGGTTGTGTAGTTGTTGTGACTGCCTCCTCTGTTGAGGTTCTTTTATTGCTTATGAAAGGAATCACAAGTCATTTTATTGTGTAATGATGAGGTTTACATTCATAAGAATATAAGAGCACTAAAAAGAGTCATGCTTATCTATTCTAGCATTCTACTCGCACGGTGGCAAACCTGTTGCCTATGGGAATATCACAAGTAGGACATGAGCGCTACAATGACAAGGCACTTAAGTTCCTCAGCAACTGATATACGGAGGCATAATGCCTCTGGTACTAGAGATGTTATATAGTGAACCTGATAACAGCTATTGATGGCCACAACCTCCATGAATTCATCTAATCCTCTTTTAAAACTGTCCAGGTTAGAATCCTTCCTTGCTTCTAGTAACAGTGAACTCCACAGGCTTACCTTTTACACAATCTTGGTGATTTGTCTGAACTGTCATTTTCATAAATCTCATACAGGCTAGTAAATGGCTAAAAAGGCACTTGTTCCATATCAAATGAAGTTTGGAGGGTGTTTTAAATGATCGCATGATTGTGATGTGACCTTCTTCAGTTGAAATATCATGAATAGATGATTCTTTGTTGAGTGTTATGTTATGTTCTGGGCACCCCTTCTTGGCAACATGTAGCTCTCTGGGATTGTGAAGAGAGCTGATACATAAGCTTTCTTTCTCTGTGCGTGAACTACCTTTCAGTCTCCAAGACTTTTCAGACAATGAGGAAACTAAATGAGGTCAATCTCAAGTAACATTGAAAAACCAGGAGGCTAAGCTCTAGGCCTGGTAATAATCTCTTCTGGGCTTGATGGCACATTTATATGTATTGAAGAAAATCCCCTTCGCAATTTCTTGCTACCTCAGCATCCCTGCTTGGTACCACCTCAATGGGGGCAGCCAAAAATTTGCCTTGTTTTTGTAGAGTATCACATTCCTTTTAAATGGTAGGCCAGTTCATATCCATGCATGAGAAACCACCTTTGGAAGTTGTAGTTAGTAAATATCTGCAAGGAGAAGTATTGATATGAACCATGAAGTTGATACAAAGAAACAATCACAGTAAGTTCAGTGCAAAACAATTATTTCAGGCAAACCAGCTCCAGCTTTTTCCATGTTTACATAGATCATGCTAGTTTTTTTTCTCTTTTGTGAACACAGCCATGTGGAGACTAAGGCCATTTCCACACGGGGCGAGGGAATCGCCCCGTGCCGCTACTTACCGGACTTCTTGGCTCCCCGGTCCGGTCCGCGCTGCTCCGGAGCAGTGCATGCTCATCGCTCCACACTGCTTTGGGGACGAAAATGGTGGCTTCCGGTTGGTTGAGGGTCTCGACCAACCGCTGAAGCTCACTAGCCTAAAGCCCACCCCTGGCAGATCTCAGCCTCGCACTGGTGCGAGCCTGCAAATCTGCACCGGAGAGTGGGCATGGAATGGCGCGCTCTGTGCTTTTGAAAGACCTGTTTTAAGCAATCTTTCAAAGGCACGCTTGATGACCACTTGGGGTCGTTCCGGAGCTGGCTGAGGTGCGGATCTACGTTAAGTAGGTCCGACCCAGTCCGCTCCCAGGTGCAGACGTCCTCCCTGGAGGACGCTCTGCACCGTTTCTGTTAGCCCCTGTGGAAATGGCCTAAGACATATCAGATCATCCATTGTTACATGTGAATACAATCTTGCAATTAGACCACTATTTCCCTGTTTTGTAGCTAATAGCAATGACTGGACTGCATCCTGTTAGTGACATACACAAATATAAGTCTTAGCTTATATCTGTGTATGCCTCTTTTTGGTCATTGCAGAGGCTGGTGTTCCTTTTTTCCCTTTGCAAAGCCCCATCCCCAAGAACTCACCATTTTGCTGTGATAGCCCGCCTCCGCAGCCATTCAGGGGCTTGTGGAGAGCTGGGAGAATTGGAGAAGTGTCTGGCTATATCTCCATGGCCAGGCAAAGAATGATTACCTCATCCACTGAGAGGACCCCTGCTGACTTCAGGAGATGTGTCATCAGTCTTCATCTGCCTATGTGGATGTAGCCAGATACTTCTCCAGTCCCTGTGTTCTCCACCATGAATGGCCATGGTGGGATTGCTGTTACAGCAAAGTGGTGCATCTTTGGGGTGGGGATAGGAAGCTATACCTATGGAATTTTAATGTTGCACCCATTGATATAGGTCCCCAGCCACAGAGTGTTATTCAGGAAACCTGTAAAGATATCATATGTTTGAGAATACAGTTGTGATTCACTCAGATTCTTTTAACTGCGGCCCAGTCTTGAGAGAACAGTAGGATATTAATTAATTAAAGAAAGAAAGAAAATGATAAAGAAAATAACTTGCACAAGTCTCCTCTCCTAAGCATGATTATGTTTGAATTTAACTCCTTGTCTTCATAGTGAAACTTTATTCTCCCTTGGGCTATAGTAGAAGGAAGGAGGAGCAACTCAGCTTCCCCTTGCACACATACCATTTTCTGTGTGAATGCCCAATTCCTAACAGCCCTAGTCTGCTGATTTTCCACACCCAAACCAACACCAAAAATTGTGGAAAGAACATGAAATATACTTGTGTAGAAGACTCAGTTCATAGTAGGGGTGTTCTTTGATATATTCCTTATTATCCAAATACCAAAAAAACAGACACATTTGGTTGTCAGAATGGCTGTGTCCTCCTTGAAGACTTAAAACATCTGCTCTGTACTGAAGATGAGCATCCTTCCCAATTTTAACTTTAATTTTAATCAACAGTTTCTCAACCAAATTTTGGAGAACATGATAGGGATCATGGTGGTGGTGATGGTTGTGAAGAAAAAGGAGGAGGAGGAGGAGGAGGGGGGAGTTATGATGACAATAACGATGATGATACTTGAGGATAATGACCATAATAATACAAGGGAGAGAACCACCACCAGCAATAGCAGTGCCATGCAGTAAGAAGCCGATAGTATCTTAGGATAAATAGGTCACATAAGACAGCTTCCCTATTTGAAAATGAGGCTTGAAGGAATCAGACCATTAGCTGGTTAAAGTTTCTGCATAAGGCAGTGCTATCAGATTCATGACTATGTTCAGTTAGCTTATTACTAGTTTTAGATGAGAGCTGTTTACCTATGAAAATAAATTCCCATTTCACAGAAATTCCTGCTGTTTAGTTGATGAAGATTATCATGTGAATTCACTTAGGGTGATGTTTCTTTTGTAGTGAGTATTCTCACATTATTTGGGACATATGTTGGGTTGAACCATTATAATATCTACACCTAGTGGGGGCTACTTAAAATATTTCTGTAGTATGGCATCCTATGTGGAAGCTGCAGTGTTTGAAATCCATTTGCCATGAGCATAGGTAGAATTTAAACAATATGTGCTCATGTTCTCATCCTTAGTAGTGAATTATGTCTCTGTGCAGGGTCGGGGTTTGCACATTTTGCGTTTTCTTCCCTCTACGTTTTAGGCCTTTTTTGTGAACCATTTGCTTGCACAAAACATACTAAATGTTGTACAAAAATAAATGTTTCACATAAAAAGTTTTATTTTGTGCAAAACACCGTAGCTGGCATTCATAACTGTGCTGTATTCAGTAACACTATATAATCACAGCTTGGCACTATTGCCACAATCATAAATGCGCCCACAAACCCACCTGATGGGCAGCAGATGAATCAAGCAAAGGAAGTCTGGTCCACTACCAACTGGCGTGCAAGGATAAAGATGTTTCTAGCCCTCTCCCACCAGCAAGTGAGGCTGCTACAATTAGGCCATTTCCACACTACCCTGTTATAGTGCTATTATTCCACTTTCAACATCCTATGGAATCCTGAGGTTTGCCATTTAGGGAGAGGCATTTAGAATTCTCAGTCAGAGAGCTCTTTGGCCTCAGTAAACTACAAACTCTAGAATTCCATGGGATCTTGAATGTGGATAAGGGCACTATAACAGCGTAGTCTGGAAATGGTCTTAGGAGCAGGATCCCTGTCACTTTTACTCTTCATAGACAGGAGGGGGCTGGAAACATCTTCCTCCTTGTGCAGATTCAAACTGCAGCTCAGCAAGCCTCATTCACTTACTGTAACTGTGGGCTGTTCAGGAGGGCATGGAGGGGGCTGGACCGGGAGATGTTACTGAGTTACATATTTGTAACCAAGTAGCCAATGCTGGATATTTCAAAATGATGTATTTTCAAATTTTGAAAGAAGTCCTGAAAGACAAAGAAAAAAAAATTGAAATGCAAAAAAAAAATCTAATAATCTCTCCCACCAGAAAAGAAGTTCAAATAAATCATTTTGCATGCAAAAATGCAATAGCAAAAATATACACCCACAGTGTTTTCTATGTAAAGACCTCCAATGTATACATTGAATAAGATTCTACTATTGTGGTTCTTCATGGATTGCTTCAACACAGGAAAAAATAAATTCAGTGGCTTTATTGGCTTGCTGCAGTGGCTAGGGAAACAAGGTATAGTACTTCAGTCATCTAGCTCTTATTCTCCTTTTCTTAAACCAAATCATCTGTTCTTGGACACAAATCCTATTCACATGTTGTACATATCCAAGGCGCACCTTTTCTTAACCCCCAGCATTTTACTCTTGGTCTAGTCTTGCCCTGTGATGTCCACATGCTGAATGCAGACATCTTCATAAGATTTCCTACATGTAAGCATTAACTCATGCATAAGGACACTATACAATGAGAACAACTGGTTGGGTTGGCATCTCTTTTCCATATTTGCACAAATACAAACTGTGCAAGACCCTGTGTAGTGCAGTGGTTTGGTTGTTGGACTAGGACCTAGAGAGAGCAGGGTTCAAATCCCTACTATACCATGGAAAGTCATTGGGTGATCTTGTGCAAGTAACACTGTCTCAGCCTTAGCAGAAAGCAGTGACAACCCCCCTCTGAGCAAATCTTTCCACTAAAAGTCTAAAACAGTTTGCCTTAGGGTCACCATAAATTAGAAAGTATTTAAAGGCAGACCACCACAACAACACATTTGTACCTATGCAGAAATCCCATTACAGATATCTGTATTCAATGCATGGCTGTTGGAGAATGGGCACATCCCAGGAAGATATTGTTGGGCCCACCTATTCCTTCTTGCAAGTAACATATAAATAGGTTAAAGTTATAAGCAAATTTAACATTCACCAAAGCCAAGCTACCTGTTACCCTGAAAATTGGGGGTATCTTGAGGACACCCAAACAGACTTCAAATTAAGGGAATTAACAGAGAAACTCGAAGCTTGCGAGAGGTCAGGGCAAGGGATCTTTAACCCTATGTCTACGGGGTCAGAACCACGCAAGAGTCAGAGGAACAGTCTAAAGTAAATTTATTAAAACTAACAAAGAAGGTCGCAACACACATTAACCAATAATCCTACAATCACACAAGGGCTACAGAAATGAAGTTGGAAATAAGAGACAGTAGGGAGAGAGGGCATACGGACCTTAGTCTGGGCGTCCTGGAGAAGGAGAAGATTAGCGAAGGCTCGGTGTAAAGCACCGAGGGGAGGCTGGATCCTGGGCTGGAAGGCTGGAATCAGCGGGGTTCCGCAGCGAGTCGGATACGCGAGTCACATTTAGCTCTCAGCAGCGTCTGAGAGGCTTAAGTGGGACACCTTGGTAGCAGCGAAACGGGCCCTTGTCCGGTCAGGGAGGCTCTCGGAAGAGGCTCAAAAAGTGAGGATTTTTATAGCCAATTTCTGTCCTCAGGCTGTGTATAGGCTAGCAAAGTGGCGTTAATGGGCGATGATTGCGGAATATAATGTTAGGCAAATATCACGAGCTCTCCTCAGTATTGTTTCTCCCGGGAAAGTCCAGGTACTTGATAGGATTATCATTCCAACTTGATAGACTTTGATTGTCTATCCTCGCAAAGTTCATCAGCGTGGCTTGGGGCTGAGGCAACCTTTTTGTCAATCAAGGAGAGAGTCTATTGTGGCTGCCTAGAGATATGTGACTGGGAACAATAGGTCGTTGTCTTTTAGCCTAAAGGACGTTGTCTACATTCCCATACAGCAGCAAAGGTGTTGTTGGTCTTGAAAATTTAATTCAAAACCAATTTTACTTGCAACCGACCTTTGCTAGCCAATATCCAATATGGGGGAAGTCATGCCAATTTAGGGGCCCTCTCCTAGGGTTACTTTGGGGTGTAACATACCCATTACTTCAGATCCATGTCTCTTCCTCTGATTTGTTTTTCTACTAAAAAGGAAATTAGAAAACTGAAATCAGGAAAGAAAGAATGGTTAGGAGAGGTTCCTAATCCTTTACATTTCCTGGCAGTTTGGACAGAATGACTGTTAGCATGCCAGCAAGGAGGACTGGAAAAGAATAAGCAGCTTCATCTCTGTACCTGCTATTCCTGATGCTAGGAAA
Organism: Cyclura pinguis; assembly: GCA_030412105.1. Taxonomy (NCBI): domain Eukaryota; kingdom Metazoa; phylum Chordata; class Lepidosauria; order Squamata; family Iguanidae; genus Cyclura; species Cyclura pinguis. The sequence goes on along the minus strand of CM059600.1, from coordinate 269,759,835 downwards.
AATCAGTAAATACCAACAGGGGGAAGAAAAATGAAATAGTTGCATATATAATGTGACCCTCTTTTTAGGCTTTAAATGAAATCAGGATGAGGTTTATTTTATAAATAGATATAAGCTGGTTTGTGTGTGGGGAAGGGTTACTATTTCCAGTAGGCAATAATTCACAATATTGCCCTGTGAGAGCAAGCTTTTAACAAGTTTTCTGGTGGACCTTTAGAAAATCAACCCAGTTGTTTGACCAGATCTGGGATCTGTTGCCATGGAACATCTTCAGGTGATGATTCAGTCCCTGGAGATGTTTGTGGCAGAGATATAAATGGTTTTCCATAAGAGTACACATGGATAAAGACATTATTCCCTAGTTAGTTTTAGAAATGTGACACACAATCAGCAAATGCTCTGCCTGTAAGCCCATAGAAGTCAGCAAGTGACTATAATTCATAAACCAAGCATGAAATGGCCTTTTTGTGGGGATGATTTTATATTTCTACTGTTAGTAGAGTAATAGTTAGCATGTGGAGTTGCCCCATGCCAGTGGCACCATGATTTTGTTCATAGCTGCCACTACCATCTTCACTTCAGACAGGAAAATACTAACTGATCAATTGTAGATGCCTTTCTTCTGAGTTCTTGATATGATAAACCATCATGGAGCCCAGCACAGAGACCAGGCCTCAGAGTCAAATGCTTCCAAAATGTATTCTGTCCTGTAGCTCCAAAGATCATATGCTGTTCCTCAGATCTGCCACATGACTTTTAAATTGACAGTACCTCCTTGACTTTCTTTTAACATAGCTCTCAGTATAGAGTAAATTCTATTAGTCCACATACATTTCTTTTACGGAAATTGGCAACGGTGCCATGTGAGATTAGTTCCATTGTTCATTTATAATACATTAAAACCTTTTCAGCTCTATTGACGTTGGAGAGCAGTGAATCAAAGGTACCACAGAGCCATAAATAAGGCTGCCAGAACCATTTCATTCGAACTGCCTTTTTTCATTTCCTTTATAACCATGTAAATAATTAGTTGAGGATTAAAGTTTTCATGCTTAATCTCAGTCCAAAAAATTATTTTTTCCTTAAAAGTTAGTAAATTAATTCCAGATGCCTATTGCTTTGCGTTTCTGCTGTAGCTGAGTCAAATAGGCAAATGTTTTTGTGGCTTTGGTTTTATCTGCAGTTAGAAACCATTTCACTCACCCATTTGTGGTCTTATTATTGGATTCTTAGCGAAGACGTACAAGGCCAGCTGATGGAATCATTGAGGTTTTGTCTGCTTTTGCTTTGTTCTGATCTACCATGAAAATATGAAAGAGTATAATTTCGGATCATTCCTTCCCCAGCTTCCCAAATTGTTTTCTTACACTAAGACAATCTCATCATACCTGGAAGGGCTTATGGAGACAACTCATAAACAGGAAAACTGAAATACTTTTGAGACCAAAGAGAGCAATGATTCAAGACAAGGCATATTTTTTTCTCCTTTTTTGTTTGGTACCTGACTTTTTTGCATTACAAAGGTTCTTTGTAATTCTGATGTAATGTTTGTTCCTTTAGGCTTATAGAAAGCAGTAATTTCCATCCAGATGTACTTTTCTAGACATCCTAATCAAGTAGTTAAATTAATTCTTTTTCATTCACAATCCCAGGATGACATCAGCAAGCATTGTTGGTCCAACCACTGGAGTGTAGGATGGGAAGATTGTTCAATAGGACCCAAATCTTTGTATGGGCAGCTTGATCAATTCATGTAGCATATTCATCACAAATTTATCAAGTCCTCCATAAGAATCAATACAGTTTATTCACATAATTGATTATTCAAATTTAAATTAATTCAATCAGATTCTATCCTACCCTTTGAAAAAATCAGGTAACTGTCATGTCCTGCTCTATGGCTACCAGTGCTCAACAGGGCTTCAGGAGAGAGAAAAAAACCTAGTGTGTGTGTGTGTGTGGGGGTGGGATAAGAAGATGGATGAGAGTCAGGCCTAGGTCGGTCGACAAGGATTCACAAGACCATTGTTTAAAGGAGAAGGCAAAAAAGAGCTGTCAATAAACAAACTGAGGTCAGAGCTGAGTGTGTATGATATACAAAGTCACCAGTGGGTTTCCATGGTCAAGTGGGGAATCAAACCCTGATCTCCAGAGTTGAGGTCCAATGCTCAAACAACTACACCACACTGGCTGGTTCATAATGTCCTAGTGGTTTATAATACAAGCCACTGAAGCTGGTGATTATGTCAGGCAAAGCTGATTCTAGCAACTTGGTATTGCAAGTTCTCTGGGTAAAGACTAGACTCTGCTAACTCAGACTCTGCTGGATTTTTGAGCTCCTTGGCAGCTGAATTCTTTCAACCTTCCCCTTCTGACTCTGTCTCTCCTAAGGGCTTAGGGCAGGGATGGTTAATAGATGGGCTAGGGAGTATTTCCCCTTTCTGCTGCTCTACCGAGTCATAACATTGTGTTTCTGCATATTAGTAGTGACATAAAACCATTTCTGGATGCCTTTTTGTCCAATTTCTGTTGTTTGGTTTTGTGGAGGTAGTTGAGAGATTGGGGGACTTTAGGATGGAAGAAGCAGGTACACAGCTGCATTTGCTCTTGTTTTAGCGTGCTTTTGCTGGGTTTGGGCAAAAAAAATCACTTTAAAATCAGCACATTTTTTAAACAAGATTTTGGGAGTCTGGGGGATTTGGGGAACTTCTGGAGGACTTTAAAGGCCCCATTTTGGGATTCCAATGGCCACAAATGGCCAGCAAGTTGCTCCTGCCCACCCCGGTCTGAAGGGCATCTCTGCCTTAGAATCTGCATCAGCTTCTTGCTCCTGAGGAAGGCATAGTTCTTTTATGGAGGACCAGGTCTTGACCTCAACCCCTAACGGTCTCAGAAGAGAGGTATAACTTTCTCATTCTTCATGCTGAGGCCTGTCATATTTGTTCTCCTTTTCTGAATAGCACTCCTCCAGGTAGCATTTCATGATTGCATAGACAAAAGATGCCCTTTGAGTTCTATTCTGGTGCATTGATGGTGCAGTGAAGATAGCATGTTGTCCACTGTGTAATGGTCACAGTGGTACAAAAGATCATGATGGTACTTCTGTATGTGAGGCCCAAAACACTTTAAGTATGGCCATGTGAAAATACAATATGAAGCCAATTGATAGTGAACAAAGGGAAACATTCATAATGATAGTTTTTCTGGCAGTCATTCACCATCATCATCATCATCATCATCATCATCATCATCATCATTGTTCTGGTTGTGGTGTCTAAATGTTAATCTGTTACATTGCCTGCTTGTTACTTTTGGCTGCTTTCCTGGAGAACCAAAACACTAAGGGTTGATAAGAGTATATTGCAGCATCATGAATTTGACAGGGCATTTTCTTTCTACAGCTGAACTTCATACTGGCTCTACCCCAGGGGCAACTTTTGTGGGTCCAAGAGCCAGTTTTGTGTCCCAAAATCCTCAGAGAACTGCACAAAAAATGCCCCCCTACACCCCAGAATGAAACTGCAGTTTCCTAGAAGTTCACTTTGAAAAACAGGAATTTATTTTTGTTTAATGTTCAACCATGCAAGAGAAAGGATATTATAACCTACTTAAAAGGAGAAATGCTGCCCACAAAGGCTGCCAGGAGGAGTAATTCACCATATTTTTTCCAGAAAAAGAATAGTTGAGAGGCTCAAGGATGATAATCGCAGACTCAGGGGTCACATGGGGCTTTAGGGCCACAGATTGCACACCATTGTTCTGAATGTGATAGCTACCTTCATACAAAAGTCTGTTAAAATTATTCTTCACATTTAGAAGATTTGTCTTTTACGAAACCACGTAGCAACATGAGTCTATGTAAACAGCACTGCCAGTCCCTTCCTTGGCCCCCACTGCTCTGCCTTGTGACTACCAGAACATTTCTGAACCTTCTTAATATGAATATTCTTAATATTACAATTCTTAAAAAGCATAGGTACAGAAACTGGTTGCTCAACATAAAGTATGAGCCACCACTGCTGAAGAATGAAGTGAATCCATGAAGCCATTCATTGAGGCTGAAATCGTCTTGGCTCAGAAAATCTGGGACTATGAAATATTTGTCATGCTATTCGCTAAATAGGCCTCTTCACAAAGTATTAAAAACAATGCTTTTTTTAAAAAAAAACCTTCCAATGGGAACTCTCAGGCATCAACTAGACAAAGCAGTGGAGGTCCTCTCCATCTCAGAAAAGCAATCATATTCCCTGTGGGTCAGTCAGCATATTTTGTTTGCAGACCTCCAACTGGGGGAAAAACATTGTCACTTTAGATAACTATTTTTCAAGCTAAAATATGTGGTGGGCTGGGAAAAACTGAGTGTCTGCGAATTCCAAATTTCCGCCTACTGTTCACAAATTAAATACAAATGTGAGCAGCAGGCAGTTGACTTTTAGAACAGACAAGTGTTGCCACACATTTAAAAGATGGATCCTCTTCAATATTTTCTTGGCTTTCTCTGCCTTCTGCACTATGTAGAGACTGATAGGTCCTGGATTGTTCTAATCCATAGGGCTCTTTCATGCCAGGTCACAGTGCCAGCTGTGCTAAACTTGCACTGTGTGTACTAGTAGTCTATTAAAACCTTCCCAGAATTCATAAGTTAAAAAAAGTACTGTTGAGTTACTTACATCTTGAGAGTAGGCAGAAAAGATGCAAGCTTCCCTTAGACTATTGAGGTAAACAAAGAGGGTCTCATGTAACCACACTGGTGATTATAACAGCTCTAAGGCTAGCTAGCCAAGCATTTACAATGGTTATTACCACTAGATGAAATTTGGAACATGTTAGCTTCCTAATTTCTACTGAAATCTATGAGATTTTATTGCTATTAATTTGGGTGAAATTTTGACTTAGTCATCAAAGCCCAGACAAGGTGGACAATTTGGTCTCTCCTCATGTCTTAGGACTTTGTTGTTCTTGAATGTCATCGTCATCTTATGGTGACCCTATTTAGGAGCGACTTCCAAGAAACTGCCCTGCTGAGGTCTTCCAAACCCAGGGCGATGGCTTCCTTGACTGAGTTTAACCACTTCTAACATGCTTTTCCTCTTTCCCTGCTGCCTTCCACCTTAATGAACATTATCATCTTCTCCAATGAGTCACATTGTCCCATGATATGTCCATAGTACAATAGCCTCTGTTTAGACATTTTGATTTCTAGTGAGAATTCAGACTTGATTTGTTCCAGGAGACATTTATTTATGGTTTTGGAACTCTCATCCAGCACTACCTTCAAAATTCATTTTCCCCTTTTCAGCTTGTTTCATTGTTGAGCTTTCACATCCAAATATAATAATAAGAAATGGATGACCCTGACTTCGGTACTCCATATCTTTACACTTGACAATCTTATTGCTTTCCTTCATAGTGCTTTTCAAGGCTTAATATTCTGTTTTCTTGGTGACAATCTCTATTTTGTTTGATGACTGAGCCAGAGTATATAAAATCCTTAACAATTTTGATTTCTTCATCATCCTCTTTAATTTTCTGTGGTTATTACTTTCTACTTGTGCACTTTCTTCCATAAGTTCCAACAGTAGTCATTCCATGTCGTTCCTATTTTCTGCTAGTAATACATTGTCATCTAAAAATCTGAAATTACTGGTATCTCTTCCACTAGCCTCCTCCCTCTAAGTGTAATCTCGCCTTGTGAATGTTATGTTTTGCAAATAAATGAAAAAGATAGGGTATCTTACAAACTTGCCAGTCAGAAAACATTGTTTATGCATGTCCTCTCCCAACTCTTATCCAGAATATACATCAGGACAATTAAATGTCATCACATTCTTTTTTTGATTTTTAGTGTAAGCCATAGTTTTTCATGATCCACACAGTCAAAGGATTTGCTATGATCTATGAAGTACATAGTATGAAGCTATGTCATTTTCAGCTTTCATAATTCCTCATCACTGACTATGCTGGGCAGGACTAATGTGACTTATAGGCCAAAAACAACTGAAAGGCCATGGCTGCCACATTCCATTCAAAAATTTACTCTTTAGTATCTTCAAATGGCATTTAATTTGTGATCACACCAACCAAACTTTACTGATAATTCTGAACTGAAAAGTTACATTTTGGCAGAATCCAAACTTGTCTTCTGTGGCAAGGTTCACCACTGTCAGTTGTGTATTCAGAGCAGACCATTTAATTTAGCTGATTTTGTCTAATGTGTCTTTCAGCTCATAATGTTCAACATGTATTTCCTGAAAAAAAGATTACTTTCCCCAGAGCCAGGAAATGTTACTTGCTTACAAAACAATCCTCGGTATCTTCCAGTAAGCATGGTTACTGATTTTGTTCCAGTGAGAAACAGGAGACAGGATTAAAATTCTTAATTCCTGGCTATTTTATTGTATAACAACAATTTCCAGATGTCAGGGCCTAGCCCTGAGTCTGAGGGTCTCGCCTGTCTCTCCAGGGAACAAAGACAGAAAGTGTTCCATCAACAGCTGGTGCTACCTTATGAAAGGTGATATTAAAAATCATAACTTTCACTTCATAATTGCCACTCTACCTTTCTACTTGTATAAAAGAAATAAGCAGAATTTTCAGGTTTTCAGAAAGTGGCATGGTTGAGAAGAAGAACTCTAGCATTATTGAGTAATAGTGGCAGATAAACAGGTGGCCAAAAAATGGGCAGGGAGAAGTACAGCATTTACCACTGTTTTCTGTATAGGAGATATCATAGAAATCTTATCATCAGTAATATATAGTAGCTACAGCCACTATATAAAAATATTTATGAATATAGAGTGTCCAAAGTTTTTTGAAACTTTAAAACAATTTCAAGATTTTAAGTAAGTTTCAGTGTACTGCACAATTTTATGTGATTACTCTGACTATGGCCATCGCACTGGACTGCTATAGCACTATTATTCCACTTGCAACATCCTATGGAATCCTGGGGTTTGCAGTTTCGGGAGGGTCACACAACAATAATACAGAGAGTTATAAAATGTTGTACTTCTAAAAAAAATCTAGAAAGATCTATATTGTAATCAGCTTTCATCTAATGAAGACAACTCTTTTGATAGTCGTATGTCTCAGAACCACTTGGGGAATTTCCTATGCCTAACTTGAGGCATGTTTTGTATGTACCCCTACATACCACTCCATAATGGTTGTCTCTCTCTTATTGCATGCACCAGTCCAGTGGCGTGGAGAGCTTATACATCAATAATGGTGGCTCCAGGAAGGTGCAACACTCACATGACATACGTTTTCACTGTGATTAAGCCAGTCCATGCTGCATAAGATTTACTTTACAATTATTATGGTCCTGCGGCAAGCAGTTGCTTAATGTAGCCTCCATGTGGAGGCTGTAATGTTTAATTCAGCTGTAATGTTTAATTTAATGTTTAATTCTTCTGCTTTTCAGTAGGGGTTTCCCATTTGTTTTATGAAAAACCATTTTAGTCTGGATTTTAAAAAGAATGGTAATATTAAATTACATGCATTTATTAGATCTCCAGGAGCATGAAATATAATCTAAAAATTCTGCCTGAAGAACCATTCTGTATTTTAGGATTTTCTACTTTGAGGGAGAAATGTGGTATACCCAAACACTGGAAGTAATGTGTTATAAGTAACAACTTTACCTATAACATGTTAATTGGGGGAGCATAAGGGAATGGTAAAGTTCCTTTCATAAATATCATGACAACTGTTAAGGATGTGTGTGTGTGTGTGTGTGTGTTGGAACAAGTAATACTTACTCAGTATTTTGGCAGGCCCAAAATGCATTGGGAGCATTCTGGGGATATTTGACTACTGTCTTATTTCATGTGTATTTTTTAGAAAGGGAAAAGTAACATAAAAGTAAAAAGTAGCATCAAAAACAATTAGAAAAACTAAGTGGGGAATATGAGTAGTCACCAAAGGTAATGCTTCCTTTTAAAAACTAGCTTTTCATACTCTAATATGGCCTCTTTTTTTTCATTGACATCTTTTTTGTCATAGAGAACACTCAGGAAGACTTCAGTGTGGTGTGCCCAGTGGCTTCTATATGAGTGAGGTTTCAAAGGAGCTGTTTGAGGTGCTGAACCCTATTCCTCAAATAGGTTGAGCACCTTGGATAGCTCTTTTAAAGACAGAGACTTCGTGGTTTCCATATCAGTGAGTCTGTCTATTTTAGTACAAACATGTGTGGGATTCCCCAGCTGACTGATATGGAAACCATGTTGCCACTGAACAAATGAGCCTTCCACTCTGAGAGCAAACTCATAAGTTGCTATTATAAACACACATTTAATCAAGCCTCTCATGTTATGACTATGAGTGAGCTCCACTGAGGCCACAGCCATTTTGTCAATACAAATAGTAGCAATACTAGTCTTCATCACAGAATCACAGAATGTATACTTTTGTGGAATTATTTTCATTGCTAACAGCTCCTGCTAAATACTGATCTAGAATTCATATAAACTCACCCTTTTTTTTTTAACCCTTTGATTTTGGGGCAACAGAATCCTTCCTTTAAAGTAGAAAAAAGTTGGTTTGTGATTGCTTTCTTTCATCATTGTTGCAGGAGGAGGGGAGTGAGGGAACAATTGCCAACTGAAAAAATTTGCATTTTTGCCAGATGCCTGGAGTCTGTCAAGCTGCTTGCTCTATTATAATGTATATTAAACCTCGGGCTATGAGTTTCTATTATGCTGGAAGGGAGAAGAGAATGACTATAGGCAAAACCATAAATATTATTCATACTCTCAGTAGTATGACAGATCATGTTTGAAATGCTGGCCCTGGTCAAACCATTGTGTTTAAATGGCAACAAATGAATAGAAGGAACTGTTCGCTTTTCATTTATGCACTGCACCAGCTATTGTTTCCCTTGTGTGTTGAAGTAAGCATTGAGTATTCTCCAGTTTCAGCTTTGAGGTCAAAAATAATCATTTCAATGGAGTAGGGATTTTTTTTCTTGAAAAATCAATGCACATATTATATGAATAAGGGTGTTTTTTTTTTTTTTGGTGTTATATGAATAAGTTTTATATCACCACTCCCATATCTTATTTGGTAACATTGCTTTCCCTGGTGGTTTCTTTCATAACACTGTTTTCCCATGTTGTGATTCCAGTACTTTACTGGGGTTGCTTCTTTCAGCCACATGGATGATCCTAGATAATCAGGAGGTAAAGAACAAGATAATATTGGAACACCAATTTTGTCAAATGTCAAATACTGTGTATTTAGAGGACCTGCAAGCTGGAGAACTAACAAAATAGACATAAAGAGTTGCTTATAATTAGTTCCTTGTTTTAATCATAACAAGCACAACAGTCAAAGTCAATATTTAAGTTTATTGAGGTCATATGACATGTTCAAATCCACTTTGAGTTCATTTGAACAAAGCGTAACTAAGCAATGGTAGAACTGCAATTTAATGAGGGGTTCTTGCAGTATATGTGCAAATGTTAGTTACTTCTATAGTTATAGAACTATGGCTTTACTAAATGGCAGTGACAGATAGCATATGGTTCCACTACTTGCTTATGCAGTACCTAGTACTACTATATTTGCTTTATTTAAAAAGTAGCTGAAAGTAATTATTCTAATTACATTCAAGAACCAGAAAACAGTTCCTTTTAACACGTTGGAACTAACTACTTTGGGCTATTGAACAATAGCTAATTTCTTTTTTCAAAACATCATTTCAGTCTCTAACTCAGGTCCAAGGTAATACTGGTACAGTGTGTCCTCTGTATTTGCAAGGGTTCTGTTCCAGGAATCCCTACAAATACCGAAATTCATGAATGCTCACATCCCATTATATTTAATGGCAGTGACATGCTATGGATGCTTCAGCACATCCATGTGCCCATCACTGCCATTTTGGATAAAGGGACATGGCACTTTGCATGAGCTGAAAATCGCTCACATGGAGGTTGTGGGTAAGGAGGGCACACTGTAGGTCAAAAAACTTGGTTTGCATAGTTGTGTTGAATTCAATTGTTGCACAAGTAATATTTTTGGATACAGCATGGGTATACTATCTCTTAGGCAACTGGCTGCAGAGTCAAAAACTTTGCTGGACTGCTTCCTTGCTCTAATTCTGGAAATTTGCCACTGCTAATACTTGGATAGGAAAGTGGTGCCATAGAACCACTTTCCAAGTTGGCTAAATGCTCAAGTGTCACATTTATTTGTGTTTTTTCCCTCATTTTGGTGGCATTTAAGGATCTTTTTAAAAAGTTAACATGTATAAAATATAGCTGCTTTTCAAATAAATTTAAAAATTACCTCCAATTAATTTAAAAGTTAGCATTCATCCAATTTTAATAAGTCATTAGAATTCCTTCTACTCATTAGGAATAAATAACATTCCCCCACTGATGCTTGATTAATTATATGTTAATGCACATTTGTGCAGAGAGCCAACATGGTATAGTGGTTTGAGCATTGGGCTACAACTGTGGGAGATCAGGGTCTGAATCCCCTTCCGCCATGGAAACCCACTGGGTGAATTTGGGCAACTCACAGTCTCTTAGTCACAGAGGAAGGCAAAGGCAACCCTCTCCTGGGGCGGGTGGGGACTTGCTCAGAAAAACCGTGATAGATTCATTTTAGGGTCACAAAGGTTAGCAGTGATTTGAAGGTAGGAGTGAAGCCCATAGGCTGCACTCAGAATTCAACTCCAAGGCTATTTTTGCCATCCCTCAAATTGCATCCAAATGGCCAATGATATCTACCAGCCTCTGAGGGTGCTCTGGCCATTTCATCACATTTTCAGGCATTTTGTTCTTCCCTCACCTTCCCTCACCTTTTTCCTCCTATATAGAAAGTTCCAGGAAAACTTTTTTCCCCAAAACCTGAAGGTGAGACAGGGGACAAATTTTCTGAAACGTGGCAAAATGTACTGTAGTGCACACACACAACTTGGGAATAATAGTTACCATCTGAGGACAAAAACATATTTTTTAGCCTCTGATAGTGAGGGTCACTAGGGGTAATACTGGAGGGGTGTCTCTTTACGGTCTAGGGGTAACATGTTCCTCCAGTCCCTAGAAATTCCTCATCCTAGCACCAGGGATATACGGAATTCATTGTAATCAAAGAGCAAAACCTTTGTTAAAGCAGAAATAAAGGTGACCTGCATACATTCAATCTGTTCAAATGTTTACCGTGTATGAACTATATTTTTCCTAACAACCATGATGACCTGAAAACACTCAGAAGTCCATAGTCTTCCTCTCTCACCTTCCTGTTGTTGTTGTTGTTTTTTAAAAAATATTTTTATTATACAGGAGCAGGTTCCTGGCCTTTGATAAATTGTTGTTCTTCACTTAAGATACTTCTTTAGATATCTCTCTGGAAGCTGTGATGTTATTTTGTGTATTAAGTGTGGGCCTAGGGATCTGTTATTTGGCTTTTCCATCCACTGAAAAATGAACTGACTTATATTTTAGATGCCAAGGTAAATGGATAGCATCACTTGAAGGATGTGCATTCAACATGACATAGTAAGTGCCTGGTACATAAATATCCTAAGCAAGAATCTGGCCTGTCATTCGTTGTCATTCTAGGTAATTCTCTGGTATAAAATTGGTTCTTAAATATTTGCTTAATACTCATCTTACAGGTGGCTGATGGGCCATGAAAAAACAAATGGAAAGGGGGAGCATTCTATCCACAGAATTTGTTGTTGCTGTTCTTGCATATTGTTCAATAATGTGCAGGGAAAACTGAAGGCTTCCCCTTGATAGGAATAGGCTAATTTTTTATTATATTTCTTATTACTAATTTTTGAGTTATAAAGTATATATGTTTCCTGACTTTGCACTGCAACTGATGCAAATTGTCCTCTTGCCAAGAAAGGGGTGGGGGAACTACATCTTCATTGTCGGTAATCATTCTGATGAATCCTCAGTTACGTTTCTGCACCTCAGTGGGAATAAAGCTAAACCCCAGAGAATAACACAACATCCAAGTGCAAAAATGCCTGGCAACTAACATCAGAAATGATGAAGGGATACATTCCCAGACTGCTCTGAATGTTTCTTCACACTGTGGCTTAACCTAATCTCAAAGCTGGAGGGATGACCAAGATTTTGAGGATTCATAGTACATTCCATAATAGAAGCATGCTTATAGAAAGTATGAATATGAAAATAATCAGTGGAAGCCATTTTATCAGGTAATATGTCTGAGGGCCAAAGTAGAGGAGATGATCCACATTGGAACTCTAGTAGTGGTGATGGGGATAGGTGTTTAATTCTTATCCTTCCCCACCCTAAATGGCTTTGACCTGGCACACCATGACTGCAATTTGTATTATAAAATACAAATACTCCATTGCCTTAATGTATTATTAAGGATCCATTAAGCCAGACTGTCCCAGATTGCCCCCCCCCCCAGTTTACTCAACAGTAGAAGAGGTTAAAAAAAGAGCAGCTGCTAGCCATGTGCTAAATCCAGTTGTTAGTCTCAACCAGAGAAGATCGTTTTGGTGAATGGGATTTGTGAAGCTGACAATTCTGTAAGTCTCAATGATTCAATTGGACTACTTGGGAATAAATTGGATTAAGCTCTACACTTTGGCCTTTGAAATGAAAGACACTGAATCTACCAATGTATATGGTAATCTCTCTTGTGTCCCCCAATGGCATTTTTACCATTTTGCAGCATTTTTATGGTATGAGGTCTGATCTTGGCCTGTAATTTCTTTAACCACAAGTTCTCCTCAATAATTCCCCTTGCAACTGAATCAGCATGTTCATTCATTTGTACATATGGATTAGCTCCTTCTTCTTAAATTGCTTGAGTCTGTTCTCCAATATCAGCCTGTCTGGATTTTATGATACAGGCTGTCCTAGCAACATCTTAAGCGTCTTTGGCAGAAACCCAAGAGAGGTCCTGGGCCCTTTGACAAGAAAGGCCCAGTTTGTTACCCTCTCAACTGACCTTCTGCCATTTCAGTTACATAGACAATTGATAAACCAACATATAAGAGTGCTGGAATTCCTTCAATTAACTTTTGTAGACGTTCTGCTTGCCTTATTCTTCTCTTGTTTAGTTTGTATTTTATCACTCTTTTATGAAATCCTTACATTTCATTGTATTTTTGTTATTTGTTTAGTCACCATTCTGATGGTTTGTTAGAAAGAGTATAAACTTAATAAATTACAGAAATAAGTTTATAATCCTATCACTGAGGCAGTTCATGAAAATAATAGCCCTCCAAGAGGTCTCTGTGAAATGTGCACATATTTTAATATACCACTTTGTAAGCAGTTTTCCATAACATACGGCGTTTACACCCACTTTCTGATTGGAAAATTATATCACCGTATGTTCTAACACAGTGGGCCCCAACCTGGGGTATGCATATCCCTAGGTGTACACATCAGGATATTTATGGGCAAGAAGAAGAGGAGGAGGAGGAGGAGGAGGAAAAGGTTCCAATGCTCCTCTCCCACATAGGTGTGGAAGGGCATGCATGCAAGGAGGAGCCACTCACCTATTCAGAGATGAGTGTAGCCCACTTTGGGGGTGGGATTTTGGTGGGTCTGTGCTGCTTCTCCCTATTGGGCAGATGGGTGGAAGTTTCAGTGCGGGCTCAAGAGGGTGGTCACTTAATCTGAGAGGAACCAGAGCAGAAGGGTTGTGGTGGGAGTTCTGAGGGGACAACGCTACAAGTGCAAATGGTGCTTGAATCTAAGCACAGACTAAGTGAGGGGGACCCAAGCAGGGAGTGGTATGGGCCAGGCAGCTTCTTGCAACAGGTTTCCAGGGATGCAAAGCGGGCTGTTCCACCACCCCAGGCCCCAACTATTGGTCTCTTCCTTGGTCATGGAAGAAGAAAACTTGCACAGCCCATCTCAGTGTGCTTTGGGGCCAAGATGATTCTGGTAAGTGTGAGTGTATATGAGAGAGAAGGAGGGGAAGCACAAGGGAATGAGTAGTAGTCGTGATGATGGTGATCATATCTGGAGGAAGGAGTTCACCAGATGGGGGAGAAAAGGCCAAGGACTTGGTCTGTGTCTGGTTTTTGTTGTCTTCAGATAGCTATGTTTTCTTTAGGTGTAGCATGAATGGGACTGGTTAACTACACCCTTTCCTCCCAGTCCAACTTCCTTGAGAGGAAGCAGTTGTGTATATGTTGGGGGGGGGGTTGGAGAGGGGAGTTTGTGATGGAAATGTTAAGCTATAGGCAGTTGCATCTTTCATCCTTCACTGGTCTCAGTCGGTGCTCTTATCTTGGGTGGGGAAGGGGGGAGAACATAGCTGGTCAGCTTCCCTTGAAGGATCTAAGATGGAGCAGCTCAAGCTAAGGAGGTGCAGGAGGATCAGTAAATGGGAGCTGTTGTGGTGCCTGTTTTTTTTTTTTTTTTGGCAACAGTAAATGGGAGCTGCCATGGTGCCTGTTTTTCATGCATTAAAAAATGGAGAGCTGAACTATTAGCAGTGGGGAGCTCAATCAGGCCTGTGAGCAGTGTTCAGTGAGTGAGTTCTTCTGGGTCTTCTCTACATCTCTTCCCTTTGTCATCATTTTAGCTCTTAAATTAATTTTTCAATTTGTGTATTATCAGATAGGAATAAGTGGATAATGTAATGTAGTTTTTTTAAAAAATCTGTGATGTATTTACCTGAATTCATTGTATCTTCTGAGTTTTGAATGTAAATGTATATGCACTGTCGGTTCACCTTATTATTCCATTGCTTTTCAATCTCATTACTGGGCTATTTGTCAGAGTTACAACATATACATTTGAAATAGCAGCAATTATATTAATTACAAACATGTTGATAATATGAGGGGTACAATTTATGGAAATGGACTGCCAAGTGAAATAAAAGGTTGGGAACCATTCTTACAGCAGAAGTAGTTTGGGTGTCAAAGGTCCTTTCCGCAACTCACCTTTTCTCGCCACTGGGGTGCGGGGATCACACGAGCAGCCTCCAGCGAGAGGCTCTCACGTCCCCATTGCTTCAGCTCCGCAGCTGCTGGCTGCTTGTGCAAGCCCCCCCTCTTCCTTCTGCAGTGCAGCCTGGAAGTTTCCCAGGCTGCGCTGGGGCAGGAATCGCGAGCACCGCAGCTCTGGAGCTCTGCACACATGGCAAGTGCGCACAGGGCCCTGGAGCGATGTGCGATCATGCACCATTTTCGGCTTAAAGCTGAAAATGAAAAAGTGTGCGATCAGCGCCTGCCAGACCCTGGAGCGTTGCGCGATTGTGAGTGCGTCATGTGGACTGCTCCTCACATTTGCACGATGCTCGAGGGGCCCTGTCACATGGCAAATGCCGTGCGAAAAGGGCCAAAGAATAACCCTCTTTTAAGTCTTGCATTGATTTAGGAAGTGCATAGATGTGACTCAAATAAAATTCTTCTCCATCTTTAACTGGGATTCAACTGTATAAGTACTGGAATCTTTGTGGTGGCAACTGTTAGTTTTTGATAATATCAACTCTTTTCCATTAATAATGGTTCCACCGAACATACTGTGGCAAATAACAAATAGGGAGACATCAGTGGCTATACTGCAATCTCTGGGAGAACAGATGAAGATCTTCTTTCTTCCTCCATCCTTTTCGGTCATATCAGCTAAAGCCAACTGTTACCACAGTGACATATCGAATCAAGGACACTTAAATAAGTGGGGACTTATAAAGTTCTCACTGATTCTATAGGAATCTATTCTAGTGAGAGTGAACAACTGGATTTAGCCCTATATGTTTAGTATATATTTTTATCTTCACATTAATTCCTCCCCACATGCTAGTTTTAGGTGTTGCAGTGTGGGGTTTGCAAACCGCTTACCCCATGAATTTCATGGGGTTTCAGTGATTTTTTGTTAGTTGTATGAATAATGTTTATAATCTTTACTTTGATGAATTTGTTAGTATTTTACTGCTCTATAACTTTGAATAAACTTCCCAGAGTATTTGTAAAGGGGCTGCATGAAAATGTTGCAAGCAAGCAAACAAATAGTGAAGGAAGCTCCTCAGAAGTAAATCAGCTCAGATGCTATGTCCCATGTTTACAAATGAATCTCTACCTACTGCAGTTGTATTGGTTCACAAACTATAGTTTGTGTGTGTTCCGTGTGAGGCACTAACATAGAAGCTTTGATGTAGAGCTCTTAACGTGAGACAATGCAAATGACATTTACTAGCAATCTTTTCTCCCCATTAATGAACGGTACTTCAGGGAGTGTAAAGGCAAGAGGCATATAATTTCTGAACTATTTAAATTGCTAATTAGATCTGTACAGGAGGTGTATTCCTAATGCAGACAATTACAACGGCTCCTAAGTGTTTGCTTTACAGTTGCTAATTACTGCAGAAGCCAATTAATTGCTGTTGACTTTTTGTATTCTTTTGCATATCGCCAGTTAATATTTACATTTATAATGAAGACAAAATTGGCAAACACTGTGTCATTTTGTAATGAACAATTCCAGTGTCTAAACAATGAGCACATTATCTCATTTGTGCCTGAAGAGTACAGCTGATTAGCATATGTTCTGTGCACATTAGAACAACGTTGCTCTTTCTTCTAAAGAGAGAAGCTGTCGGTTGGGTACCGCTGGTGCAGGTGTGGTGTCTCTATGGTGCTCAGAAGTTCTTATTTGAAGTATGTTCCTTGAGAGGACAAAGGTACCCATACCCTTGGTATATCCAAACATACTGTTCCATAGGGCCAGGCTAATTATAACAACTCAAGGTCTCTAAGGTCCTGACATTTCTGAATTTCCATCTATGAACGCAATCCAAACCCAACTGAAGCCACTTGTGGAAGATCATTGAAAGTCACCCTAGAAATACAGGATCTATTTGTGGCATCTTACACAGCTTGGATAACATTTTCAAACCCAGTTATACTGGTCTTCCCCCCATCAAGTCAAAAAACACTGAATGGGGGATTTTGTAGGGAACATGCATGGAATTGCCTCCACAAAGGATAGATTGTTTAAAGTAGCGATGGAAAAGCTATAGCCTTCCAGATGTTGGACTGTAACTCCCACTGTTCCTCACCACCACTTTAACCCCACTCACCACTGACATGTGGCCCCCAACAGATTACTCCCTATGAAATGTGACCCTCAACTGGAAAAACAGCTTTCCTATTTCTGAAATAGAGTGATGTTGCACAGGCCCCACTACTGTTTAACTGAAAGTGGTTTTAAGTATTTTGAAGGAAATGTACTTCAGTCATTGTTCATCTTTCCTGCTTGGCCCATCTGGCTACTCACTCAGAAGAAAAAGGTTGGACAGAGATGCTCTGTAAACTCAGTCTAAATTATTTACATTAGATTTACAGAAGTGGATGAACATCTATGGGCTGACACTGAGGCCAGAATCTCAAGAGACTTCTATCTTAACCATGCAAACTATCCTAACTGCAAACTGTAGTAATAGATCTTGCAGCTGTCTGGCCAATCTTCCTTAAACTTCCTAAGCCCAGAGGCTCAAAGAGATGTAATTAGCCTGGACTAACTGCACAGGTTGCCCTCTTCCTCTACCCCTGGATTCCTCGACCACAAATGCCAGTCCTTACACTCCCAAAGGACCTCAGGGTTCTTACCAGTGCTTGCTACTACTTAGCCCCTGCACCACTTTGCCAAATTACCAACTAATGAATGAGCACTATCCCCAACCCTAGTGTCCCAATTTCTACTATGAATCAGTGTAGCATAGTCAAAAACAGCCAATCTTCTGCAACAAGTCATCTGGGAGGGCCAAAATTCCAACCCCAAAGTGAATGGTTACAACCTGCACTGACCAAAAAGAGGCAGGCAATAGGCTGAGCAAATGGCCAAAAGAGTCCTGGGAGGAGATAGTATGGGCTTGTGTAGACCAGAAACTGCCTGCCCTGTGCATAGCATTGCAAAATGAGCCTTGGTATGTACTTCCCTGGTTTCCCTTTGACAGTGCAGGGAAATGTTGGCCCAGCTCCCTTCTACAGTATGGAACTGAATTGCCTTCTGACCTGTCATTCCACAGCCAAATGCTCTCCTTTTACCTCCTGTGAGTATGAAGAGTGATGGGCAGTCAGCTGATGGACTGGAACATGGCACAAACTGGCCTGCTTACTAAGCTGTTCAAACTTCAAGCTGAATTTCCGAAACTGTTCATTGTGTTGAAATTGGTCTGTCAACAATACCAAAAAAGCACCCTGCTCGTACAGAGGGTCCTAAAGCTGGGTCACCAGACACTGCTGGGTTTAAACTTCTAGAACGTTTAGGCAGCATGATCAAAAGCCAGGAATTCTGGGAACACTGGGACTTACAGTTGAAAGCTACTGCCCCAATACTTTGTCTCCTGCACCAAGTAGTTTGATTTAATTGATAGGCAATTCTCTTCTGAAAGGCTGAGTGTGTGTGAAATCATTTTTGTTTAAATAAAAACTAGGTACAATCGGGCGATATTATGGGAAAACCTGACAAAACTGATAGAATCATGGATAAAAACAGAGAACAATCTGAATTTAGAAGAATGGAAATTGGCTTTACCTTCTTATGACCCATTTCTCTTCCTTATTTGCAGTGTTACTTATCAACAAACACAGCATCATAATCACAACTTAGAAAAAGTTATTTTTGGACTACAACTCACATAACTCCCCCCAGGCAGCATATCCACTGGCCATCAATGACTTGGATGAAGGGGTAGAGGGCATGCTGATCAAATTTGCAGATGACACCAAATTGGGAGGGATTGCTAATATGCCAGAGGACAGGATCAAAATTCAAAGTGACCTTGACAGATTGGAGAGCTGGGCCAAGGCTAACAAAATGAATTTCAACAGAGAGAAATGTAAGGTCCTGCACTTAGGCAAAAAAAAAATGGAATGCACAAATATAGGATGGGGAACATGTGGCTGGATAACAATATGTGTGAAAGGGATCTAGGAGTCTTGGTAGATCACAAGCTGAACATGAGTCAGCAGTGTGATGTGGCAGCCAAGAAAGCCATCGCGATTCTTGGTTGCATCAATAGGAGTACGATATCTATTTGGAATACTGTGTCCAGTTCTGGGCACCTCAATTCAAGAAGGATATCAACAAGCTGGAATGTGTCCAGAGGAGGCGACCAAAATGGTGAAGGATCTGGAAGCCATGTCCTATGAGGAGAGGCTTAGGGAGCTGGGTATGTTTAGTCTGCAGAAGAGAAGGTTAAGAGGGGACATGATAGCTATGTTTAAACATTTGAAGGGATGTAATGTTGAGGAGGGAGTGGGCTTGTTTTCCGCTGCTTCTAGAGACTAGGACAAGGAGCAATGGATTCGAGCTGCAGGAAAGGAGATCCCACCTGAACCTCAGGAAGAACTTCCTGATGGTCAGAGCTGTCTGGCAGTGGAATATGCTACCTCAGAGTGTGGTGAAGTCTCCTTCTTTGAAGGTTTTTAAACAGAGGCTGGATGGCCATCTGTTGGGAATGCTTTGATGTGTGTTCCTTCATAGCAGGGGGTTGAACTAGATGGCCCCTGGGGTCTCTTCAAACTCTATGTTTCTATGATTCTATGGAAGTTGCAGTTCAAAATGTTATTTTTTCTAAAGTTCTTTTAGCTATAGCAACTCCTTTATCAATGCTTATTCCTTTCTCTCTTAAGGAACTTTGGGCACAAATTTATCAGGAACCTCTGCAGAAGACTCACTGAATGAGCAGAAACATTCACAATCCATTCATTTCAGTAGGCCCGCACAGACAGAAGTTCCTGTTGCAGTCTTAGTACATAAGTTAAACATGCTATTATATGTATATTTAGTTGAAAAAGTCAATCCCATTGCAACCAATGGCACTTCTCAGTAAATGTGTATCGAACTTGGATGCCCCCCATGTATTGTATCTATTGTATCCTGGTAATGGAACAGGAGTGTCTTTGCTGCTTTGAGTGGAAGTTGCTTCCTTCCCCTCTAATGTGGGCTAAATCATCAAGGACTCATTTATCGTGCTGAAGCTTCCCATTGCGCATGTGTTTTTCATTTAATTTCGTGCATTAAAAGTTGCCAAAATGCATTAGAGATAATAAGACTAAAGATGATGTCATGTTTTCCTGGATAATATCTTCTTCTTAACTGGACCACACATGCATCTCTCCTGTGTCAGCTCAATGATGCAGAAAGACTGTGACAAATCAACTCCCTGTGCAATTATGGAAACTAAATGGGCAACATCCACCAGACAATTACAGGGTTATTCGCGTGGGCTGCTCTATGATTCCTCCCCCTTTTCCTTGCCAAGTGTTGTTGTTTTATATATTCAAGCTGAAAGTTCAAAAGCCAGGTTTGAGTCACTGACATCTAGAGCTAGGATGCTGAGCTGTGGTGGATTAAATGAACCTGTCCTCCATCCTATCTTGAAAGAATCACAATATACTAGAATCCTATAATAGTTAACCCTCATGCACCTGAATGAGATGGTCTGTTCCTCCAAAGCCACATTTTGCTCCAGAATTAGATACACAAAGCAGGCATTCTGTGGAACACCACTGGAACTGTTGTAAAAAGTTTCACCAAATATCAGGCAGGTGTCCTGTACTGATTTGTTTTGCTTTTAGAATGAGTTGGGAGTGGGGAGAGAAATATTCAAACAATTCTATAGCTTTTTCCATTGGGGGTCTTCCATTGGGGGTCTATGATGCTTTTTTTTTAATGCGTTGTTCTTTGCATTCAGTGCAACCAGCATGTGGGATCAGTAAAGGACTGGATAAGGGCAAGCAAACTGAAGCTTAATCCAGGGAAGATAGAGATGTTGATGCTCCTGAAGGAGTCCAGGGTGTTCTTGGTCAGTTGAAAGGAAGCCTGTGTGCCAACTGCACCTGTTCCTGGAAACACCTGATTGGGCCACGGTGGTACATGTCTGAGGCCATTTCCACACTACACTGTTATAGTGCTATTATTCCATTTTCAACATCCTGTGGAATTCTGGGGTTTGTAGTTTTACTGAGGCCAAAGAACTCTCTGGCTAAGAATTCTAAAGGCCCCTCCCTAAACTGCAAATCCCAGGATTCCATAGAGCGTTGAAAGTGGAATAATAGCACTATAACAGTGTAGTGTGGAAATAGCCTTAGTTATACCCTACTTACATTATTGTAATGCGTTCTACATGGATCTGCCTTTGAAAAATGTTTGGAAACTTCAGCTGGTGCTTCAGCTGCAGTCAGAGTGTTAACTGGGGCAAGATACAGGGACTCCCCTCTCACAACCAGGTCACTACCTGACAGTTTGTTTCCATGCACAATTCAAAGTGCTAGTTATGACCTATAAAGCCCTGCATGGCTTAGGTCCAGTCTATCTGACAGGCTATCTCCCTGTGTGAGCCTGTCTGGGCCGTGAGATCCTCAGGAAAGGCCCATCTCTCAGGCCATTTCCGCACAAGACTGTTATAGCACTATTATTCCACTTTCAACATCCTATGGAATCCTGGGGTTTGCAGTTTAGAGAGGGGCAGGTCAGCCCCTCCCTAAACTGCAAACCTCAGGATTCCATAGGATGTTGAAAGTAGAATAATAGCGCTATAACAGTCTTGTGCGGAAATGGCCTCAGTTCCACCACCTTCCTAGTCACAGCTGTAAGGGACATGAGATAAGGCCTTCTTGTAGTTGCTCCAGGCCCTGGGGCAACCTTTTCTTTCTGTCAATAAGCAAAGGCTTTCTTTTTATTATTCTGACAGGATTTTTAAAACTGGAGGTTTTCAGAGAAAGGGCTTTAGAGGGTGCTGTATATGTATTTTTGAATTGTTCTTAGCTCTTTTTAGGCATGTATTTTAAACTGTTTAAATATTGTGCATAGTTTAATTCCATTTTAATGTTGATTCTGTATGTTTTTAGCTATACTGTACTTGTTTTGAATTGTAAGTTGCCTTGAGTCTTGATTTTGGAGAAAAAGGATATAAAGATAATGCTGATGACAACAACATTGATCAATGATCATAATGATTAATCAAAGCAGTAGTGCTGTGAACTAGTTGTCAGTAGCAGACCCCATTCAAACAGGGAAGGGGGCACTACTGAATTTCTCACTGGGTTCAGGCAATGGAATTGTGCATTACAAACTAACTCTGACTGTCAATATACCGTGGTTGCCAATGGGCCCAGAAAGCACTAAGGTTTTGCAACCAATTTGGGTGAATGAAGCAGAGAGGATTAATTTGGACCAATTCATATGAGCTCTGGATTGGAACAGAATGGCTCCATTATGTACTGGAGAAGAAAAGAAAAAGCAGAGTTTGAATCTCTTTGACTCAATCCCAAAATCCGGATGCCAGCAATGAATGGGGAACAGCCAGCTAGTGTATCTCCAATATGAACATATAGGCATAATGCAATGGGGGAGAAGGAGGTCTGGGTTTTGCTCATGGATAGCTCTACCATGAAATCTGGATCAAGAATCTCACTAGCACTCTCCAATCGTAGTGCTTATGGAGCAGTAATATGTGAAGTTGCATAATAAGTATTTTCTCCTGGCCTCTTTCTGTGGGTGTAGCTGTCAATTGTCATCCGAGTCAGTCTGGCTGAGTCTTTTAATTTCCTTTTTGCTTTGTTGAACAGCCTAGCCTAACTTTCTATTTGATTCTCTTATTCATTTGACTATTTAATGAGTCTCTGCATATTTAAGGTAGCAAAATGTATTTCCCCAACCTCAGTTATCACTATTTGTTGTTGTTATTTATGTGAAAGATGGATGCAGGTAGTCTGACTCACCACAAGAAAGAGAGCATTGTCCTAGACTTCTCTGAGACTGGAACAGGTCCCAAGATTATTTACTATCTGCTTTCACACTAAACAGTAAATGAACAGGACTAAACCAACTTACATCACTAGCAGTCTGCTTGAACGCCATCAACACCTTCAGAAGTTGCACCAATCAGTCTTGCTCAGAACAGAAGCAGAAAAATTAAAAGCGTCCAGGCAGCAGGGTACATATGGCAGGAACAAATGGTGGTGGTAGCACCAGCTATCAGTCTGTTCCATCAGATAGTTTAGGTAGGTGAGGGAATTATGGGGAGAGAAAGAGAGAGAGAGAAGTTTCCAATAACAATCCAGATCACCTGATCATCTACAAGGGATCAAATCTCCTTACAAAGGAGATTTGACCATTTGGATTGTTGGTAATAAATACAACATGCTCTTGTCACCCTTCCCTTTACTTCCTTTTGTTGCTTCATTGATTTACAGTGTTAGTTTGCTGGCAGAAGAAAGCAGAGGGGACATCCTTTTTTCAAATTTACTGTCATTATGGTTATCATTTTTATGACCATATATTTTGGTAAGACTTAGATTTAGCTAACTGATGATTTGGAGGTATAGCCTGAGAACAAAGGCCACATGAAATAAATAATCAAGACTTACTAGTCAACTCTTTTTTTTCCAGAAACAGCAAGATTTGCAGGTTCTTATCTTCAAATGCCCTAGAATTATTTGTCTGAAAAAGTCCAGAATAGAACAGATTGGCTCCTTATCAGTACAGAGGGGTCCAGGTCAGCACAGGGAAGGCCCTAAGATGGAGCCTGCTGCCTATGGACTAGGGATGTAAATCTTTTTGACTATTTCAATCTCACATTAAAGGACAAATAATTTCCATAGTTTTCTCCCTGCTATGGAGGAAAGAAAATGAGCATTTCTGTGCAGCATTCTCTCTTTATTTGCAAATTTGCAAAGTGTTCTGGGGGATTATGCTGTGCAGAAATGCATTTTTTTTTTCTGTGTCAGGAACTATATATTTCCGCACAGAATATACTACCAGAACACTTTGGGATATTTCTGTAGGGAGAAAAAACTGTGCAAAAATCTCAAGACTCTGGCCCCTTCCGCATGGCATTTGCCATGCAAAAGGGCTCTTGGAGCATTGTGCAATTGTGAGGAACGATCTGCATGATGCACTCACAATCGTGCGACACTCCAGGGGCTGGCAGGTGCCAGATTGCGCACCTTTTCATTTTTGGCTAGAAGCCGAAAATGGTGCGCGATTGCACTTGCTCCCAGGCCCCGTGCTCATTTACCTGGCATGTGGAGCCTCCAGAGCTGCACTGGTCGCGCTTCCTGCCCCAGCGCAGCCTCGGAAACTCCTAGGCTGCACTGCGGAAGGAAGAGGCGGGGCTCTTACGCAAGCAGGCAGCTCGTGTGGAGCTGAAGCAGCAGGGACACAAGAGCCTTTCGCCGGAGGCTGCTCGCGTGATCCCTGCACCCCAGCGCCGGAAGAAGGTAAGGAAGAGTGCAGAAAGGGCCTCTGTTTTTCTTCCCAAGAAGGTTCCCCAAGTGTATGGTTTTTTTAGGGGGAGGGCAGGGAATGAATAATGGCAGACTATGGCCCTTTTCACATGTGGGGGGGGGACGGGCGAAAACACCCCAAAACGGAGCTTACCTCCAGCCGGGTGAGTCCGTCGCCACATGGAGCAGCGCAAGCTCGCTGCTCCACACTCCTCCAGCGTCGCAGATGGCAGCTTCCGGTTGGTGGAGGCTCTCCACCAACCGGAGAAGCTCGCCAGCCGGAAGCCCGCCCCCGGCAGATCTGCAGGCACGCAGTTGTGTGCGCCTGCTGATCCACTTTAGAGCCGGGCAACGGAGCGGCACGGGGCTGCGCGCTCCGTGCTTTTTAAAAACCTCGAAAAAGAGGTTTTTAAAAAACACGCAGCCCGGCTAGTTCCAGCCGCTCCTGAGTGGATTCTGGTGTGGAACTACGAAAAGTAGTCCACGCCAGTCCACTCTACGGTGTAGAAGACCTCCGTGAGAGGTCGCTCTACACCGTTCCCCCCCCACATGTGAAAAGGGCCATTATTTCCATCTTTGCTGTAGGCTGCATTAAGTGTTGCCCTAAACTTTTTTAAAAAGGCTGCTATAAACAGTTTTGAAGCATATGGAATTCTCTGGATTATTGCCAAAGTAGAATAGATGGTCTGAGTGATAAACTTGATGGGAGCCAACATGGTACAACAGTTTGAGTATTGGAGGAGGACTTTAGGAGATCAGGATGCAAGTCCCTGCTCAGCCATGGAAACCCGTTGGTTGACCTTGGGAAATTTGTATTTCCTCAGCCTTAGAAGAAGGCAGTGGCAAATCTCCTCTGAATAAATCCTCCCTAGTTTGAAGGAGAGGAGCTGACCTCACTTTTAGTTTGGGGAAAAGAAGACTGTGAGATGAGATGATAGTCATCTTTAAATACGTGAAGTGATGTCATGTAGAAGATGGAGTGAGCTTGTTTTCTGCTGCTCCAGAAACTAGAACATGAACCCATGGAAGTCAATGACAAGAAAAGAGTTTCCACCTTAACATTTGGAGGAACTTCTTTAAAGAGCTGTTTGACAGTAGAACATACAAGATGGTGGATTCTCTATCTTTCGAAGTCTTTAAGCAAAGGTTAGATGGGCATCTTTCAGAAGTGCTTTCTGCATGCCAAGGGGTGAACGAGATGGTCTTTGCAATCACTTTCAGCTCTAAGATTCAGTGAATCTATGATTCTATGCATCATAAGCTTACTAAGTGGCATGGATATGTGAATGGGTAATGGCTCATCCTGAATAGGATGAGGCCCAGCATGACAGGGCCCACATGAAATCCTCTGTGTCAGAGGATGAACTCAAGCCTTTAGCTTAGAGTCTTCCTTTGGAACCACTGAAGGCCAAAGCTGAGCCTGGACCCTCCAGAAAAGATCCACTTCACCCGGAGAAACAGAGAGCAGAAGGTGACTCTGAAACAGAAATGGCTCCAAATGTTATCAAGAGACACTGTCTGAAGATACTGGACTCCAGAACCTAATTGATGTCATGTGCTGGGCCCCAACCAAGGATCTCTCAGTAGTAATCCATCCACTTCAGTGACACCTGTGTGAGGAAATGTTTAAGTGCAGCTATATACAAATACAATAAGGCCCAGACAGCTAGCTTCTAAGAACACTGGATTTTTTTAAAAAAAAAATTGACTGCCATATTCTCTGCTCTCAGTGTCCCTATACTGCTGGACACCTGACCTTGCGACATTCCACAGGCCATGGTTTTGAATCTTCTTTGGTCTGATTTACCACCTGGCAGTATGCTCCTCAGTTTACTTGACCTTACTTTGTCTCTTGATCAACCTCTGTGCCTACTTCAGCCCACTCTTGTGAACATTATGTACTGACTGAAGCCTGCTGTGACTCTCTTTATTTCCACTCCCCAGAAACTGTTGCTTTCTGGTGAACTCTTTGGCCTTGTTAAAAATATAAAGCCATAAACCAAGAAAGAAAATTATATGACTGGTATTTTATCTGCAATTATTTGTGTTCTCAACATTGTAAATCACTTGTTGGGGGGAGTAATTCCTGCCAAGAATATATTTAAAGTATATAAATATTTGAAGCAAAGAGTTTGGAAGGACTGTAATCTGAAATAATGTCTGAGAATATTGTTACATTTTTGATACGATGAGTAACATTTCATTGTCACTTCCAATATGTGTCTATGCAGGGGAGGGTTCAGTTTGTCTGAAAGAGCTCTCTTTTTTTGTCATTTTCAAAGGAAGCAAAAACTGGGGAGCATTTGATAAAATCTGCAGAAAAAATGGAGACATGTCTTGAGCCACTTGAGATGGGTCTCCTGTTTTTAATTTGTCCATTTCCAGTCCTTTTAGTCTGTCCAGGGTGGCGGCAGTGGTGGTGGCGGCGGCAGCAGCGGGGGGGGGGTATTAAAAAGAAAAGTAACAAAAAAATTCAAGGTAACATACTACTAACACATACCAACAGGATATTTGTAAAATGACTATAATGAACAACATATTGCTTGAAACACAAGCACATGCATTTTAGACATGGGGTTCCAAACACTGGTATGGTAACATAATAGAATACCTTGTGCCTTTCTCTAACACTTTCTCTAACACCCTAACACTGAAGTATGTCTGTCTTCCCACTTCCCAGCATGCAGGCTCTGAAGGAGGACATCCTAATGAGTAAGCAGAAAGGGTCTTGATAGAAAGAGGTCAAACTCAGCAAAATAGATATGCAAACACCATGCTGAATCAATAGGTTCTGTGGGAGAAGAATGTGTGAATAGGAATAACACACATCTGTAAGCATCTAAAATTATTCATCCAGCTGTACTATGCATTTCTGTCCAAGAGTGAAAGCTATAGGGCAGACCCTAGACATGTGGATGCTGATCTTGTAGAAAGGGTGTGAACTCCACAAGGGTCCTGAAATCCCTGTGGCTAGCTTAGATTTCTCCATCCTATCAGCTGCCAATAGGAATATTCCCATAGTACTTATAGGATCAAAGAATCTTGGCTTTTACCATAGGGAAAAAAAATTCCAAGATCTCTTGTTCACAATAACCCAGCCTAATGTATTCTCATTCCCTGATTTTTTTTTCTTGAAGACAAAAGACAAAGTAAAAACGAAAATAAAAACACAAGACACTTAATCTAGGATGCATGCTCAGTTTTCCATTTAACTAAACCACTAGAGCAATTTTTTTCCTCCCAGTCCTCAAATTATGTTTCTCAGCTTAATAATGGGAAGATATGGATAGGCGATCAGTTTCGTATGTATCTAAGTGTTGCTGGCGTCATCCCCAGTCTAGTGAGCCATCAGACATTTCATCTGCAATATGTTCTCACCGTAAATGCGTTTTTGTTCAGAATTTCAATTGATAAATGAATGGATGTGGCACAAAACCCATACAAAATTGCTCAGACTTAGCAGGAGAGGATTTGAGGCAACCAGCTGGCTAGAATTTCATTGGCAGAATTTGCCCATCTCAAGTCAATGATGCCAAGAGTTAGCCTTCTGTTAGGTCATCTGTTTCATCCTAACCAAGCATACGTTGGCTATTTATAGACTTAAAGGAATTATTATTCCTGACTGCATCCAACAACATGTCACTTCTGGTGTATAAAATGTCAGTCATGAAAGAAAACTCTAACACCATCTCATTCTGACATCAGGTGGAAAAAATGGAAAGGAAAACATTTTAGGTTTTACTTTTCCACAGGAAAATAAACTTGAATAGTTTTCCTTCCTATTCTACAGTTGAAAAACAGACTCTTAAAAGAAACATGTCATTCAGCATTCATCACTGCAGAATGTAGTCATTTTTAAAATATTCGTGAAGTAATGGGTCTGGCTAAATGGGCTGTGCGGTATTTCAGAACAAGGAAGCGCTCATAATTCTAATGTGTGAGGACTGTGATTTATCCAAGGTAGCCTCACTAAGAGGTGCTGCAGTACACCATCTATGAGCTCCCACCCCACACCCAGCATGCTGGGATAGGTAACTCTTTTGGAAACTACTAGGACATTGTTACTTGTAGAACAGAACATGATTATAAGAAAGACTGCCACACCAAATTTTACAGTCTGGGAACATCTTTAAGTAAACATCACAAGCATAGGCACAGAGCAATGAACAGACCACTGAGTCAGTGTGGTGTAGTGGCTTGAAGACTGGGACTATGATCCTGGAGAGCAGGGTTTCATTCCCTACTCAGCCATGGAAACCCACTGGGTAACCTTGGGGGCATCACAAACTCTCAGCCTCAGAAAACTCAATGACAACTTCACCTTACGGTTCCCATAAGTTAGAAATTACTTGAAGGCACACGACAACAAACAATCTGTAACTCAGGGCCAAACTGGATGTGATGCTAAGTATGTGGATCCTATAAGCATGTCACCTTCCCCTACCCACACAAGCTGATGTTAGGTCCAGTAGGAAGCCCTCCATGGCATCTATGGCTTCACAGGTTATATAAAAAAAGAAAAGAAAAAAAAAAGCTCAGTTTAATCCCATAGCTTCCAATACTACAAACCACAGGTCAGCTTAGGCAGTCACTGGGAAACCTCAGGCCTTGGAGATGAGTCTAGCCTTCTCCAGATGGCCATGCTCTTATCCTTATGACAAGATTGTCTGATGAGTTCTTAGCTTATGTAGCTCCACACACAGATACATACACATACACACACGCACACATCAAGAACATCTCTGAAATTGAATTTGGCCCTCTCAACACCTTTGACTTAAACCACTGAATGAATCATAGGCTCATGCCGTAGACTGAGCATGTGCCACTGCTGTAGCCTACAAACTATAGTCATGTAGTAGCTGGAGAACAAACTTGGACCAGAAAGATGCAAAGTCAAATCCTCATTTTAAAAAAAAATGCAGGCAGCAGTGATGATTCATACCCACAATCTAGTGCTGGCACTCCATCAGGAACAGGTCTTTTGTAAAGCTAAGAGGAGGACTGAAAATGAAGTTATCCCCAAATATTTTGCATTAAATCAGGGAAATTTCACAGAAATATCCACTTCCTCACTAACTACTGTGAAGTTTACTGCCACATGCAGAGGGAACCAGGGAGAGTGGTATCATTGTTCTTGTTGATCAAAAACACCCAGTGTTCTCATCCTATCAGCCTTAGCTCAACTACTCCCAAGACCGTGAAAGTCATTGGACTGAATACAATGTGACTTAGGCCCTTTTCGCATGGCATTTGCCATGCGAAAGAGGGCCTGGAGTGCCGCGCGATTGTGAGGAGTGATCTGCACGATGCACTCACAATCGTATAACGCTCCAGGGGCCAGCAGGGGCCAATCGTGCACCTTTTCATTTTCAGCTAGAAGCCGAAAATGGTGCACGATCGCACATTGCTGTCGGGCCCCGCGCACACTTACCTGGCATGCGGAGCCTGTGGGGCCAGGCCGGTTGCGCTTCCTGCCCCAGGGTAGCCTGGAAAGGTCCCAGGCTGCACTGTCGAAGAAAGAGGCGGCGCTCTTGCGTGAGCAGGCAGCTCGTGCAGAGCTGAAGCAGGAGGGAAGGGAGAGCCTCTCAGTAGAGGCTGCTTGCGCGATCCCAGTGCTGGAACAAGGTAAGGTGTGGAAAGGGCTTTAGACTATCATGATTAACTAGTCCCATCATTTCAATGGATTTATTCTAAGTAGAGCTTATGTTAGATTTAGATCACTATTTTTAAATCGAACTTACTTCAAGGATTGTTATAAGGATAAAGGATGGGAATCATATATGCTACTTTGAGCTTCCTGAAGGAAACCCGGGACATGAAAATAAATAAATGATACATATAGCAATAAATAAGGGAATCTATGCAACCATACAGTCATACAACCATATCTCATGTGAAAGCCTGAACGATGTTGTCCAAAAAGAATAATTTAAGTGTTGACCGCGGCTTGCCCTCCCCAATTTCCTGTAGTCCACTTTACCGAGTGACCTCTACAAGCTGGATAAGATCAAAGCCGCGAAATGGCGCTGCATTCAAAAAAGAAAGGTATTCCCTGTAAGGTACTCCTTTACCTGTCTTGAAGAGGCTTCTCTTTCTCCCGGTGATTTATTCTGGATATCATATCTGTGCACAATGTTTCTGCATCAGCAGTGGCCCAGGCTGCACCTCTATTGATTACTGTCCTCCAGGTCTCAGGGGAACCACTTGTCAACTTGTACAGACTATGATGTTTACTGCTACAGTGTAGGGGGTGAAGAAAAGGACTTAGCTGCTGCAAAACATTTTCCAGTGATTTAAGGCTGTAGTATTCTAGCAACTCACTGTTATAATGAGCTGTGAGGCTTTTCCCTTGGAGTTTTCTGGATGTGCCCTTGAATTATTTATAGCCAGAGCCAATACCTGGTTTCAGGCATTTCTTAGTTGGCCAGGACTGTTACAGGTGAGGAAGTTGCTCTCTCTCCCTGCCTCCCACTCCCAGTTCACAGTTTGAAGCACCCCATTCTGTCTGCGCCATCATTTTTTTGATCTAGGATCCACTGAGTGATTAAAGGGGATGGGCTCTCGGCCTCAACCACACATAGCCAGACACAGATGGTGTTCATTTATTCTCTCACACACTCAAAAGCCTCACCGAAAACTGAGTCCCAGTGTTTTCCTCAAAGCTTGGAATTCATAAACATATGTATATAAAAAAAAATTCAGTCCAAAACAAACAAGCATCTTCCAGCTTTCAGACTATATTTCTATACTGGCAAACAAACAATACTGCTATCTGTTCTCCTACCCTCTCCCTGCACCCTACTTTTTGTTCCTCTCTTTCTCTCTCCCCCTCTCTCTCTCTCTTTAACAAAAAGAAACATTACATGTTTGAGTAGATAACAAGAGTTACCATTAGGATACAGAAAATTGAAAACCTAGAATGCAATAAAATTGCAGACCCTGGGGAATTAGTAATGGTTTCTTCATGTTTTCGTAGAAGACTTCCTTTTTATTCACCTAGCAAACAGTGTTCACAAACAACTGTGAAGAACAAAAGCTGTGATTTATATTTCTGGACAGGTATACACGCACCCCTGACCTCCTGCTGCCTTCCTTGCCCTCAGCACCAGAAGCAATTTATGGAGACCAGTCTAAATAAACATTAAGGAGTCAAGGCCACAAACTGACAGCAAGGAAAATCAATGGCTCCAGAAATCAGCTCGTAGGATCAATAAAAGAGATTAGGCATCACAAGCTAGTGTAGGGCACTTACAGGTAAATGTGGCTTACACTTCATCTGACAGGGTTCTCTTAGCACTAGGATAAAAACTGTCATATAAACAGAAGCACCTAGAGTAGCCAGTGGAAGACGCTCCTTAGCTGCAAACGCCAAATGCTGACCTCTGAATGAAAGTGATTTACACAGCAGCCGCAGGGAATTTCCAATTGCTTTTCCAGAGTCATCTTGTACACCTGTGCCTTTGCTCTGAGGAATTGCCTTATATACTGGCTTAATAGAGGCCTTTGGACTCCCCCTAACCCCCCTTTTTTTTACAGGGGCAAGGACTTCCTCTACCACAGTCCTTATTTTGCTGCCTCCAGGAATAAACTCCTCTCTATATTTCCCTCTGAGAACGGTGAAAGTAGAAAAATCTTGACCGGGTCTTTTAAGATCCTATTCAACCATGTCTGAACAGGAGAATGAACAAAGTTCTAGGTGGGTAAATAGAGGATACCTAGGCATCTAGGGATGCAAACAAATTTTTGTGGGATTGGACAGTTTCGACAAAAAATAGCCCTTTTGCATCTCTTGAGACTCTCAGTGCACGTCACCTCAAGAATTCACACATAACTGTGGCACTTACAGGAAATTTTGGAGAAACAAGGTTCATGTACAACAATGTATACATTTTAAACTATGACTGGCTAAAATGCACAAAATTATCAAAAAATACACAAATGCTGGCATCCTCTTAGTAACATATGCAATCCTAACTCTATTATTCACGTGTGTGTGTTATTTTTGGTCACTGTGGAATTTGGTATTCTCTTCTTCCCCCTGCAGTGACCAAAGCTCCCCTATGATTCACCATTTTGCTTCAATAGCCTCCCCATGGGCATTCATTGGCTGGTAAAGAGTAGTGAGGTGGGGAGAATCAGAGAAACATTTGGCTATGTCCCTGTAGCCATATACAGAATGGGTGCATTATCTGCTGAGACCTCTGGAGGACTCTTGTGGATTTCCGCAGATGATGTCATCAGTCTGCATGTGGCAATGAGGACACAGCCAGATGATCCTCCAGTATCCCCCCTCACTTTCCATTAGTCATTGAATGCCCTTGCAGGGGTGTTATCACAGTAAGATTGTGAATTCTGGGGATGGTGTCAGTGAGATGTCGTGCATTTTCTCTACCTAACTGACCCATCCACAGATTCCGGCAGTGGGTAAATGCAGGAGGATAAGAACGTAACAGTAGAATAAACAACCGTAACAAGCCTGAAAAACAATTGTAGACACTCACTATTTCTGGAGCTGTGATGTTCTCCAGCTGTAAGCCATGTCAGCCTTGGGTGGCAGGAATGTTGTGTGATTTTCAGCTCTTGTAATATTGAGCCCTTCAGTCTTTGTGGCGAGTGTCTTTATGCTAAAAGGTATGAAGTACTACAATTACTGTATGAAGTACCACAACTTAGGCCATTTCTGCGCTACATTGTTATAGTGCTATTATTCCACTTTCAACGCCCTGTGGAATTCTGGGCTTTGTAGTTTACTGAGGCCAAAGAGCTCTCTGACTAAGAATTCTAAACCCCCTCCCTAAACTGCAAATCACGGGATTCTGTAGGATGTTGAAAGTGGAATAATAGCACTATAACAGTGTAGTGCAGAAATGGCCTTAAACAAAGGTCTTCCATCAACATTATCGCCACAAAGAGCAAAAGCAGCAGGCTTTTACCCCATTTTTCCCCACCACATAGGGAAGAGAAAGCCTTAAGGTATGCAAGTTCCAAAGCACTTATGGTTTTGTAGATTAAAACCAACAGATTGGATTGAGCCTGGAAACACAGGCCCTTTTCGCACCTTGCCTGGTGCCGCTGGCATCTTGTGGAGATCACGCAAAAAACCTCCTCCAGGAGGGAATCGCAGCCCCTGTGCTTCCCTCCGCACCAGCTCTGTGTTGGACAGAAGGAAGCGTGATAGCTCTGCCCCTTCCTTCCGCAGCACAGCCGGGTACTTTCCCAGGCTGCAGTGGGGGAGAAAATGCAGCCATTGTGCTTCCTTAGGTTCTGCACACCAGGATGCGGGAGGAATGTGGAATCATGTATCATTTTTGGCAAAGAGCCACAAATGATATAATGTGCGATTGCCTCAGGATCGCTACAGGAGCGACGCACGATCACGAGAAAGAACTGTCCTCGCGGTTCCGCATCGCTCCCATGGCCATTTCGTGTTCAAAGTCATGTGCGAAAAGGGCCATACTGGTAACCTATGTCACTGTAACAGAACAGATGTGCTATATCTGTGGTGTTTCATGGCAGTTAATACTATGGCCCTTTCCGCACCTTACCATCTTCCAGCACTGGGGTGCGGGGATCGTGCGAGCAGCCTCTGGCGAGAGGCTCTCATGTTCAGGGTCCTTCGGCTCCATACGAGCTGCTTGCTCGTGCGAGAGCCCCTCCTCTTCCTTCCACAGTGCAGCCTGGGACCTTCTCAGGCTGCGCTGGGGCAGGAAGTGCAACTGGCGTGGCTCCGGAGGCTGGCACGCCAGGTAAGTGCGCACAGGGCCCAGGAGCAATGCGCGATCATGCACCATTTTCGGCTTCTAGCTGAAAATGAAAAGGTGTGCGATCGGCGCCTGCCGGCCCCTGGAGCATTGCACGATTGTGAGTACATCATGCAGATCGCTCATCACAATCGTGCGACGCTCCAGGCACCCTTTCGCATGGAAAATGCCGTGTGGAAAGGGCCTCTGCCTGTAGCATTTTGTATGTTTTGAAATTTCCAGACACATTTCAAGGGCAGCCCTATATAGAGCATGTTTGAGTAGCCTAATCTGGATATCACTATAACATGAATGACTAGAAAGAGTTGTCAGGAATGGCTATAGTTGATATATAAGCCAAAGTGGGGGGAAATTGTTCTGTTACTCAATGTCCTAGTAAAGTGGCATTTCCAGTAGTAATAGAAACATAAAAACATTTAAATAAAATATATCTCTTGTTCTTCCTGAAGGAGGAGGAGGAAGAAGAGGAGAAAAGCAACAAGAAGAACTAACTATTGATATGTATTGTTTTAATTTGTGTTTGTGTTTTTTTGTGTTCAGGTATAAAAAATTTTAATTTTTTTAATTAAAAAAATAGAAAATAAATAAATAAGAACTAATTATATGATGCCATTAATGTGCATGCTGCTTTACAAAGAACAATGGGAAAAGTCCCTGCCTCAAGTAGTTTACAAAGTTTAATACATTAGAAACAAATGGGAGGCAATACCTGGACCTCTCAGTTGCACATATTTAGGCTCAGTAACAGGATGAGTTATATTAATGATTGGGAAGTGGGTGGTTATGACTAGGGATGGGCCAACCGAATCCTTGAATCTTTGGCAGGGATTCAAGATTTGGGAATCCGAATCCCAGTGCCAAAATAGGCAAATGGAATCTTTCAAATCCACCAAACAGTTTGTTGGACACCGGGATGCCTGAAAACCTGGGAGACCGGGATGCCTGAAAACCTGGGAGACCGGGATGCCTGAAGACTCAGGACCAGGATGGGATCCTGCTCCTCACATGTTTCCCCACCCAACATGGGCACGGGTGATTGGCCGACAGATTGGCATAAAGCCTTGCACACTCTGGAGCCCACTATTTCTCCCTCTTGCTGCCTGTGCCCCTAGTGCTGCCTCGCCCTGCTGCTGCCTCCCTCTGCAAGGTAATTTTGGGATAGGGATTGGGAGGTGAGCGACAGAGGAGCAAAACTGAGTTTGTGTGGAGCTCTAGGAGCTTGTGGAAATGTCCCAGGGGGTTCCAAAGACTGCAAAAAGAGCTTCGGGGGTTCCATCCAAGCCATGCCAGCCATACTTTCCCCTTCGCCAGCTTTCTTTGGTCAATTCTGGGACTAAGGCCCTTTCCGCACCTTACCTTTTTTCAGCGCTGGGGTGCGGGGATCACGTGAGCAGCCTCCAGCGAGAGGGTCTCACGTCCCCGCTGCTTCAGCTCCGCATGAGCTACCTGCTCCTGAGCAGGTAGTGCAAGGGCCCCGCCTCTTCCTTCTGCAGCGCAGCCTGGGAGTTTCCCAGGCTGCGCTGGGGCAGGAAGCATGACCGCCGCAGCTCCAGAGGCTCCACATGCACGGCAAGTGCGCACAGGGCCCTGGAGCAATGCGCAATCGCGCACCATTTTTGGCAGAAAGCCAAAAATGAAAAAGTGCAAGAGCAGTGCTTGCCTTACCCTGGAGCATTGTGCAATTGTGATTGTGTCATGCAGATCACTCCTCACAATTGCGCGATGCTCGAGGGGCCCTTTCGCATGGCAAATGCCATGAGAAAAGGTCCTAAGATTGTCATGATGCCACTTCCTCTCTTAGTTTCTGTGTCTTGAATACATGAATACTTCAGTTAACCCATTTTGAAGCTCCCTTTTAGAAAGCCTTTTTATGCTTCTCAACCCCTTGTCCTCTTTTTCCTCTGTCTAGCTGCAAGTTTATAAGCAGCATTGCCATTGGAAAGGTTGCAAAGGAAAGCTGGAGAGACACAGACTTTTGGTCTTGTGTTGCAGCAGCATGTCTGTGGTAAACAATGAATGCCAAAAAACTTGAGCTGGGAAAGAATGGGATTCTACTCTAGCTGATTCTATAGGAGGAGTTTGTGTTGTCTACAACAAACAAGGTGAACAGTAGCTGCCTCCAGCATCGTTTACTGAGCATGCATTAATCTGTGCATTAATGCATTATTTGAGACTGGAGGGTAGGGTTGAGTTGTTGAGACAGGCCTAGAGATTTGACTTGAGTGTCCCTTGCAGGAGACCCTTGTAGAGAATTGACTGGACTAGAGGCTTATTTGTGTGTGTGTGTTTTTAAGTGCTTTCTTTGTTGCAGGACTTGAGACTTGACTCTTGAGACTGCAGGGTACAGAACTGAGATTGGACTAGAGGCTGTTTGTGTGTTTGTTTGTGTGTTTTAAGTGCCTTCCTTCTTGCAGGACTTGAGACTTGACTGGAAGGTACAGTCTTCTTGAGATTTCAAGGACAGCTGAACATTTCTTTGGATCACTCCATTACAAAGCTCTTTCAGACACAATTCTGGGGTTTGTAGTTTTACAAGGTGTCATAGCCTTCTCTGCCAAAGTGTGCTGGCGCATCATCAACCTACAAACCCCAGGATGCCAGAAGGAGCTATGCAAAGAAAAGCTAGCTTTGACCTGGATTATCTCTGTACTGTAATATGTGGTCCTGTTTACACAGGCAGGAAAATGGGGGATTAATCCTTCATGTCATTTTCAATCTGGGGAGATCCTGAGGCAAAACTATGACAATTGTCCTGGCCAGATTTCTTCAGAGGGAGGTTTGCCTTTGCCTAGGCTTTTGCTAAGGCTGAGAGAGTGTGTCTTGTCCAAGATTATCCTTCTTTCTCTTGCTTTTAAAACCCTTTTTAAAAAAATGATTTGAAATATTCGAAATTTGTGAGATTTGTGGATTCCCAGAACCTTCCAGGGATTTGGAAAATTCTGGATTCATCCCATCCCTAGTTATGACAAAACCTTCATAGAGAAGATGTGGTTCGAAGAGGGATTTGGATGAAGTTAAGCCTGTAGGGCACAGGACAGCAAGGGAGAAAGGGCAAAGTCTGCTGAGAAAGTTAATGGGAGCACATGAAGCAGGAGGAGTGAAGATCAGAGCAGAGAAATGTGAGAATATAAGGTCAAGAACTGTGTGTGGATCTTGCAGATGATGGGAATCTGATGTAGGAATTTAAAGAGAATTGTTACAAAAGGATGGAAAGAATATTCAAAAATATTTTAAAAATGGGCTAAACTGTCTGGTTTTTCACACAGCATTTGCCATGCGAAAGGGCACCTGGAGTGTCACACGATTGTGAGGAGCAATCTGCATGATGCACTCACAATCACACGACGCTCCAGGGGCTGGCAGGCACCAATTGCACACCTTTTCATTTTCGGCTGGAAGTCGAAAATGGTGCGCAATCACGCACTGCTCCCAGGCCCCGCGCACACTTACCTGGTGTGCAGAGCCTCTGGAGCCACACCGGTTGCGCTTCCTGCCCCAGTGCAGCCTGGGAAACTCCCAGGCTGCACTGCGGAAGGAAGAGGCGGGGCTCTCATGCGAGCAGGCAGCTCATGCGGAGCTGAAACAGCAGAGATGCGGCAGCCTCTCACCAAAGGCTGCTTGCGTGATCCCCACACCCCAGCACCAAAAAAAGCTAAGGTGGGGAAAGGGCCTGTGTTTCTCAAGGGTCATGAAACCCTGAGGAGAACTCTAGGTGGGCAGAATCTTTGTAGTTCTGCAAGAAAAATACACATGACTTTGAGTAGAAAATGGCATTTGCTGTGCAAAAAATAATATTTCTTTGCAGAAAAAAAGTTTCACACACAAAAATTGTTATGATTTGTACAAAAACCTGTGAACATTTTATCCACAGAAAATGAATTAAGGATGCCTTCAAACCAAACTTGTTTTTGTGCCTGCAAGAATGAAATTTATGAATATTTGCATCGCTAGTGTCATATGATCAGTGAGTTTGCTAAGTGAGAGAGGCAAATAATTAAAAGAACAGAGCTCCAGGGAGACATAAGGAGATGGAGGTAAGGCAATAGAAAAACAGAAAGGAGAAGATTTTAGTAGTCCAGGTGATAAATCACCAAGGTATGGTCCAATGTATTTTCCTCAAAGGTCAGTGAGGAAATGGCATAAATTTGCAATACTGTAAAGGGAGAAGCAATACAGAGGATGGCCGAAGGAAACAAAGCAGAAGAAAACGGCCAAATATAAAGCTCCAACTGTTCAGGAAGGTGAATGGTAACTTCATCTATAGATAAGGAAAACTGTATGTAGAGATGAGAGTATGCCAGGGAAGATGAGGTTCTAGTCTTGGACATATTGATTTTAAGATGATAACAAAGCAACTAAGCAGAAATATCAGAGAGCCAGCTGAAGATGTGAGAACTGGAATAAGAGAAGACAATCTGGGTGGACAGGTAGAGTGTGATCCATATACAGGTGGTACTGGAGTCCATGGGATTTGATTAGGTTACCTGAGGACAATATGGAGAGAAGGAGTGTAGAATAGAAAACCAGAGATCCTGACAGCAAGAGGCAAAGCAGAGGATGAGTTTCCACACATGGAAGCACTACAAGAACGATTAGATAAATAGGAAAACAACTAGCTTTTAGAGCAGAATCATAACCCTCAGGGTTATCAAGCAATACAGAGTGATCTACTTCATCAAAAAGCAGCAGGAAGGTTGAGAAGAAGAATAAACACAGCACTGACTTCTAGCATGATGGGCCATCCTTGAAATGACTGGAAAGGTTACCTAACAGATTCAAGGTGCCTGCTTAATTTGCATCTCATCATATCCTTTTGTCAGGATGCCTTACATGTTGCCTTTGAGTTGATAAGCCTCAGTCCTCATAAAGCTGCTGCAGGCAAGCAGCAAAAAAACAAAACAAAAACCAACTAAACCAACAAAAACCTTACTGGGATAGAAAGCATGTCAGGAAGCAGCATTCATCAGATTCAAACCTAAATTCCATTCAGCACTCCTTTATTTTTCAGGGCACACTGTGGAACAAGTTTCATAAAGGCAATATAGTGGCCTCTTCATATAAGACTCAACTATCATGACAAGATCTGTGTTGCAGTCTTTCTGTGGCAGGAGAAGACTTCACATACTTTTTAAACTTTGGCCGTTTCCACACTGTACTGTTACAGTGCTATTATTCCACTTTCAACATCTTATGGAATCCTGGGGTTTGCAGTTTAGGAAGGGGCATTTAGAATTCTCAGCTGGAGAGCTCTTTGGCCACAAACCCCAGAATTCCACAGGATGTTGAGAGTGGAATAATAGCACTATAACAGTATAGTGCAGAAATGGCCTTAGTTAACTCAGCAGGAGAGCAAAGGAGAGAAAGGGAGGGTTGGAATATTGGAACCTTCCCAGTAGGCTCAGGCAAAAGCAAACTGCTGCAGCATGTCCTAACTTGTCTGTTCTTCCTTATTAATAATTCTTGCTATCTTGTCCACACTCTGATGTTGCTTAGCCACATGTGTCCCAGTTTTCATCTGTGAAATGCCACTCGCATGGCAGGGTACTCTTCTTTAAAATATATTAATATGTAATAGTGATGTATGTTGATATTTTAAGAAAACAAATTTTTTTAAAAATTGCACAAGAAGTTCAGAGCATTCCTTAGCCATGTTTATTCAGAAATAAGCTCTGTCGTGTTCAGTGGAGCTTACTAGTAAAGAGTATTTAGGATTGTAGCCATATGAAAAGAAAAGAAAAAAACCTTAAAAGCAAGCAAAAATAATTCCTTTAATTGTTCAGCTGCAAAGTATCTCTTACACTTTGGTGGCTTAATGAGCCTACCAGTTCCCTTTTAGACTGTTTGCTTCCAATGTTTGTGTGTGTGTGTGTTTTAAAATGAGTTTATACTTGTTTTGCAAAATCTAGTCTCCTTTCCTTCCTTCTTTGGCTATCAGAAGTTTGGCTAGGAAATAGTTCTGGGGTTCTTTGCTTCTCTTGGTGTGTCACACCACTTCCTGCACCTTGTTATAAGACTGCAATAAACCTAACTTGGATTAAGCAGTTTTCCATGTCAACCCCTTAGGGCATCTGATTATAGGTTTGACCTTTTGAGATTCTGTATGTTTCCCACTTAATCAGTGCTGGAATGAGTTGCTGCTAAGTAGGATCTATAGAAACCCTATGGGAAAAGGGAAGCCATCTAAAATAATGAGTCTTTTTCTCCCCTCCTCTCCTCCTTCCCTCCACCCTCTTCCAGCTTCCCCTTTTGAGCTCTATTGGACCATGATAACAGTCTTAATCTCCAAGCTACACAAAAGCATAACTTGGCATGTGATGTTTGCATTATTTGCAGAGACAGGGAGGGTTGGGAAGGGCTTTTGGCAACCCAGAATGGAAATGAAGCCTAGTTACTTAGTGGGAAATTCTTTTTTTTCCTTTTTTTGCCCCCCTCCCCTCCCCACAAGCCACTTACCACTCCAGAAGCCCCTGCTGCACTTTTCTTTCTCTGCCAGCTAACATTTGTTTGGGAGAGCTGAGGCCTTGTGAAGCTTTTAAGCTTTAGCACCTCAGATTTTGACAGAATAATTGGTTCCCTGTTGCCTGGGCAATAATACAAAATTGGACCCATCTCCATTTTGTCTTGTTACAGTAACACACTCAGAGGTTT
The DNA here is from genome assembly GCA_030412105.1 of Cyclura pinguis. Classification (NCBI taxonomy): domain Eukaryota; kingdom Metazoa; phylum Chordata; class Lepidosauria; order Squamata; family Iguanidae; genus Cyclura; species Cyclura pinguis. Next base: position 269,719,224 of record CM059600.1, on the reverse strand, counting down.
AGATATAATCTCACAAAGTACTCTACTTTGGTCATCAGTTCATTTCTGAATAGCACGGGCCTGTGAAGCATTCCCCGCTCCCCGCCCATCCTACCTGTTTGACTCTTCCTTCCCCGCTCCTTCAAACTCCGACACATTCACTACACACCTCCCCTCCCCAGCCTTCTGTGAAACTGAACAGCATAATAGATGTAATTAGACCTTCAGTAATAGGACCAAATGGAGCAAGCAGTGAGATTCCTTCTAGGGAAGCAATCAGTGCATTAGGTCCCCAGGACTGAAACTACATTTAACAAGGTTTGGGGCTTAGGGAGTGCCAGTCTAAGGCTTCTTTTCCTTTCCCAAGAGAAAGCTCTACCCAGAATGCAAATCTTCCATTACCGTTGCTACAAAAGAGGGGCAATGAACATTAGCCACTTTATTACGCACATAATGAAGCGCACCGTAGCTGTTTATATATATTTTCCCTGGGTAGTAAATCAAGTATTCACGAGTGCTGGGAGGTATAAATATGTATCTCATTTATGTTTTAAATCTGTTTCGTCAGTTTTGCTCATTAATTCTGGAGGAAGGCAGCTTTGTGTTGTGCCAGCATTTAAAAAAAGAAAAGAAAAGGATGCTTCATTTTGCCAGGATGACACTGGCACATTTCAGTGCTTGGACTAATATACCTACACAAATTCTTCTGCCTGTACTAGTGTTATAAGTGAGCACCTATATTCCATTCATCTTTATATCCTTGGAACAACACAAAAAGCTAATGATTCTTTTCTCAGCACATGTATTGCTGCCACAAAAACAACAATAATATGACTTTGTAATCAGAAGCTTGTAGGAAATATTGTAAATGTGGGAGCAATAAAATTTTGACTGCCATGTTACAACCATTATTATTTGTGTCTATTAATACAAGGAGTTTAACATACCAGGAGATTTAATGAAGCAAAAAGGGGAAACTCCATTACAATGCAGTAGTTGTTAATTAGAATTATGAAACCAAAGGGTCTGAAGGCCCTTCATAGATCTCATAGCCAAACTGCATTCAAGAAATAAATAATTCTGGACAGAAAGAAGTGCTGCATAATGGAAATAGGATGGGATTGTATCTACTGGTGTTTATATAGTTAGCGAAAGGGAGCCCATCTGCACTCTTTCAAATACATTCCAAATCTGCTGTGAGGACTGGAGGATCCTTAAGAGCAGATTTAGGCCTTTTTTGCAGGATGTTGTTGTCCCGCAATGGGAACGGGAGAAGGACGGGACTGTGATCATAGTTACGCATGACATTGTTTTGGCCCTGTCCTTCTCCTGTCCCCAGGTCACTCAATCATGGAGTAAATCATTGACAGGTTTTCCCCATCAGTGATCCACAATCGTACCACCATCCGAGACTTACCTGGTGTGTGGAGGTCCGGAAGTGCAATGGCTGTGCTCCCTACCCCAGTGCAGTCTGGGAAAGCATCCAGCTGCACTGTTGCAGGAAGGAGTGGGGTCATCACGCTTCCTGGGTCGTGGAGGCAACTGGTGCAGAAGGGAGCACTCTTGTCACATTCCCTTCCTGGCAGAGCTGCTGCTGGGATCCCCACCGGATGCTACTGGGAACAGGTAAGGTGCGAAAAGGGCTTTAGTAAGCACATAGCATATCCTCCAACATTTCACTGATGAAAACTGAGATACCAGTGTCTGAGCAACATCAGAATGTGGTTAAAAGGTGTAGCCATACAACAAAGGGGCAACGCTTCTCGATAAGTAAGATCACAGAAAAATTACTGTTTAAAACAAAGAAACTCTGGCATGTACATATTGAGTATAGAGAAGGGTGAAAAAACAATAAGGTTGCTGGGAAGGGCAAGGCTCTGCTCTCTCTTCTCTTTTCCTCACTCTGTCTGCAGCAAATGAAGTAACGCAAGGACAAAGAGAGAATTGGGAGGACAAGAGAGAAAAGAGGACATTTTAAAAGCTGCTGAGAAAGTAGGGCAGGAGAGGATTCACTGGGGCCCCCCTCCCAAGCCAGATCAGTTGGGCTGCATGGGGATGTAAAGAAAAGGAAACACAGGCCATTTCCGCACTATTCTCTTATAGCGCGATTATTCCACTTTCAACATCCTATGGAATCCTGGGGTTTGCAGTTTCGGGAGGGGCTGGCCGACCCCTCCTGAAACTGCGAACCCCAGGATTCCATAGGATGTTGAAAGTGGAACAATCGCGCTATGAGAGTGTAGTGCGGAAATAGCCACAGTTGCAGAGTGCTGGCTAGACTTTGAGTCTATACTTCCTAATACAAAACCCTAGTGATATTTGCCCTCACCCAATGAGGGTATACTAAGTTATGGGAAGATATTTAGGAAAGACTAAAACCAACCATCAGAAATTGATTTGGATATTTAAAGGAGGGAAGGGAGGAGCAAAATGTGCATGGCTTGCTTTTATTGGCCCCACATGTCTAGGACTTTCTTTTCCCAATTTAGAGACAGCAGAGTTTTGTCGAAATCGATTAACCGTGGCTGAAAGGCAAGTGGCTGATTCTGTCCTGGATACACTATTTGTTTGTTTGCAAGGGAAGCCCAAGCCAGATCATGTCATAGGGATCTTCTCTGGAAGTTAACATAGTATGAGCATGCTATAAAGTTACTTTCAAAATGTGGCATCAATATTTAGGTATTCCTTAATCTAGGTAAAAAAAAAATCTGCTGTAATGGTTGTAATGAATTTTGTGCAATTCCCTTCAAGAGAAGGAAGTAAAGCTGGCCCTTCATCTCTTTAAACACGAACCTCACAGCACTACAACACATGCACTCACTGCAAAAGTAACTCAAAAGTTAAACTTCAGTCATGGCTTCAGTTTTTCCATGGCTCCTGGTAACAGAAATTTTAATTGAAAGCCAGGGTCTAACCAACCCAGTGGTTTCCCCTACTTATAATGAGCACTGCTGTGGAATAAAATCCATTATCAAACTAACCCCCAGGGGGTATGAAGCAGAATAGCTTTCTTTCACACAATGAAAAGACCTTTTTTTCCCACAGCCACGGGCTGCTTCAAGTCAAGTGACATCATGGCTGCAAGATCGTTTGAAACTGTGGTATCAGGCAGGTTCAGATGGCAGGGAAGCAAGAAGCAATATGATTCCTTACCAAGTAATCAAATACACATTTGCATCCATGAAATGGAGATATAGATATATATAGATATATATATATATTGCCATTCCCAAGATTTGTAAGCTGCCTATGTAGAAAGGTGGTGTACAAAAGAAAAAAAGTTAAAATGAAATCGTGTGTGGGCTAGATGATCATGCTTTTCTGACCAGGGCTACAAGATCTTATTTGTTTCATTTGTTGTGCATTGCCTCAGGAGCCCTTGTGGACTGGGAGACAATATGAAAATATCTTAAATATAAAAACCTTACTCCCTCCAGAACCCCTGTTTAGTAATAAATCATAAAATTTCAATACATGTCAGCTGTTAAGTGTGCAGCATAGTACACATCAAACACCATCAAATAAGAAATGCAAGTGGTTTATAAATGTGTCCCAGCTAGGGAAAGTTTTCAGTGAGAAGATCAGATCACATCAGCAAGCTTCCCTACTAATACCCTTACCACTAACAAGATTTCTTATATTAGAGTAACCACTATGAATCCTCCAGTCTAGTATGTTGTGTGTCTTCAAGTAGTTTGTGACTTACGGTGACCCTAAGGTAAATCTATCAAAGGGTTTTCTGGGGCTGAGAGTGTGCAACATGCCCATGGTCACCCAGTAGGTTTCCATGGGTGAACAGGGAATCAAGCCCTGGTCTCCAGACTTTCAGTCCAAGACTGAAACTACCACACCATGCTGTACCTGAAAAGTATTACTAAGTCTAGTCTAAGGAGTACTCGCAATTCATAATTGCTTATAGTGCAGCTTAAAACTGCCTCATGTGACCTGACTGTGCTCTGCAATATGGTTTAGAATCCTTGCTATCACATGCAAAGAATCTGTGGAAGATTCATGAAAACTGCTTGAGAGTAGAGGTATAAATCTGTGTTGTTTCATTCTTCTACACAAAAACAACAGATATTAAATGTTTGTGAGATTACGAGAGGGTTTTTTTTTTTCATTTTTCTTCCATCCCTCCCTTCCTCCCTCCCTTCCTCCTCCTTTTTTTGTATCCCAAGACTGGTTTTTTTGGAAGGGAGGCTGGGATTTCACAAGGTGGTTTTGGCACAATAGGTAACTTCTTACCTGGAAAACCATTGCTTTTTGTGCAGAACACAATGCTTTTTTAAACAAAAAACTTCCTCTAAAAAATTGAATAAATATACAAAATATTACCAAACAAATGCAATAAACCTTGTGTCTGTAGGCCTTTTTGCCACTGAGGATGAAAACAGTTGTGAATACTTTTTATATTCCTCCTTAAGAAATGCATCGATGTGAACAGTGATCTTTGATACATTGTCAACTATTAATACTACCAAAAAGTACCATTGCTTGTTGACTATAAGTACAGCCAGATGACTATATGACACTTCATGTTGACAATCAATGCGGTCAAACAGTACATGCCATGTTTTAATCATTGTCAAATGTTTTCACAGATTAGTACTAATTTCTGAAAGAAAGTATCACATAGTTGTACCAAACATGGCATGAAGAAAAGTCCTCTGATGCAACATGCCTGCCCAGGTCCTTCTTCCTCACTGCAGCTGTATGGACCACTGAAAAACATCTCCTGCCAGTCAACTAATCCTAAGAAAAGGTCTGTAATATGTCACAGGAAGCTGAATTTGGAAGGGAGGCATAGGAAGCTGTCCTATACTAAGTGAGACCTGTGGTCCATCTAGTCCAGTATTAACCCTGGTTGGCAGTAGCTGTCCAGCATTTCAGAAGATTCTTTCCCAGTTCTGCCTGGAGATCTCCTTTATTGTCTGTTGCTCTCTGGCTTAATTTCACAAATCATGAAGCTCAGGTGTGTTGAGTGTGGTATAGTGGTCTCATGGGAGAATCACCCAAAACTGGCTGCAGACAGTATGAGATACCTGAAATGGCGAGAGCACAAATTCATTTCAGCTTTCATGCAGTGATATCTGATACTATGCATGTTTGTGAAATATTGAAACACTCAGAATATATATGAAGAATATTCTTTTCCCCAGTTCTCAAAGGAGAATTCTGGGCAGCAAAATAGTTTCATTTCTAAGACAATGACCATTTGTCTTGCTGTTAAGTCACTTTGGCTATACTGGTTGGGCAACCTGTTGAAATACATTTTATAAGTTGGCCTGGTGATGGCTTGAAGGTGGCTGGAAATTTTGACAAAATTTAGGTTGTTCTTACTTGATATTTCATAGAACTTCAAGCCAGTGGTAAACAAGTATTTCAGGTTGCACTGTCTTTTTATTTTTATTTTAAAGTGGACTAATGTGACTCTAATGAGCCTAAATACTTTAAAGGTACCAAATCCTGTCTGATCTTGGAAGCTAAGCAGGGTCAGACCTCATTAGTACTTGAATGGGGGACCCTCAATGAATATCAGCAGCTGTAGGCTACATTTCAATGGAAAGAACTGGCAAGACCACCTCTGAGTAATCATTTCCTGACAAAACCCTACGAAATCCATGGGGTCACCATAAGTCGAAAGGCAACTAGAAGGCACATGCACACACAGTGTAACTCTATCCTTTCTGTTCTGAAAATAGCTGAAGTAAATTACAATTTGGGAAAAAAAGACTAGCTATTTTCACTTGCCAAATAAATAAGAAACCGAAATAATAATATAGACCAGGATTTGCCTCTTTGGCTGCTCATGATGTCAGTTGCCCAAAATAATTAATTTAGAAAATTGGTATCTATGAAATGGTATTAATTTTCTGAGTTTGGCATATTCATGTCGTCCTTTCCTTTCCTCTCAAATTAAATACTATGTACTTTACTGTTGACCAACGGCACCTAAGTCCCATTAACACGCAGAGCAACCTTCAATGGGAGGAGAGGACTTTTATGAATAAGAGTCACAGTTTCCTAATCTATGTCAGGTAGAAAAAGCCTGGTTGGGAGGCGCTGGTTGTGGCTTTTTATCATCCCTCCCACAGTACTTAAAAAAAAAAAAGAAAAAAGAATACACCTTCCTATTTTTACCAATAGGAAAGAAAATACTAAACCAGATCCAAGCCCATCCATTTTGAGGGCCCAGTTCATGACCATGTTGGGGTGGAGTGCTTGGGTTTGGATGTTAGGGTCACCTTGAACTGACTTCAATAGTCACCTTCTGCCCCCAGAGTATCCCATTTAGGCCTAGTTTTTACATCCAAGGAACTTTCCATTGGCATCCTGATAGACTTCCTACAGGGTTGCTAGATCTCAAGGTGCTGCCCACAGCCCTTAGTTTTGGTGGGAGGTAGAAGTTGAGATTCTCTAGTAGTCATGCAGTCAGCTCTGGGAAAGAGACAAGGCCACATAGAAACCTCCAGGGCAGGGAAACTTCAATCTGGCTACACTTTGCAAATCAATTAAATCCATCAGTATAGTGTTGCAATGTGCTAAATCACTTAACTTCCAACCTGGAAAATAGGTTCTGTCTGTGTATCTGTGTGTTTAAATGCAAAGCTGTGAGCAATCGTGATTGCTACTTAATGCATAAGGCTTAATAATATAAACAGACTCTCTCCCATGACATCATCAGGGGCCATCTCTGGGTTCTGGCCCAGAAATCTCAGAGCCTAAGATGATCCTCACCTAGCACCCCTAGTGTTTATCTGTGGTGGCACATCTGTTCCTAGTTACATTTAGCAGACTAATTAAATCATCATCATCATCATCACCACCACCACCACCATCACCACCATCATCACCATTTGCTGTATTCCTACAGCCCAAGCAAGTGGTCAGTTACCATTATGGTTACAGGTATGTTAAAAGTAACTCTTTACTTTCCCATTGCTCAAAAACATCTAAAATGATTACTTTGAGTTACGTTTTAAAAGCCCTTTGAATTCATTTAGTACTTTGGAACCATGATATAGTGAGGCTTCATAACTCAAAAAGAAACATTAAAAGTGACTTTCACATTCCAGAAAGGACAATTCTGTATAAATAAAGACAAATAAAAGAGTGATGTTAGGTATCATGAACAAAAATTGTAATGTGACGTAGTTATTTCTTTGTTATAAAAAATGAATTCATTATGAGTAACCAGTTGTTTTTTAACTAGCTGTAACTAGATACAAATAATTATTAACGATGAGTCAGAGAGCCCTTGGCAAAAACAAAACAAAAACTTGAATAAACTTGCAAATAACTAGTTGTTTTACAAATTATAAAAATAACTAGTTATTTTTAAGCTCTGAGCAACTTCCTTCGGAATGGAAGTGAGCCTATGACAAAGATCATGATCATCTAGTTTGCTTTTGTAATGTAAATCTGCACTCTCATAATTACATAGTGGTTGTGCTACACCACTTTTCTGCTAAACGCTGACATTGGATTCTGCAAATGTGTCTGCTTATTGTCCCATTGTGCAGTGGGGAGCACACAGTGCCTGATTCTACAATCCCAGTGAATAAAGAAATACATTGGAGACGCTGCCAAATAATCACACACCATTCACAAATGCACAACGTCACTCATATTATATACAGAATTAAGTTTACATAAGATAAAAGTATAGTCAGACCTGTTTGTATTCTGTCCATCTTCAAAATTGTCACACAAACCCAGAAATCTGTGATCTTACTTAGAAGCTGGAATCTTGCAACTGCCTGCTTTTATTTAGAACAAAATGCAAATGACATACTTGTTGTCCAAAACCCATGCTAGCTGGGTGACTCTGGCAGTTGTAGTGCAAAAAGTAAGCAAGCAAACAAACAAATAAATAATCAAGGAAACCAACCAGCTTTTCCAAATTCTGGCTAGTATCCATGGCCACCTTACTCATGATTCACTCCTTGCTCTGAGGAAGACTGTAGCATTGTGAGTCAAGTGTTGAGACATTCTGGACAGTCTGCCCAGTGCCTTCCCCAGAAACAAAGTGTTAGGTCCATTAACTACTCCAAAGAGCTGTATTGGAGCTGCAGGATAATGATAAGCAGGGCTCACTGTGAGGATGGAAGCACTCCACAGAGTAAAGGTGTGAGACCTGTCGGCTGCCCAAGAAACAATAGAACAACTGCCCAATGCCTTGTTTTGAGATGTCCTTCCATGAAAGACATCCCTAAACAGCATTATGTGCAGAATTACATCTGAGTATTTTGAAAGTTTCCAGACATTCACAGTTGATTCCTTCCTAGTTTTTATTTCTTCATAAAATACAAAATTATGGAAGGGTGGAGAAATGGAGGTGGACAGAAGCCCCACAGATTCTTTCTTGGGCCCTTTCCGCAGCTTACCTTTCTGCGGAGCTAGGGTGCGAGGATCACCCAAGCAGCCTCTTGCAAGAGGCTCTCGCGTCCCCGTTCCTTCAGCTCCGCAGCTGCTGCCTGCTCGCAAGCAGGTAGCGCGAGAGCCCCTCCTCTTCCTTCCACAGCCCACCCTGGGATTTTCCCAGGCTACACTGGGGCAGGAAGTGCGAGCACTGTGGCTCCGGAGCTCCGCACATACGGCAAGTGCACGTGGGGCCCCGGAGCGATGCGCAATCGTGCACCATTTTTGGCTCAAAGCCTGCCAGGCCCTGGAGCGTTGCGCAATTGCGAGTGTGTCATGTGGATCGCTCCTCACAATTGTGCGACGCTCCAGGGGCCCTTTCGCATGGCAAATGCCATGCGAAAAGGGCCCAATAGCTCTATGCTCATAGGCTTCTGAATATCATACTTTGTATTATCTTTCTTATCTCCAGACCTCTTTCCTCCATTATACCATACCATCCAAGCTAGATTTATGCTTCTTAAGAGTAAAAAATAATTCTGCAGGCCTTTCATTTCATACTCTTCACAACTAAAACCTGCATTGCCTCTGTGCCTAAATCTGTGTTGTGGGTTGAAGCCGCAAATCCTAATTTTCATTACTACATTTGACTCTAGCATGAAAATACTAATATTTTAACCATAAATGTTCTGTTGTTGTTGTTGTTGTTGTTGTTGTAGGTGCTGCTGCTGTTGTCATTGTTGTTGTGTGCCTTCAAGTCATTTCCATATTATAGCGTCCCTAAGTAGAACCTGTCATGGGCTTTTCTGCGGCAGGCCATTTCCACCCTACACTATCATAATGCTATTATTCCACTTTCGACCTCCTGTGGAATTTTGGGGCTTGTAGTTTCCTGAGGCCAAAGCGCTCTCTGGATGAGAATTCTAAATGCCCTTCCCTAAACTGCAAACCCCAGGATTCCATAGCATGTTGAAAGTGGAATAATAGCACTATAATAATGTAGTACGGAAATGGCCTGAGAGTATATGATGCATTCAAGAGCACCCAGTAGGTTTCCACGGCTGAGTGGGAAACTGAACCCTGGTCTCCGGGATTCTAGTCCAGCACTTGAACTACTACACCATACTAGCTGTTGTCACCCTATGCCAGAATGAAATAGGGTATAAAAGATGCTCGGGTCTGATTTGCATACCATAATATTTGTAATTATTTCCATCTGATGTGGTATAACCACAATGAATTTAACATGAAATGTGATAAACTAGCAAACTATTTTGCTTCTTGCCTGTTGCACATATGATAAGATACAGGAACTGGGTACTACACACACATACATCCATCTACTTGCATGTGTGTGGCAAGAACTGAAAGTCATTTATAATGACAAAGGAAAGTCTTCTGAACATCCCCACATCGCCTGCAAATGGATAGGACAGCGTACTGACACCTTCTTTTTGCTTCTTTGTGATGAGTTCATCCCATCTAATATGCATTAGAAATAATCTACGCATTTGATGAAAGGTTTGCAAAGCATGAATAAAAGGCCAAGCTGGTTGTCTACCAAAGCAATTAACCGATTCACACAAAGCCTCTTTCTCTGGCCTATTTTCTCAGGCCAGCCATCAGTGTAATTATCCACATTAGAGGAATCTTTGGAGATAGAAGAGAGAGTCACAAGTCAAAAGAAGCTCACTCAGGGGAATGTAACTGTTTGGCTTTACTAATTCTTTATCAAACACTCCCTCCAGGGTATGAAAGGGAATCCTCTCCAGCGGTATTCAAAAGTGCCTTTATTTCCGTGCCAGAGGAGAAAGCCTGTTTCTAAGCCTTTAGTATTCTCCTTTCTAGTCCTCAAACTTCCATCCATTATTACCAAACAAAACAAACAAAAATAAGAAAGCTGTCTTTCTCCCAATCTACAGATGAATGCAAACTACACAAGTGAATAAAAATGTGTCCACATGAATCATGGTCTAAATCAGTAGCACGCTTACTGCTTGCAACTTGGTTATTTCAAGAGCCATATTTTCCACTTGTTCCCCTGAATAATGCTTTGTCCAGTAGCTGAGGCCTTGCTCTGCATGCTGTTGAGAAATAAAATTTGATGGAGTGGTTCTTCCACCAAGGAAAATACTAGAGCAGAGAAAGCTAAAGACTTAGATATGGATTCTCCTCTCCAGCTCAGTAAATGTCTGTCCTTGAGGAGTGCCAATACTAAATTCTTTTAGATACTTCTCCAAGATTTGTCTCTGTCAGATTTATTGCTTGATTTATTAGTTTCATAGAATCATGGAGTCATAGAGTTGGAAGAGACCATAAAGGCCATTGAGTCCAACCACCTGCCATACAAGAACACACACTCAAAGCGCCCCTAGCAAATGGCCATCCAGCTTCTGTTTAAAAACCTCCAAAGAAGGGGACTCCACCACACTCCAAGGCAGCATATTCCACTGCTGAACAGCTCTTACCATCAGGAAGTTCTTCCTGATTTTTAGGTGAAATCTATTTTCCTGTAGTTTGAATCCATTGCTCCATGCCCTAGACTCTGGAGCAGCAGAAAACAAGTCTGCTCCATCTTCAACATGACATCTCTTAAAATATTTAAACATGGCTGTCACATCACCTCTTCACCTTCTTTTCGTCAGGCTAAACATACACAGCTCCCTAAGCTGCTACTCATATGGCATGGTTTCCAGATTTGAATTTGTTTCCATTTTTTCACTTAGAATCATACATTGAAAATGTACACCAATTCTCTAACCCTAGCTCTAAACATAACCCTACTAATGGAGGAAATCCACAGCTAAATCATCTCTGAGAGGATATCTGTCACCCAACCATTCATTCAAAACATTCAACTAAAGAGTGCCTACTAATCTCTGAGGTAGTTCATTCCACTGTCAAATAGCTCTTACCATCTGGAGGTTCTTCATTTTCAGTAGCCCCAAACTCCTTTCATGTAATTTAAATTCATCAATCCTATTCTCTGGGGCAGAACAAAACAAGCTTGCTTCATTTTCTATGTTCCAGCCCTTGAAATATTTGAAGATGGCTTTTGTATCACTTTGTAGCCTTCTCTTCTTCAGGCTAAACTTATCCAGCTCCCTCAACTGCTACTCATAGGACTCACTTTCCAGATCCATCACCATTGTGTCCCCTTCCTCTGAATACATTCCATCTTGTCACTTGGACATAGTCTGGCCAAAGCAGAATAGAGTGGTACCTTTTCTTCCCTTCATCTGGATATATACTTCTGTTGATGCAGCCTAGAATTTCTCTAGCTTTTTCTTGCTGCCACGTTGCTTTGCCAAGTCAAGTTTAGCTTCCTTAGGTCCCTCAGTCTTTCTCACATGTGCTACTGCTGAGGCAAATAGCCATTCCATATTTGTAAATCTGGTTTTTCATATCTAAACTAAAAAGTTACAGTTTTTGTTATTGAAATGCATTTTGTTTGCTTGGACCCAGTTTCTGAGGTTATCTGGGATCTTGATTCTGTTTACTGGGGTATTAGCTTCCCTGGACAGGGGGAAAAAACCTGATAGGAAGAGAGTCAACTCATTTGAAATGTGGTGCTGGAGGGGAGTTCTACAGATAGTGCCAAATGACAAATAAACGTGTTCAAGAGCAAATCAAGCCTGAACTCTCCTTAGAGAGAGACTGTTGTATTTCAGGAATATCATGAGATGATGCAACTAATTTGAAAAGACAGAAAGTTTGATGAGGAAAGTGAGTTTGGTAAGGTAGAAGGCAATAGGCAAAAAATAAGACCGTACGGCAGATGGATAGACTCGATCAAGGAAGTCACAGCCCTGAGGACTCTCATTCGTAGGGTTGCCACATTTTGAAATCCACTTCACAACAGTTAACCACAGGAACACAGTTTCACATCATCTACAGATATGGTGAACATACCCTATGTGTCATTTATAAGCATGTTGAATAAGACTCGGCCCAAGGAAAATGCTGTGGTTCTTTGTCTCTGCTCTCCAGAATGACAAGGAGTCATTGAAGAATGTTATTTGGGTGCATCCATCAACCAGCTACAAATCCACTTAAAGGTAGCATCATCTATTTTTTTTTTCAAATTCATCTTCAGGAATATCATTGGAGAGCTTGCTGACAGCCCTGCTGAAATCAAAATATGCTACATTAATGCTGAGCAAAGTGCAACATTGCGGATGCATATTCCCCTCCCCAAAAGCGTTTTTAAAAAATGTGTGCATGCCTCTTGACTTGTCCAAACTCCTTGGGGTGTATTTGCCATCACCAATAAAGAAGAAGCCTCCAGAAGCAGCAATTTACCTTTTATCAGGTTGCAGGGTGGCCTTGCACAGCTTAAAATCAAATGCTGCCCTTTTCCAAAACCAGAAATAGACTTCTAGCCAATCACAGCTGGTGTGTTTCCATGTGACCAAGGCAGTGAATCTCTACCTCCAAAAATTAAATGGTTTGCTAGCCTCAAGATAGGTTCAGCACCTTGGATGGTATCTTTAGAGTTTATACTTAAACCTCAAACAAATTCATTTCACTGGCATGGGAACCACCGGCTACCATTGCATCCAGTCACTTCCAGATTGGTATTTATTTGCTTTTGTTTGGAGCATTTCTGAAATTGTGTGCAGCTCCCATTTGCCAACTCCTGTGTTACAGCCACTGTATTCCTCTAATCTAGTAACTCTATCAAACAGAGGGGGAGAGAGAGGAAGGGCCGGAGAGGGGAGAAATTGAAAGAGAGAGATTAGTCTGGAATGACTTGATTTTGAGAAACTCATGCTGGTTCTCTTGACAAGTTTTCTTCCTTTCAAATGTTTTAGATATCTCTTGAAAATTTAAAATGACTTTCAACAATTGAAATACAAATTAAAATGTAAATATACAGTAAAAAGAAGAGAAAAGAGAGGAAAAAGCACCCACATAATCTATATATTTACATGCATGGCATAATGTTTGTATCTTAATGTGTGAGTCAGAAATTGCTACTGAAGGGTGACAGGAAATCTTTGAAATTCATCTTGCAATCTGGAGAAGGTTTTCTGCAACCCTGCAAACACATCAACATTTGGAGGCTTCCCTCAACCTTCTCACAAATACTATGATGTGAGAAGAGCACCAAAAGGCCTCCAGAGTCTGCCCTAAAAAAATATCCAGAGCTCTGGGACACACTTCAAACAATGTGCCAAAGCTAGAGACAATCATGGCACATGGCAATACTTATTCAAATACCTTGACAGTCACTGGCTGGCAAAAACAAAACAAAACCATTCTACAAACTAACCTTCAATATTCTTACAACAAGAGCCCTTGTGGTGTAGTGCATTGAGCATTACAGTAGGAATCTGGGAGACTATGACTCAAATCCCTGTCTGGCCATGGAAACCCACTTAGGCAAATCACACTCTCTTACATCAAGAGGAGGGCAATGGCAAATCTCTTTCTAACAAACGTCAAGGAAACCTTGTGTTGGGTTCACATAAAACAACAACTTTCACATCAACACAAGACCCCATTAGGTACCACACAACACCTGAATCAAAGCAGCTAAACCCACGGAAAACAACATCGCCAAGAGTTCCCCCAGGGCTTGGTCTCTCTGATGCCATCTTACTAGGCTTTGATTTCACCCACCATAGCCTGCTTCTTTGATGACGAGATGCTTTGCTCTTTAGCAGCACACAGACACAGGCACACAAACCCAAGGATTTATCTCAAATGCACTGAAAACACACTTGCTCAGACAAAAAATCTAAATAGCAAAAGGACTGCACACACAGTCTCATCCTCATCTAGGAAGGAACGAGGGAAATGCCACCCACAGCCACTGATGAAACAAACATATCCTTCTGAGGATAAAGCTGGCCCAGTGCCAACAGAATGATGCCCACCTTGAGGGTAGGATTCCATGGTCCTTACTTCTGGGTAATTGTGCATGCAGGCACAGATGGCAAGGCTCAGCACATGTGGACAGTGTAAGGGCAATCCCAAAATACTTCTAGTGATTGAAATGGACACCATGCAAGACAGTGTGAAGGGTCTCTCTAGCAATGGTAGCACATAGTTTGAACTTTAATAGCTCCCAAGCAATGCCCAGAGTAAACATACTCTCAAATAATCCCAGTTACCATCCCTAAGCACCACTCCTGAGACCCACATCCAGTAATGAAGACCTATCCCATTATCTTAGACTCATGTACATAGTTACACTATCAAATGACATAAATATACTTCAGAAAGGCTGTATCTTCCTGTAAGAGCCTGTTAGAGCTCCAATATTTTCAAAAAGCACCCTTCTCTCTTTCCCACTCCTTACCAGGAACATTTTGTGGGAACAAGAAAGAGGGTCTTCTCTATGACTGCTCCCAGACTTTAAAATGCCCTTCCAGAGAACTATTTTAAAATGTTTCATAGATGGTATATGACACCAGAAAAGTTAAAAAAGATTTACAGTACAGGTACAGGAATGTGTTGGAAATGTCAGAAAGAGGTGGGAACAATATTTCATATGTGGTGGTCATGTCCCAAGGCAAAGAAATATTGGAGTGAAATACATAAAAAGATGTGTGAAATATTGAAGGTTCAATTTGTAAAAAAAAACCTGAATTTTATTTGTTAAACTTGACAAATGTTCTTGAGAATACTAATATTAAGAGGCATTGGAGATTAATATTGTACATGATAATGACAGCGCGAACTGAATATGCCAAATTGTGGAAGTCTCAGCAAATACCCACAATCGAACAATGGTGGGGGACATTTATTGAGAATACAAATGCGGATATTGTCTCACAAAGATTAAAGGGGAAATCGGACGATCAGATAAAAGCAGAATGGCAAATTGTAATGGGTAATTGCTGGGAACTGCCAAGTGAAAATGTCTGAATTATGGTTGAAATTAAAGGGGAACAACTGTAATATAACAGGAGTTGATGAGAGAAATGCAAGATCAAACACGTAAGATGAACATGGAATTGTGAGGCATAATTTTTTATATGTGAGTAGATATCTAGAAAATGAAAACTAGATCAGAGTGGAAGAACAAAAACATTGCATGTAAAAGTACAATTTGAGATTTTTTTTTTATTTGTGAAACTTAATAAAATTAATAAAAAAAAAAATGCCCTTCCTAGAGATGGCCCCCTCCTTGCTTTCCTCCCACCAGCAGGCAAAAAACCTTCAGGCTTCTAGGAACTGACTAGTTTAGGCTTCCACATAGCCAGGAAGGACAGGAGCATCACACGATCATGGGCGCTTAACAGATTTATTCCGTTAAGTAAATATCCAATGATTGCAACAGGTGGAGGCAGGGTTGTATTGGGACCATGACAACGTTGTGCAAAAGCATGACCCACAGACTGCTGCCGTCCCATTCCCATAGCGGGGCTGCAACACCATGCATAAATGGCCTTGAGACCATTGTTCATAGTGCGCAGCAAATATGAAGCACATATATACAGAGTGAGCAGATCACTCCTCCTTTTACTCAGGAAATGTAATGTTAAAAACATACAAAGAAAGGGAAATCATTAAAACAGACTTGTTTTTAAAAAATAGAATTACAATGTACAATTCTTATTTTTTAAACTTGAACTGCTAACAAAATTATGGCTGTTTGGGTTAAGTATGATTTACATTTGGTTTTCTGCCTTTTAAAAGTGTTTTTCAAAAACTGCAAAGATGCTTTTTATGAAAACAGATCTAGTTTGAAAAAGATGTCCTTTTGCAGCTGTTGCTGTGTGACAGGTGGAGGGGGTGGGGAAGGAGGAAAGACAGAGATGAGCACTGCAGTCCTATACATGTCTAATCAGAAGTAAACCCATCATTCTGCGACTTCAGTTGTCAGGTTTGCAGGCAAAATGTCTCTCATGATGTCTACTGTGACATTCTAAGAATAATGCAAGAAAAGTAGGTACCCTTTAATGAAGAATTCACTTCTCCTGAACAGCAAACCAACCAATGAAAATAGAAACAGGGACTACTTGGGAGAATCTGCCTAGGATGAAACAGACTGTTTCCAATTTGTCTTGGGACATATTCCAGAAAGTACTACATATGGCAGCTAGATGTAAGGGCATAGCCTGGACTTGGTGGCTCAGGAGCAAAAAATAGGGATGTCCCCTGTACCTCCCCAAGATTGCTGCCACTCCAGAAAGACCAGTTCTTTGTAAAGAGTAGGAACTTGTGTGAAATTGCTAGGTAGAATGTATCAGATTAATAATGTAATGGGTTAATTCCAAGTATAGATGTGTTCATCAGCCTATCCTAGACCCCCAGCTTTGAAAAGTTACTTTTTTGAGCTATAACTCCAGAAAAGTCCCAGCCACATGACCACTGCCTGGAGGTGGTATCATATCAGGTAGCGAACTCTGCACCTTTCTACAGTCGAAGGTGGTAATAGGGGGATTACTGAAATAAACACTTTCTTTCCCACATGCAGCAACCAGCTACTCATGCAAACATTTAAATGAACTGAGACTAATCTTAAAGATATATATGTTGATTACTTACCCCACTGTGCTATCAGTGAAAGCAATCTTGGCTTAATCCCAAGTAAAGGACTGTTCCACACATCTCACACGGGGAACCAAAATGTAGCACCTTCGATGCTTACCTTGCCCATGATGGGAACAACTAAAATCTAGCACTGAACTACCAATGGCATATATATCACTTGTCCCCTGGTGTGTGTACAGGTTGTTCTAATGTGGTGATTTAAATTAATATGACTTTTATTTTTAATATATATCTTTCAAATGAGATACTGTTCCCACTGTGAACGCTAAAATGCTTTCTCAGCACCGCTGCACACTGTAACAGCTTTTATGATGCTGGATAAGCAGACCAGTTTCTTTTTAGATTAGATTTTTAGATTCAGATGGCTATGTTTGCTTCTTTTCTTTCTCAAAAAAAGAAAAAGAAATGTGCAACTTTTTTTAGAAATACCTAAGAGAGTAGTAATTGGTGAGATTCTTTTCCCCCAGGGTTCATTTTTAAGGATGTAAAGGAAGCAAAAAAACCTTGTAGCCACAGAGTTCATGGGGGCTTCTTGGACTGTAGCAGAAGTCACCCACCATACTAAGTTTCTTGATCTTAGAATTGTTACCTAAATGGAAAGCAAACTATAGAGGATTCAACTGTTCCACCATTTGGTGATTATCTTGAAGTTATAATATAATGTTTAAGAGATTGTGTGTAGAATATGACAAAAAAAATCCCTGTTTATATCAGCAAAATGTAATGCCCTAATCGGAATATTAATGAATCATTTTTTTCAGGGGAACAATAGCTTTGTTGCATACCGTAACTAGGGGGTTAATGCAGAAGGTTATTGCCTAACAACCACATAGCAATCAAATCTCATCACCTTCAGCAGGAATAATTTATGGTTTAATCTTACATGCAGGCATATTAAATTAGTATTACTCATCAGAACCCGCTTATTAATAAAACAAGCTGAATTAGCCACTGGAGAATCGTATTTGGAAATTCAATGACAATTTTACATTTTTAATAAAGGTTCTGAAATATTATTGCAGAGCAGGTGGTGTGAAGAAATGTGGTCAAATTTGACATTCATTAATAATTGAAGCGTAGAACGTGACAAAGGTGAAAATTGATATTGATTTTCTCTCTCTCTAATATTTGGATGAGTTGTGAAAAGTAAATAAAATGAGATAACATGACAGATCAAGTTGCACTGATTTCTTTGATCATCCCTCCTTGAACACACACATCTATCGCTATTTTCCCTATCACGTCCTGAATAATGCAATACCTACAGTCTTACTGGTTCAATGCATTATAAAACACACTCAAGCTGGGTTTCAATCATATTAGACGGTAAGCTGAATATTTTATGAAGGATTATTTAAAACAAAATATGTCTTGGGCCCTACAGTCTTGGAAACCAAACAATCCTGAGAGTTCACTGAGGAAATGTCAACACTGTGGAGAATTTTTCGATTTGACAAAATTAAAGGAATCCTGTTTGATGTATATTAACCATATCAATATTAACAGCCTTCTGTTGGATTTCTGAAGTGATTTGAGACCAACCATATTATCAGCCCTGTTTTTTAACGACATGTGAAAGCTCTGAAAAAAATACTTGTTCTCCTGCTGAACTTGACCTGCCTTTGGGAAACCTCAGGCAATACTGCTAATCTGCAAACTTCATTCAGGCAATGGTGCTTCAGCCTCTTTGAACTCAGAATACCAAACAAACCAGCAGGATATGGCTGGCCTCACCCCCTGCAGCTCAAACTCCACCATTCTCTTTGTGAGCCTCTCTGCAAAGCAAACTCAACTCAACAAGAGCTGGATAAAGAAAGACAGAAACTTTTAGAAGCCATGAACATCATATGACATCTTCTTCTACCTTCTATTCTATTGTTACATTTCTATTATGAATATTTTTTTCTATCCATCTGGAGTGGGGCACTTGTGGCTTTCCAGACGTCATTGAGCTACGGCTCTTATATCTCTCCATTGGCTAGGATACTTGGGGCTGAAAGAATCCAACCACATCTGGAGTACAGTACCACAAATTCCCTTGCCCTGCTATAGATCTTGTAGGGCAGGAGTAGGAATTTATGGGACTGTAGCCGTTGTTAAACTGCAGCTCTCATCTTCCTTGGTCATTAGTCATATTGACTGGAGCTATGGTAAATGGAGACCAATGTCTTCTGGAAAGGATTAATTCATAAGAACATGGAGTTCATGGCTAGAATTACACTCCATTCTGATTTTCATAAAATGGGCATTTTTAAAAAGAGATTTTAGGACTTATCCTTTTTGCTTGAAAATGGTTATGCACCCACATGGTTTGATTCAGACAACTGTTGTATAGTTTAGAAAAAGACTGATTGCATGCTGATTAATTCATCTCAGGTCTGAATCCAATTCTTGATTTAGAAATTCAATTTTTTGTGCCTCCCGTTATGACTAAGAAACTACGAAAGAGCATTAAATGCTGGATCAGGCCTGAGATCACAAAAACACAGCACTGATCCAGAACTTAGGCCCTTCCCGTACGGCATTTTCCATGTGAAAGGGCACCTGGAGCGTTGCACGATTGTGAATAGCGATCTGCACAATGCACTCACAAAAGCACGACGCTCCAGGGGCCGGCTAGAAGCCGAAAATGGTGTGTGATCGCACATTGTTCCTGGGCCCTGCACGCACTTACCTGGCATGTGGAGCCTCTGGAGCTGTGCGGGTCACGCTTCCTACCCCAGCGTAGCCTGGGAAACTCCCAGGCTGTACTGCGGAAAGAAGAGGCAGGGCGCTCACGTGAGCAGGCAGCTCATGTGGAGCCGAAGGACCCTGGACGCGAGAGCCTCTCGCCAGAGGCTGCTTGCATGATCCCCACACCCTAGCGCTGGAAGAAAGTAAGGTGCGGAAACCTATGTGTTTCAGTTCCTCGAAATCCAGTAACTAATAAAACTTCAGGCATGTTCAGATTCAATTTCTGTCTTGCTTCAATTCAGACATCTCCCAAACCAATCTGAATCAATCCAACCCATTCCAAGATCTGTCCAAATCTGAAATACCTATTGAAACCCCTATGCTAGTCTGACCCAAGGTTCTAAATGAGTAACAAATAACAGCTCTTTCTCAAGAAAAATGGAAAGGTGAATTAAGCCTCTAATCACATAAATCTCTTTTTTTCCCCACTGTAAAGGAAGCCTTTTATATTTCCCTATCAACATTCATATTCCAAATTCTTGAACATAAATACAATTTATTAGTGCTGTCCATTTTCAGGTTTCTTGATTTCTTCGTGCTTGTAGTTTGTGAGTCCCTCTGACTGTGTTAACTGAGGAAATGGCTTCTGTTCCAGGTCTCGCTTCATAGGAGTGAATTTAAATTGTCAGTAACCAGAATTAATGAAACCCAGAGAAATTACTCAAAAGATATTCCATAAGGTATTTTACTTTAATTAGTGAAATATATTGCAGAAAATGTGAGTCTTCTGAGATTTTGTGGAAGCTACCATATATTACCCTTCTTCTTTAAGATGGGAAATCAAATGGCAAAAATATCATCCAGAATTCTTGAGAGTGCTTTTTAGAATTGTCTATTTAGATTTTGCAGCTCTGAATAACAAATGTAATGGCTCTGTATCTGTCACAGTACATACATTAAGAAAGCCACTGTGGTCTAGTAGAATGTTTAAAAGCCTGGTTGTAAAGTGACATTCCCTCCCATTTTTAAGTCTTCTGCCAGCTAAGGCAACCATCTTACATTTAAACAAACAGTAGAATGCCTGTAAGGAAATCCTGGAATTGATTAATTAATTAATTTCAGGGATTCCAGGGAACTTTTTTGGTCCAAGGGGTGGATTGCTATCTTTGAAATATTGATGTGAGGGGAGGCAAATGCCAGCAGTGAGTGTGGGTCAGATCTCACCCGAAGTGATCCGTGCATGAGGCCAGACTTATCTCCCTTATCCCTTTCAAACCCATTCTCTCTTTCTCACACACACAATCTCTACATCCATGCACACCAATTGCCATCATTTATACAAACATCCACCACACGTCAGTCCTCACACAATCCATTACCGCAATCTCAACCTACACCAATCAAAGACATATACCAACACATCAAATATATATACCCACACATCTCTATATGCTTTTCATCATCAGTCTCCACTGCTGCTGATCTGATTCTGCCTGGATCAGATGAGGAGAGGAGTATTTTCTAACCTGTTCCTCATGGGCTGGGCAGAGATATTTCAGAGATGTTTCAGCCATCGTTTCTGCCATGCTGTGATGGAGATCAATATAAGAATCTCTCTGTTTCTCAACTAGGCTTTTTTGTGGTTGGGGTGGGGAATGGTTGTTCTTGAGTGAGTGCCACATGGTTGGTAGGTTCCCCATCCTTCCTATAATTTATTGACATGAACATGCCTGGAACAAATAAACTGACTCTATTAGTACCACACTGAAGGCCATTCATCTACAATATATAACTTCTGGATCCCATTTTTTAAAAACAGTATGCATCACTTTGCATCACGCCCTTTCTCCATGGAGTTTAGGGGACTCTATACAAGGTTTATGAGAAGCAGCAAGGTATAATGGTTTGACTGCTGGACTAGCTCTCTGGGAGACCAGAGTCTAAATCACTGCTCAGCCATGAGAACCTACTGGGTGATCTTGGACAAGTCATACTCTCTCAGCCTTTGAGAAAGGCAATGGTAAATCCACTCTAAACAAATCTTGTCAAGAAAACTCCATGACAGATTGATAAGTGACTTGGAGGCACACAACAGCAACAACACAAGATTTCCTTAATGAATCCCCACAAAAGTTTCCAAGGCAGATTGAAGATTGATTCAGGACTCAGTATGCCCTCAGCAAGAATTCTTGCCGGATTTTGTTTTTTGTGGGGGAGCATATCATTTGTTTTCTTGTTTTTGTGTATTTCTCTGATGCAATGACGTCTGGTATTTTCCTCGCCAGCTTCAGCCTTTCCAAAAAAGAGTCTCCTCACATGCTTAGTGACTGCATTTGAGTGCATTCCAGTGAAATAACAGCCACAAGAAAATAGTGCAATGCACTCCCGTGGTGCCAGCCCATTACATTTTACACAATATACGTGATTATTCAGCACTTGGTTTTCACTGTTCCAAAGATGCAGTCTTCACAAAGAGTCTTCTTTATGGTCTCTGACCTTACCTTTTCAGTCATTCTGTCTTCAGCTACAGAAGAAGCAATGTTCTCGACTTGTCTTCTGAGGGAAGAAGTTTTCACATTTCTTCATTTTATTTTTGTTCTTAGCTTCCCCTTCCTGTCACTTTGTAGCTCAGAGGTGGACAACCTATGAGCCATATGCCACATGCTCCCATCAATTTTGTACTCCCAGGAGCTCACCTTCACCTCAATATTTTTCTAAAAACATGTAGACTTATGCCCAAAGAAGGATGTTTCTCTTTTAAACCAATGCACTTAGACTCATGGTTGCTTTTGCTTTGAACAAGTTTTTAAAAATCATTTTGTTTTCAAACACTGGAACAGTGTACAGTTTAGAGGGTGGAAGATTGCCCATAGGATAATCCGAAATTGCCTGCCACTGATTTAATTGTTCTTGTATCTCTGCCTGCCCCCCATATCACAGACCGGCCTTCACCTTTGGACTTTGTTCACGCATGTTTAGACTTGACCATCACGCCCCTTCAGGCACTCCTTATGGCCACTGAAGTTCCTTTTTGCAAATGTGTTAACTGCAACTTCTTCCACCTGTCATTCTCTCTATCTCTTCTGCTTCTGCAAGAACCCAAGCTACCTTTCATATTTGGTTTCTCCTTTGAGAGGAGGCTTTGTAAGCCTTGGACTTCATTATGTGTTCAAAACAACCTGTGTCACTGGAAAGCAGTGACCGGACACACCTGTGCCTGGGGCTATATAACTGCCTGCCTGGAAGCTTCCCTTTGCTTATGGCAAACTTCTTACAAGCCCTCTTCTTGCCTGTACCTTGCTCCCAGCACCTGGTTCCTGATACCTTGAATTGATCTCTGGACTCTTGACCCTTGGCTTTGGAACTCTGACTACAGCTTTGCTTGGTGCTCTGGGTAATGAACTTCCTTGAGTAGGTGCTTGCTTGTCTCCTCCTGGCTGGACTTTGCTGGCTCTCCCACTCTCTTCTCTGGGCTGGCTTGCTGCCCAGGTCTCTGATCTTGACAAGCAAGGAGGATCCTATTCCCCACTTCCAAAGCTGTAGGTGGCAAAATCACAAAAGTAGAGGTCCAACTCTACTTAAATTGTTAAAACTGACTTTATTTGACTCTGTCCAGAAATTCTGGGATATAGGTTGGGGTATAAAGTTGGCTTCCAGACTTGAGGCTTGACTCGAGACTTGACTTGAGAGTATCTTGCAGGGACTCAAGACTTGACTTGAAACTCAGGCCCTTTCTGCACCTTACCTTTTTGTGGAGGTGGGGGGTGGTGCTCACGTGAGAAGCCTTCAGAGGAAGGCTTTCACATCCCTGCTGCTTGGGCTCCGCAGCAGCTTCCTGGTCGCGTGAGCGCCCTGCCCATGCCCCACCTCTTCTTTCTGCAGTGCAGCCTGGGAGCTGTAGGCTGCACTGAGGACAGGAAGTGCGACCAGCCCGGCTCCAGAGGCTCGGCAGGGCAGGTAAGTTCGACACAGGCCCCTGACCGGTGCGCAAGCACGCACCATTTTCAGCTAAAAGCCAAAAATAAAAAGGTGTGTATGTGCTGCGCATGAGGCTCTTGAGCATCACATATATGCAGACCACTCCTCCCATTTGCGCGATGCTCAGGGGGTTCTTTCGCTTAAGAAATGCCATGCAAAAAGAGCCTCAGTGTAAGAGACTTAAATACATCACTGCCACACTGTTGTTTTAAACAATTCAAGCAGTTGAAGGCAGAGGTAGGCAAAGTGTGGCCCTGTTGCCACATGTGACTTTCCAAGACTGCTTTTGTCATCCTCTGGACTCTGCAGATTGCCTCTTTTAGCCATTTGCCCCTCCCCCTTGTCATCTCCCCATTCTCAAAGCTTCCAAGAGCCTCAATTTACTTTTTAAAGTTGCACGAGTACACCCTGACTATTTTACATAAAACACCCCACAGAAACAGAAGTGAACTTCATACCACTTCTTCTTTTTCTTTTCTTTTCTTTTTTTTATTCTTTGGTATTCTTGGCAGTCCATGCAGCCCAGGGACAGAGAATTGACTGCTAGACCCAATATAGTTGCCCATGCTTGGTTTAAGAGAAAACATAGCCCCAAATCTAATTGTTAATCCCCATTAGGGTAGAACTGTTGAATCAGTAGATGCTCAGTAGGTGAACATCTATGGATGTGTTCTGTTGATTCAGTGGTTTAGGTCATTGTTTCATACCTTCTTCTCAAGAACTGAAGAAGAAGCATAAGAAGAGAGTAAATAAGTCTTCTCCACTCCCAATCTAATCTCCTTACCCTTCTGAACCACCTCTCCTGTATCAGCCAGGTCCGCAGCTGCCATTTAGAAGCCTATCTTATCTTGTTTCCCAGAGTGCCACTAGTGTTTGTGAAGTTTCGTGAATATTGTAACCACATACAGAGTCTGATCAGATGGAATTTACCCAAATATTTGCTAGGAGAATGTGACATGCAAAGCAATGGCCAAATTCAGGTCTCCTCCTTATACAAAGTGCCTAAGACAACTGTCACAGTTTTTAATTTGAACACAGGTATATAAATTTTTCCCGCACTTTAGCTGACAGGATGGAAAGCCCTATTTATTAGCCTAGGTAGCCCTCACCTTCCAAACTAAAAAGATATTTGTTTTTTTCTTACTCTCCCAAAACTTCAATCTAATCTCTGAAACCCAATATTTTAATTGTATTCTTGTACCCTAGCAATTAATGATCATATTCACCAGAGAAAGCAGGAGACCAGAGGTTATCAATCCACCACAGTCTCAGAAAATCTGTATCTTACAAGGTGAAACTTATCTCGCCAGCTCTCACATTCACCCTCTTTAGTCCCAACAAAAAGTTGTTGAACTGTATTATAGGCTACAATGTCATAATACTGGAAATAACTGGATGTTGTAGTTACAGAGATGCAAGTCCTGTACCTGGTTTTCCCAACTGGTGATCTCCAGATCTGTTGGCCTGCATTTCCCATCATCCCCAACTATCACAACCAGTTGGGGATGATGAAATTATAGGCTAACACATCTAGAAGGTCCCAGACTGAAAAAGAGAGGATGTTCTATATTTTTGTTTTGTGTTATCTCTGACCTTAAAAGACCTATATATACATTTTCCAATCACACTACTGGGATTTCTTTCTGTCCACTGGATTGGAAATATGCTCAGTATTCATGATAAATGGGTATAAAAGAGAACAGGAAGAAAATGATATTTTTCTAAAAGTCTTGGCTAACGGTCCTATCAATTTCCATGGATACACACAACCAAAATTAGTTATCATAACCAAGATGACATTTTATTGCCAGAATTTAAATTAAAATACAAAAGAACATATATTTTCTGCATAAATTTCTGTTGGATATAATTTATCAGATGCTGCCTGGTCTGCTGTAAGGTCATATTTTATTCCCAGCAACTTCCTTCTACTAGTATATAATGTCTTGCTTACTTTTCTTGCTCATTCATTATCCCCCCAGCACCCTGGAAAGCCCACCTAAGGTATTTTAATGGGAGGATTTTTTTTTCTTTTTGTGGAAGAGGAATGAAAACAGCTCAGAGAAGTCCAGTTGTGGAACATTCCTAGATCTATCACCCATTCAAGCCATTTTCTTTTCTTTCTTTCTTTTTTTTCCTATTAGGCCTTTTGCAGTGTATGTTGAATCACATATAAACCTCACTAAACTCCATGGAAATTATTCTGAAATACAGGATTGTAGCTGAGCATTTCGATCCAAGGTGTGTCTATACAGCTCCCTTGCTGCCCATCTGTTTCTGGGCAGAATGCAGGTTATTTGAAAGATCATACTCTCCTGTATGAGTCTGCCTATGTTTTAAGATCTTCTTGGGAGGCCATGCTCTCTGTCCTGCCACTCTCAGAGGTACATTTGGTGGAAACATGGGAGAGGGCCTTCTCAGTGGCTGCTCCCAGGCTCTGGAACATCCTTCTTAACCTAAACCCCAACGCTTCTTATCTTTCCATCTTTTTACTCCATCCAGCCTTTGACGACGGATTTTTCAAGGGAAACAGGCCTTGTAATAATGTACTAGACTTTCATTTTTTGTGTTTAATTTATTTTAACAGGTTTCAAATTTTATCGTGATTTTAGTTTTTTCAATTTTTATATGCTGTTAATTTTTAACTATGTTTGTTTTAAGTGTTGTAAGCCTCCTTGAGTCCTAAACTGCAGAAAAGGCAGGATATAAATATAAATATAACCAGAGATGATTTGTATAAATTTGAAGAAGACCATGAAGACATTGAAATAGCTCAAGAGTTTCCATACCCTGGCTCAGTCATTAATCAGAATGGACCCTGCAGTCAAGAAACCATAAAAAGATTGGGACTTGGAATTTCTATGTATGGTTGTAAAAGCTAGACAGTGAAGAAAGGCTGGTAGAAAAAAAATTAACTCCTTTGAAATGTGGTGCTGGAGAAGAGTTCTGTGAATACTGTGGATTGCTAAAACAAAGACAAATAGGTCCAAAAGCAAATCAAGCCCGAACATTCCCTAGAAACCAAAATGACTAATGTGAGACTATCTCACTTTGGGCATATCATGAGAAGACATGACTCACTAGAAAAGACAATGATGCTTGGGAAGGTGGGAGGTAGCGGAGGTAGCAGGAAAAGAGCAAGATGGCACTACAGATGGATAGACTCAATCAAAGAAACCACAGCCCTGAATCTGCAAGGCTTGAGCAGGGCTGTTAACTTGGAGGCCTTTCATTAATAGAGTCACCATAAGTCAAAGTCAACTTGATGGCAGTTAACAACAACATAAGGGAAGAGCATTATACACATAGTAACTGCAAACATTCAACTGCAAGCTATGTGGAGAGGCAGGAGGGACAGCTTGAAGGAATACAATGTTGGGGTATGGCAAGCTTGAAGGAATACAATGTTGGGGTATGGCAGATCTCACTGGAAAATACCTTCCATGGGGAGCTGGTGTGCTTCTACTAGCAGTGGCTGGTTTTACCATTACTAGACATCTGGAGCAGGACTTCAGTTCTTTCAGAGAGCATATAGGGAGAAACATGGGGAAGAGGAGGCCCTAAGTTATGCAAGTCCCAAAAGTATTTATGGCTTTGTTGGTTGCAGATGGATAGACTCAATTTTGGAAGCCACAGCCCTGATTTTGCAAGACCTGAGCAGGGCTGTTGATGACATGGTGACTTGGAGGTAGGACTGCAGTAGGAAGTCCTAGGCCATTTCCACACTAGCTGGTTATAGTGCTATTATTCCACTTTCAACATCCTATGGAATCCTAGAGTTTGCTGTTTAGGGAGGGGCTTCATAGGCCCCTCCCTAAATTGCAGACTCCAGGATTCCATAAGATGTTGAGAGTAGAATAATAATAATACTATAACAGGCTAGTGCAGAAATGGCCCTACTGTATTGCATGATGCTTACGCTCACATTAATGGTACATGGGAAGAACAGACATTCAAAACAGTTAGTTCCATTTCCTTACTTCAGGTATGTTACAGGTTTTTTTGGCTGTCTGTAATTCTTGGCCATAAACTTCTTAATCAATATATCTCTCCCCTCCCCTCCCCTCCCCTCCCCTCCCCCCTCCCCTCCCCTCCCCTCCCCCCCCCAAGCCTTGGTCATCCTGATTTCATAGTCTTTTCCTATTTATGTTAATTCATTTTTTAGTTCACATACAGTTGCTTCTAGCATCTACTGACCAGCCGAGGCCTTTGGTCTATTCTTTTCATATTGCTGCTTTTCAGTGACAAGCAGTAAAGCACTGCAGGTCATTTACAGGTAAGCCTTTGACATATGTATCCTTTGGCTGACTTTTTATTCCTAAGTTCATGTTGTGCAGGCAAAGGCAACATCATAAAATAGCATTTCTTTGGCAGGGACATGTCACAAGTTTAGAGAAAAAGAAAATATTGCTTTCTCCAGAGCAGAACAGTAGCACTAGGCTTACAGGATTGACGCACCAGGACAGTTTCATTAAGCAGGGAAAATTTTGTCAACTGATACCATCCTTAGACATCCCTGTTTCCTCTGACCTTTAGTAGGGGAGAAGTATTATAATGCAAGTTTTTTGAGAAGATGGTTTGGTCTTCAATGGTCCTAAGCTTGGAAATAATGTGCAAAGGGTTACAATGTCACTTACAGGGCCTGAATCATGTAGGTTTAACCCTGTATTATACACCATCATACATATTTTTTGGATGTTGCAGAAGAGGTATCCAGTACCTCCTTGCACAAACCATGCTGAAATGTGCACCAGCAGCATACTCTCCAACATTTCACAGATGAAAACTAAGATAGATGCAGCCAAGCAACATCAGAGAGTAGTCAAGATGGCAAAGTTAAAAGTAAGCCTGTAATGACCCTGTGGCTGAAAAGATGATGCTGTGCCCAGGAGTCAATGACTATAGTTTACCTTTCAGTTCCTTCACTTAATCCTCTGTTGTCTCACTTTTTTCAATTGCTTTTAAAATGTCTTGAATTTCCCTCCCCTCCCACTTTCCTCTTTTGTCCTCAGCTTACTTCAATCCTTGCCAAATTAGCAGCATGGAGAGGAGAGGAAGCAATGGAGTTTCTAAGGCTCAGGCAAAAGCAAACTGCTTCAGCCTCTTCTCACTGATCTGTTCTTCCTCTTTAGTAACCATTGCCATCTTGACCAAAAGATTTTAAATAAATGTGATCTGTTGGACTGTCTATCAATCTATCATCTGTCTATTCACCTACTTACCTGCCTACCTTTCCATATATAATTTCCTTCCTGGCCATTTCTGCACTACACTGTTATAGTGCTATTATTCCACTTTGAACATCCTGTGGAATTCTGGGGTTTGCAGTTTAGGGAGGGGCATTTAGAATTCTCAGCCAGAGAGCTCTTTGACCTCAGAGAACTACAAGCCCCAGAATTCCACAGGATATTGAAAGTGGAATAATAGCACTATAACAGTGTAGTGCAGAAATGGCCTTTGTCTTGAACTTCAGAATGAAACAGCTATAATTATGCTTTCTTAGCAATGAGAAGTAAAAAAACCTACTGAATCTGGAAATGATTTAAAGGAAAGGAGCACTCCACAATGCTGATATTATTTGAACTTGTACACTCCGAAGTCATTTTAGCTCCAGTATTTTATCCAGGATAGGAAATATTTTGATAATTTAAGTGGGTGGGGGAAGTGTTATTTTATACCCTCAAAAAGTTGCTTGTGTTGAAAGAATAGCATCACATTTAATTGAATGGATAAAGATTAGCTAAAAACAGCTAAAAAATCCCTCCAACAACCTCTAAATAATTGACAGTTCCAAGTACTACCTGACATTTCTGCTTCCTTCTTCAGCTCCGGGATACATGTACTTAGGCAGAGTGTTGCTTGGCTTTTGTTTATTTAAGTTGCTGTACAAGCCAAAGTAGGAAAAGTGTGAAAATATTTTATGACATAGATTTCTGGAAGGCCGTAGACACTGGGGCTTCTCATCAACTAAGGATGTAAATTGTCACTTATTTCATTCTTGCCTGCAAAGACAAAGAATTTCAAAGCTTTTCTTCTCTTTGGGGTGAGTTCCAGAGGTTTTGCACATTTTTCAGGACTTTTTTTTCATTTTGGAAAAGATTTAAACAACTTTAATTTGTTCAGAATACATTTAGGTAGAAAACACAACATTTCGTAGAGAAAAAGTGGGTTTTTTCCCTCAAAACCCAGTATTTTTGCACAAAATATTTTTATGCAGATTTTTTTTTTTGCCAAAAATGAGGAAAAAAAAGATTTTGTTTTAAAAACTAGTTGGCCATTTTTTTCATAAAGTGTCTTGGTGTGTGAAAATACCCTGTATTGTTATGAATGGGAACATCTGTGAGTATTTTTACATCTCTAGCATCAATATCCATCTGATGGTGGACAGGTTAAGAAAGCAATTAGTGTAAACGTTAGAAGAAAACATATTCTGATCTGATTTGCCACAGTCATTCTCTCATTGGGAAATGCAATCTAGCTACTCTTGCCAGATCCACCTGCCAATAAAATAATAGCTTTGCAGCCCTGTATAAAATAATGAGCTGCACAGCCCAAAGGCAATGTCAGCTGCAAATCCTTTGCATACATCACCCATAGAGTAAGATACAAAGTGCCCGGTACATTGCTTGCTGAAACTCTGCTGGCTTTCGCTCTCCCCCTAAAGTTGTGAACGGCTGATGTTTTTTGTCTGTATACGTTCAGGATTATAGAGAGAGAAAGAGGTCTCCATTTTTCATATTCAACATAAACAAGACCCCTGTTTATCCCAGGGGGTTAATTTGGTTGGACTTTGATCCATCACATTGTGCCTGGTGTTAATATTTTACTCCAAATGCCATATCATCTTTTATCTTTTATTTATAGTGATCTTCATATTCATTTCTCAGCCAAGACTGGCACTGCAGGGAAAGAAGGCATTGATCTTTAATATTTTTTTTCTTTCTCTTTTTGTAATGCATACTTTTTGACCCTTAAGAAACAGCAAAAAAAAGAAAGAAAGAGAAAGAACAGAGGGGTAGGGGAAGAACCACTGTACAGTCTGGGAATTCTTCATAGGAAGCTGGAGACCAAAAGCAGCCTTTGTCACTCAGCAGGCGGTTGAACTACAAATAAGAATATGTCTATATCTGTATGAAGGTTTTGTGAATTTGTCTTCAGGAAGGAAGTGGCCTGTGTCTTGCACATCAATTGAACCTTGAATACCAAATGGCAGAGAGTGGGAGATTAAGATCAGTCAGACGTACATCAACGCACTCCTGCTCTTGCTGTCTCCTGCCACATCTTTGCAAAATGCAAATGACTCCATCCAGATAGAGAGAGAGAGAGAGAGAGAGAGAGAGAGAGAGAGAGTTATTGTAGAAACAACTAATGTACAGGGGATTTTTCTCCAGAAGTTCAAACGAAGGAGCTACAAATAGTGAGTTACTCTTCCTGCACCCCAATAACCGAGTAGTATTACAGCTCGGACATAACTAGGCATAATTCCACTCTTTTTGTGACATAACTATAGCTACTTTAGTTACTTTTATAGTTACACCTCACAACTTATGTAGTTTTTCTACCTTGGCCCAGTAGTCTTTAGCATTCTGATTATTTTTACAAGGCTTAAATCCAGTGTGTGAAGGTCATGGTTGCATTGTGAGTTTTGGCCTTTGGGCCTTCCAGCACTAAAAACCTGTTCAGCAAGTTTCCTAACCCTCTGGTTTTTAGATTTGTTTTAGGGCACATGGAAACCGAAGGAATTACTTCCTTTCTGCTAGTCCCCATGGAACCATATTCTATGAGCACAATAATCACATTAGATACTGACCAAGATAACTAAAACCTATTTGTGTTAGTTTCTTTTAGATAATGAGAAAGTAAAGAGAAAAAAAAACCCATAATCCTAGGAGTAATTATTACTTTGGTTTTGGTGCTCCAACTGTAACTAATTACTTTTAAAAGTAACATTCTGAATTCTGTTTTCTTTCTGGATAGGGAGCATGCATAGCTGTCTATATCAAAGTTAGCCAAGAAGAGCCTTTGTTCAAAATCAGGAAATGACCAGCAAATCCCCTTAGGCTTAAACGGTGGTGGGGGAAATAGACAGAGGTCTAGGGGGCGTATGTGTATCAAGGAAAGCAATTTGCCCACCCCCAATTTATACCTTCATTTTAGTTGCTGCAGGAATATTTTTCTACAAGGCACAGACCACTTCAGGGTGGTCAGAAGTGATAGATGAATTTCATGCTGATTGATTTATACAAAGCTATGTTCATATACTTCTATTGTCCTGATCTGGCAGAGATAACCACAGTTAATCCTTTATTGTCCCACTCTCTCAGCTGCCTTTAAAACGTCTTGTTTTTTTCTCTCCTCCTCCCTCTTCCCCCCTTCATTCCCTGCTTATAGTCCTCCCTCCACATTTGTGAATTTGATTATTTGCAAGGCATGTGCTTGCTTCCCCTCAACATTTTCCTCCTTCCATTCCTTTGCATTCCTTATCCCAAGTTTATGAGGCTTGTGTTTAAACTGGATTTTTTTTTCTTTTTGGGTGAGCAAAGCCCCCTCTCACTGCTGAAGGCCTGTCCTCTCTACCATGTGGCTGCATATTCTGCTGTGCAATGGCTACTGATTGGTCAGGTGCTTTCTTTGCTCCTACCTCTCCTTTCTCCAAATGGTGATTGAAAGCAGCTAGAACTCCACTCTTTTTTGTCTGAGGGGAAAGTACTGATAAGCCTTTTACTTTGTCTTTTTTCTCCTCCCTCCCAAATGCCAGGGTCAGAAACAAAAGAATGGGAAGGGGATCACAACCCGCCCCCAATGTGGAGGGGCCACTGTACTTCAGTTGCTGCAAACTGAGTTCACAGTACAAAAGTAGCTTGCAATCAATTACCTCTGCAGGGAGGAGAAGAGAAGAAAGGGCTAAATGTAGCCTTTCCTCAATTCAGTACATAAATTCCAGATGTCTCTGCTTAAAAATAGTACGTTTTGTGTGTTCCTGCTCCTTAATAACTTTTGCCTCTTGTTGCGTGGCCACACCCTTTGGACCACACTCTAATGTGGCTTGGCCACATGCATCCTGGTTTTCTGTGAAGAGCTGGAGGTCTGCATGTTTATTCAGGATGGTGTATATATTACTAAGTTAAACTGTCCAAGGGAGCCTACAATGTTATTGTTTGCAGGGGGCAATTTAGTTTGAAGAAGGGATGGAAGAAGATAGGACTGCACAGAAGATAGAGGCTGCCACAATGGACCAACCATAATTTGGACTGCACGCCATGTATTAGGCAAAAAACAGGAACTAGAAATATTTGTAGAGCTAATCTTTCTGGAGTCTGTGCATCAGGTCACAAAACACGTAGCGTGTATATATGCAGCATATTGACAAATCAAGCGTTTATAAGTGGGGTAATTTTTTCTAGCTTGTCTTTAAAAGAAAATAAATAACCAGTTTATAAATAGAGTACAGTAGTGAAATTCAATCAAATTTAACAGTGAATTTCATACAAGTCTACTCCCAGATAAATAGAGCTTTGCATTTTAGCCTAAACAATGTCATTGTTTTCTGTTAACTTATTACAAGTATAAGATTAAAAGAACCACTAGACATCTGGCCTGCTCTCCAGAGATATTATAAGTGTAATCCAACACCTCTGGGGTGCACCAAATTCAGGAAGGCCACTCTACTGAAAAAGCTAAACTCTTCTAGAACTTCTTCCAGGCCTTACTTGTTCCTTATACGATCTCTTTTCTCCTATATAATTACATGAAAAGTGTGGAGAATATGCTTCATAAGTTTGTCCTCTGTTCACATTAAAAACCATTAATCAAACACAAAGAGGCGGCATCACATACTCATCCATAGGGTTGCACTTGGGTCAAGTCAGACATGAGTGAAACAAGGACAAGAAAGAAAAAGAATGAGTGCTGAATGACTGACTGAGAAATGAAGAAAGATGAGAAGATAGCATCACAGTGAGTATTACTTTGTTGGAGTTAACAACCTTTGCATGCCTATACTCATTGGTAGTTAGATTGCATTACAAGTTCAGGCACTGCCTCTTTGTTGTAACTTCCTGTTTGTGTATGTGTTGTTCACACCCACCCTGCATCACATAGCCTTTCTTTGCTCTCTAGGGTCACCTCTGCTCTCACGCCATTTTTTTCTCCCTGCCTATCCTCCATATGATAAGAACCTCTCTCGGTGAGATGCTCCAGCTCTTCTGATACCATGTAGTACTCTTTCTTTTCTTACCTTCTGCAAGAAGATGAACCTGTGTTGATTAGACACAAGTATTTGTCAGTAAAACTACTTTCTATAAAAAAGACTCAGGCCCTTTCTGCATGACGATGGTATCCTGGCATGGAGACACAAGAGGAGCAGGAGTGCGATGACGCTTCCACATTACATTGTTGCGATCCCACCCTTCTTGCATCACCAGTCTGCACGATTGTAGGATGTATCATTGATGGAAAATCAATGACTCAATCATGCAAACCTTCCATTGTAGCCATGCAAAAGGGTTGGAAGCATGATCTACATGCTTCCTCCCCTATTGTAGTAGGGGAAGAAGGCCAGCTGCACTCTGGATGACACAGACCCCACTCTCATTTTTTATTACTTTATTTTATTGTATTTTTTTTTTTTTTGTTCATAAAAGCACTCCACACACATACAGACACACAATTTCACCATGGTTTTGGTTTCCCTAGCCATTTTTATCAACTCCCTGTCTACTTACTTGTTTGGAAAAAAAATCTTCCTTGTACACCCTGAAAACTAGGAGTACATATCTACCATGGGAGGAGAGTATCTAGGGCCTCAAAAAACTCCTTGGGACTTCTGGAATCTTAGAGTCTTAGAATCTTAGAGTCACAAAGACCTTCAAGGGCCATCTAATCAACTTGTCATCCATGTGTCCCAACTTCTGGCTTACAGCAACTCTGCAATATAGTCCAAAAACATTGTGAGATGTTTGGGTGCTGTGCTGGAGGAGATCCCACATAGTCCACAGTTAATATTGCTGGTTGAGGTGGGGTGAACATCCGCTGCTCTGGGAGGTTGCACTGTATTTCTGTTTGAATGATTTTATATTGCTCTAAAAGTATTAATGGTCTAATACGGTAGCTCATTTAATAACTTTAAAGCTTTTTAAAAAATTGCTGTGTCTTCAAGTCATTTCTAACATATAGTGACTCCAGTGTGATCCTATTGCAGGGTTTTCTTGGCAAGATTTGTTCAAAGGGTTCATTGCTACCTTCCTAGCCTAAGAGGGTGTGACTTGCTCAAGGTCACCCAGTGGATCACTATGGCTGAGTGGCCTCACTATGGCCTCAGCACCCACTATGTCACAATGGTTCTCATTTCTATTTAAATAATTTTAAATTGATTAAATGTATTGAGGGTAGCTTATACAACTGATTTTTTAAAAAACTTTTTATTACTAGATTTTAATGTGTGTACCTTGCTTGAATTTGTGTTGTGAGCTGCCTTGGATCTCATTTGATAGAAAGATGGGATATGAATTAGATAAATAAAATAAGTATAAATAATGCTATTTAACTTGCAGTGATCATTTTATCAATGATCTCTAAATGCACAAGTGTTCAGTGAATTGGTATGTTTCATGGAAATT
Organism: Cyclura pinguis; assembly: GCA_030412105.1. Taxonomy (NCBI): domain Eukaryota; kingdom Metazoa; phylum Chordata; class Lepidosauria; order Squamata; family Iguanidae; genus Cyclura; species Cyclura pinguis. The sequence goes on along the minus strand of CM059600.1, from coordinate 269,684,107 downwards.
TGTTATTTGGAATAAATTGGTATGTTTCATGGAAATTTATTATCTACATTTCTATTGGTCCATGCAGGGGCCGCTGGTGGCTCCCACATCAGTGGAGCCATTCATCTCACTTGAGATTTAGTCCGAACTTTAAAGGATCTATCTTTTTTTTTGGGGGGGGGGGGATAGATTTCAGAACCTTGGATGGCTCTTTTAAAGTTCATTCTGAAACCCAGAGTGAATTCAGCTTTCTAGTAGCAGGGAAGCCAGAAGCTACCATGGGATGCATATGTTCTTCTTGTCATCAGTACAAACAGAGCCAAGCTAGACAAAGGGGGAAAGGGGGGTGGTAGGAACATCAGTAACAAGCATGGTTTCTTCCAGAAGCAGAAATTTTTAATAAAGAACATCCTCCCTCTCTAAATGATACATCAATTATCCTTCTGCAAACTCGACCTCCATTGCCAAGACAGCCTTTGCTTTAAATCCGTACAAGGATACAAGTACTAGAGCTCCCTTATAAGGGTTTCTTTAAAGTCCTCATAGGACTCCAGGGGTGCTTCTCTAGTAGACCAGACAGCTGGTCTCACTCAGCTTTGGTATCTGATACTGTGTTTCAAATTCTGTTGCATCTCCGTGGGAGACTTTAAAGGAATGCCTTCCCACTTCCAGGTAGGCTTTTTCTATGCCCTCCAACCCACACAGCAGTATGTGAGCTCTTACAGGGTTAACCTACTTGGCTTTTGGTTTAGATTCATAGAGCACATTGTGTCCAGCCTTAATATTTTACACTGTAAGCCATATCATCTTTTATCTTTTATTTATAGTGATCCTCATATTAATTTCTCAATAGCAGCTGGCACAGCAGGAGGGACAAGGCATTGATCTTCCAATTTATCCGCTGCTCTTACATATCCTGAGGTCGAAGTCAGCTTGAGAGATTGATGGAGCCCTGGCACCAATCCAGCAGCGATGTGTTCCTCATGCATGAAAATCAACAACAGGAAACTGAAATTTGACAATTGGCAGTAATATCAGCCAGCTCTGTAATAAATATAACAGGATCCTCATTAATAATTTAGTGGGGTATCTGGTATTCAGTAATGAAAAATCAGCCATGTGAGCGACAGGGTAGATAGCTTTATGTGACATTGTGTGTGTGTGTGTGTGTGTGAGTGTGTGTGTGTGTGTGTGAGAGAGAGAGAGAGAGTGCACACACAGAAATTTGTTTGTGCATGTATGCAAACAGCAATTGCTAACACAGCTATAATATTTGTCTTTAATTTGGAGAGCAGGAAGGAATACCACAAAAGTGGGCTGGATCAAGCACCTTGTGGTGTGTAACTTGACTCATATGATTGAAATTCTCTGAAATTATTTGCTCTTCAGGTACCTGTTTGCCATATACCAGATGTTTGTTGTAGTCCACTGTAGAATGCCAATGTGGGAACAGGGAATGCAGCTAATATCCATGGTTTACCTTTTGTTGGCAGGGGACAGGGAATAAAAATCATACATTCTTAGTACAAAGAAATTCCTTAAATATAGCAACAGGTTTCTAAATAGTGATTGTGGATACATTAATGAGTAATTAAGCTCTACAAACTTGGCCATACACCTATATGGGAAATGATATGGAGTGATAACTGAGCTCAGAAGTAAGTCTTTGAAAATAATGCACTATTTCGAATTAATTCTGGGTTTCAAAAAGAAGGCATAACTATTTTGTATTACTATTGTGGTATAATGAGGGATAATGTCGTCCTTTCGATGGTATAACTAGAATGCTACTGGCCATTTCTGTACTACCCTGTTATAGTGCTATTATTCCACTTTCAGTCTCCAATGGAATTCTAGGGTTTGTAGTTTACTGAGGCCAAAGAGCTCTCTGGCTGAGAATTCTAAATGCCCTTCCCTAAACTGCAAACCCCAGGATTCCATAGGATGTTGAAAGTGGAATAATAGCACTACAAAGTGTAGTGCAGAAATGGCAACAGTTTAACAGGTACACAGGGTACTCTAACACAGGCCAAACCTTTGCCTCATTCTTTAAAAAAGGCGTTAGCACTTTCCAAGATATAACAAGAAGTAATATCTCCCAAGATAACCAGTAATGGATACCTAAGGGCACAATAATTTATACAAAACTGTGGCTGTCATATCATTGGATGTATCAAGAGAAGACAATGTCTGGCAAGGTAGGAAAAGGGGAAGACCACATTACAGATAGATAAAGGCCATTTCCGCACGGGCTTAAAGAAACGGTGCAGAGCGTCCTCCAGGGAGGACGTCTGTACCTGGGAGCGGACTCAGTCGGACCTACTTAGTGTAGTTCCGCAGCTCAGCCCGCTCCGGAACAACCCAAAGTGGTCGTCCAGTGTGCTTTTGAAAGACCACTTGAAACAGGTCTTTCAAAAGCACGGAGCGTGCCACTCCATGTCTGCGCTCCAGTGCAGATTTGCAGGCTCGCACCAGTGCGAGCCTGTGATCTGCCAGGGGTGGGCTTTAGGCTGGCGAGCTTCAGCGGTTGGTGGAGAGCCTTGACGAACTGGAAGCCGCCATTTTCATCCCCGGAGCAGTGCGGAGCGGCGGCCACACACTGCTCCGGACCAGCCTGGACCCAAGCGTGGAGCCAAGAAGTCCGGTAAGTAGCGGCACGGAGCAGTTCCTTCGCTCTGTGCGGAAATGGCCAAAGTCAAACAAGAACAGCATGGCCCTGAGTTTGCAAGACTTGACAGAGTAACTTGGAAGTCTCTCATGCATAGTTGGAGCTGACTTAATGGCATTAACAACAATAACAATAAATACAACAAAATTATACCAGAAAAAGTTATACATAAAGATATACATTGCATGAAAATTTGGCCTCCAATATTCAATAACTTTGTTAGGTGTGCATCATTTTTCAACCCATCAATAATAGTTAGTTAGTTCTGATTTTAAGAAAAGGGTAACTACATTGGGTCAGACAGGCACACAGGCCTTGTCCCCCACAAATTGGATCTATCCCCATATCCAATTCACAGAAATTGTGACAAAATCAAATTTCGAGGTGATAGTACAACCACCCTGAAACTCAGAACCAAGGGAGGGAGGATGGGAAGCAGCCTAGAAGCCAAGTGACTGCTGGTGCTTCCAGAAAGTCTCCTTTTGGCTCCCAAAGCATACCAGAGTGAAGTCTCTGGTCCATGATGAGAGACCATGCTCTCTAGCCAGGGAGGCTGCTTCTGACTGTCCGGCCTTCCCATTCATGAAAACCATAGAAAGTCCTAGGAAAGAAACAATGAATATGCCTGGCAAGATTGTACGCTATTGCCATATATCTTCACTAAGGGACCACAAACAGATGCCCTGGTGAGTTGGGGGACCATTTATTTTTAAAGGCACCTGTCATTCCCCGCCCCACCCCTGAGTGGCAACAGACAATGAAACACTGGGCATTCTCAGAAAACACAATGGCTGCCACCAAGAACCAGCCACCAAATCCATTACACTGCTGTTACCAGGTATGGTGAGAAAATACAGTAAAATATAGAAGAGTTTGAAAAGCAAAGAGAACAAAAATGGGTGTCATTTAAAGGAGAGCCTAATGAAATGAATACCAAAGATAATTATCTACTATATAAAAGTCAAAGTTTGTGAGTTCGTCTGTTTGTCTGCTTGTCTGCATCAGGCAGGCAAAGACCTCATATGATTGGCTGTGTGAGGTGAGAAGACCTCGTATGATTGGCTGGCTGTGAAGATTGTATGGAATCCTGGGGTTGGCAGTTTAGGGAGGGGCCTTTAGAATTCTCAGCCAGAGAGCTCTTGGGCCTCAGGCCAGTTGCTATGGAGATGAGGCCTACCATCAGTAAGGATGCCAGAAAACATTTAGGAGGCATATGTGAGAAAAATTAAAGTGACTTACACAACATAGTTACAAGGTCTTCTTGCCTCACACAGTAGATTGTATGGATTCCATAGGTGTAGAATCTTAAAGTTGAAATTTAAAACAAAAAAGGCTTCAAGAAATATGTAAAGCCATTCCACAAATTCAACAGAAATCAAAAACATCAAAAGCCAGTACATGAATGTCACCAGAGAACACACATTGGATTGGGGACTATGAGGAAAAGTTACAGGTACTGGAATAGGCCTGTTACTATGGAGATGATGCCTAGCAGCAAGGAGGAGGACAGTGTATTCCCAGAGGAACCCAACCTCTGTATGTTAACAACTCTGAATACAGATTGCATTGGGAAATATGGGGAAAAGTTACAGATACTGGAGTTGGGTGAGTTTTTAAGGGAAATAAAATCCCGGGCAACGCAGGGTAAATACACTAGTACATTATAAAATAGAAGTATGTTTTTTAAAATAGGCAAAGAGAATATGGGATACATATACACACACACACACCAGTTCTCAAGTTCTAAACCCTTCCGCCACAGAAAGAAATGGCAAGAGGCTGTGACCCAAATACACATTTCAGAACCTTGATGAGCATGTTTCTGTTGTCCCAGTATAAATGCAGATATCCACATTTTTTACCAGCTGCAGTAATCCTGACTAGGGATGAACAGATATATCAAGTCTGTTTCTATAAACATGTTCCCTTTTCCACCACCATACTATATGGAATATATATTTATGAGGGAAAAAATCTTTACACATTTTGTGTGCATTCAAATGGACACAAATTCATGAATTATTTCCATAATGACAAAAGCATTTTAGAAATGCACAGAGGGGTTTGGGTACATTTTTCAAATGTGCATAAGTTATCAAATGCATTTTTGTTGCTTCATGGAATGCATTCCTAGACACAATTTGAGTCTGTTTACCATCTCTGCTGTGTATTGAATAAATCCATTAAAACAGAAACAAAAACAATCAACCTCAACATAGGAAGCTTCTCATACATCCCTACCTCTAACTCTGTGGGCTGGTACATACCATGAAACCCCCTACACAATAATTGGTAGAATTGTATGTATTGTTGTATGTATTGCCTCTCCATATGACTCAGACATCTCAGCCTCTAACTCTTGTCGACTGGTTCATGTAGTGAATCCCCTACACAATCAGTAGGACTGTATAGAGAGACCGTTGCACTGTATAATATCTCCATATCGTCCTGTTGCAGTAAATGTAGCAGTAGCCCTCCGAATTCTTATCCCTGGAGTTGTTTGCTCTGGAGATCATGAAATTCCTACACATTTCTATGAACATCATACATGGAACATTTGTGGTACATTGTGGTATAAGTATGAGAGGCATGAATAGCCTCTTTTTAATACAGACCATTTCCACACTACACTCTTACAGCATGACTATTCCACTTTCAACATCCTAGGGAATCCTGGGGTTTGCAGTTCAGAGAGGGGCCGGCTGACCCCTCCCTAAACTTCAAACCCCAGGATTCCATAGGATGTTGAAAGTGGAATAATTGCGCTATAAGAGTGTAGTGCGGAAATGGCCACAGAAGGGTGTTACAGCTACCTCAGCATGCATTTGACTGAAAACGTGACTGTTTCATTTTATCATGATGATTAGTTAGTCAGAGCTATAGGCAAGTCGCTGTATGCTTCCATTTTCATTAAAGAGAATAGTCATGAAACTTATTTATTTTCAGAAATTCAAAATCCTTAAAAAAAAAAAGAGTCTATATTATTAAAATGTTTTGAAAACTCTAAACTTGACAGGGGGACAGAGAGAGAAAAAAAACTTGATTGTTTGTATGCTTAATCCCTACAAAGTTGCTGCGCTGGTATGCCTTTTTAAAAAATGACTGAGCTGTGGGGCAGGGAAAAGGCAGAGAATAGGACACACCAGTGATACTGTAATGCAGTGGGAACACCAGTGGCAATAATGCTACTCATCCGCTGAAGTCGAAAGCGTGCAGTAGAGAATGTTCAGAACCCGATGCCATCATGGAAATGGCAATGCTGAGATTCATAATGGAACAATGTGTTATTGACATGTGGTGTGATAAGGCCCTCTGTGGTCCCCTCTCCTGCAAGCTTCTGCTTCCACTCATTTCCCCCTCCCAATCTCCATCTGTGTCTGTGTCTCTTCTTCCTTTCTCCTTTGACTCCACTCATTTCTTCCCTTTCTTCTGTAACCTTTGATTCCTCCTCCGTTGCTTTCCTGCCGCTGCTCTCTCCTTCTTCATCTCCATTTGTCTGCAAACACATAAGAAGAATTTCCCTTCCCCCCTTCTATCCCATTCTACACCAGTACAGTGAACACAGAACTCAAAGTTGTTCTTAAATACAATCTTATTAAGCTATTTAGAATTTCTCAGAATTAAGTTGCATGATGCACTTAAGGTTGGGGAGCTTTCCTGAAGCACATATACACAACCCTGGTTTGATCTTAGACTGGGAAGGAACTGGAGACAGCATCTTTGTCTGTCCCACCATCTCCCCTTCAGCTACATAGAAAACTTTTGAATTCTTTGGTGGATGACTATTTGTTCTCCAAACAACCATCAACCATAAAGTTCCAAAATAATGGGTTTCCAGAATAAATGTAATATACATTTTATTAATGAATTCATTACAAAGTATATGAAATAATTAATCATTATAAAAGTAGAAACAATTTAATTGCTTATCATTTTATAATCTTTTATTCATTGTTTTGAACTTTTCTTTTTCTCAGGCTAGATCTTAAAAGAAATTCCTTTGTTTCTTACAATTATGAAAAAAGGGTTTATTGCCTTGCCTTGTTTTGTGTCCCAAACTCATCATGGCCAGGAAGAGGAGTGGCCTTTATCTGCATCAAACTTCCTTCCACCACCAAGTTAAACTTGATTTTAACTTCTTGAGAAGCACACAGCTCTGTGACCCTCCATTGTTACATTTTTCCACCCAAATGACTTTTAATAGCCATGCCTGATGAAGAAGGCTGTGCACTTTGAAAACCTCCGTAATGTGTCTTGTGCCTTTTGGCTAGCCTATTAAAGGTACCACTGTACACACTTCCTTCACTTATCTGACAGGTTAGGGACAGGAACACTGTCAGAAAATAGAATTGGTTCAAAAGTGGAGCCCATATACTGTACTGTAGGGAGCATGAGGGACTTATAGAGGCTGCTAACAAAGGCCTTTTCCGTACGAGGCGAGTGAGTCGCTCTGTGCCATTACTTACCGGTTCTTCTTGGCTCGAAGCAACGTGGTCTTTCCCTTATAGCGCTTCCGCAGGACTCCTCTGTTTGTTCCAGGGCGATGCGGAGCAGTGCGAGGTCTTTAGATCCGCACTGGTGAGGCTTACAAAATGGCAGCTTCCGATTGTTTGTGGGTCCGGACCAACGGCTGAAGCCGGCCACACCCACAGCCCACCCTCCATTGATCGCAGGCTCGCACTGGTGCGAATCTGTGCATCTGCACAACTGAGCAGGAACAAAATGTCGCGCTCCGGAAAATTGAAAGACTGGTTTTTTCCGGTCTTCACATAGCATGCTGGAGGACCACTTGGGGGCATTTTGGATCAGACTTAGGTGTGGAACTAAGGTAAATAGTCCGAACCTAGTCCGATCCAAGGTGCAGACAACCTCCGTGACAGGACGCCTTGGCCTGTCTTAACTTCCTCGTGAGGAAAGGGCCAAAGTTTCTCAGCTGGCTTGGTGCCTCCCCCGCCCCAGCTCTCCTTGCAAACTGCACACACATGTGAGCAATTCCAAGCAAGCCTCCATAGGCCAGAACTGATAAAAGAGTGGAACTCTTGTTGAATCAGTGGAACTTGTCCTTTCTGTAGAAGTGTCAAAAAAGCAAGTCATCAGATAATGGGGCATCAAAAGATGGAGGCTTCTTGCAATTTTTTGTGGGGAGGATTTTGCTATATTTTGCTGAATGACCAACATGGCTACCATTTGTGGATATGTATCTTTTTCTCTCTCTCAGACATTAAGTACAGTGCATAAAATTCTGTGCTTCAAATATTTGTTTTGTGTATCCTTCCTCCTTAATGATTCTTGTTCTTGCCCGTGCTCTGGCTTGACTGGCTAATCCCTTGGCCAATACCTCATGCTGCTTGGCCTCACCCTTACAAATGCACATGTGTGTCTCTGTTTTTATCTTGGAAACGTTGAGAGGTATGGTTGTAGTACTGAACTAACTTCAGTTCAACAGACATAGGTTTATCTAACCTTCCTAAAATGTAACAGAGGTAGTAGATCAGGAAGATCCTTTAAAAACACACAAACATTTCTCTCAAGGAAGTAGAGATTTTCATTTTAGATGACTTCAGAAAATGTTCATATGAAACAGTGAGTGCAAGATAGGCCCATAACCAATATTAGCCTTAGTTTTCTGATGAAACTCATAAGAATTCATTGAATTTCTGGATTCACTAAACATTTTGCTGGGAAAGATGATAATGACACTGCAAAACTTATGTTTACTGTTTTCTTGTCTAACACAAGGAATGGACTGCAAATACAACAGAAGCAAACAGAATTTATGGCGGATGATTCATTACTGAATTCATTGTAGGCCTGCCAAGTGACAGAGAACTGAAATTGCTATTTTGTATATTCTGCTTATGACATTTCTGGTACAGTGTGCTATAGTAGCCAAAATGACTTGGGGAAATGAACTCTGCTTAATAATGAAATGTATTTGCTGGTTTATTGGAATACATAAAAATGCCTTTCTTAGTGCACATCTTACATGTTCATGATTCATATATACACCTGTAATGCATCAACCAATAATTCAGATGCTCAGCTATCTTATTGTTCATTCTATTATTTATTTATTTAATACGCAATTCACAATGAATAATTATGAAATAATTTAATATCTACTCAAACCAATTATAATGCCATCATAAGGTCATTGGTTACATATGTGAAGAAGAATGTGTGTTGAAATGGTCACATTCTAAATTCTAAATCAGCTGCAAATCTCAGAGAGCAATTACATTGTCTCCTATGCAAAAAGGAAGAGGAGGAGGAAGAGGAGGAGGAAGAGATTGTTTTTCAGTGGCAATTAGTCCCAAGAAAGGGAGTGTATGCACAACTGCATGCACAACTGTATGCACAACTTAGGGTATGTTTAGTCTTCACAAGAGAAGGTTAAGAGGGGACATGATAGCCATGTGTAAATATTTGAAGGGATGTCATGTTGAGGAGAGAGTGGGCTTGTTTTCCGCTGCTCCTGAGACTAGGACAAGGAGCAATGGATTCAAGCTGCAAGAAAGGAGATTCCACTGAATCTCAGGAAGAACTTCTTGATGGTCAGAGCTGTCCGGCAGTGGAATACGCTGCCTCAGAGTGTGGTAGAGTCTCCTTCTTCTGAGGTTTTTAAGCAGACGCTGGATGGCCATCTGTTTGGAGTGCTTTGATGTATGTTCCTGCATAACAGGCTGGACTCGATGCCCCTATGGTCTCTTCCAACTCTATTATTCTATGATTCTATGATAAATGTAATCCTATGCCCATTTACAAGGTTCTAGACCTCTATGGGATTTGTTTTTGTGTGAACATGTATATGATCGTACTGTCAGTTTCCTTTAGAAGGATCTCAGTTCTTTCTTCCAGATTTCCTATTCTGCAGATTTGGATCAGACTCATCACCAGACAAGGACATCTCACTTAGAAGCAGTGGTTGTCTGATGTATGAAATGCAACAGAAAAATATATTTGCTATGGGCTACAATCTTAAAGTTGGTTCTGATAGCAGGAATAGCATCTTTGTGAATAGAATGACAAAGACATATATGAAATCAAGGGCACTTTGTCTATTTCAACAAATACTAGGTGCTGTAGGCTACACAGTTATACTTCCATATGCACTGGGTTAGGTGTGCTGGACCCCCGCAAATGTGGGAAAACCATGAATAACTCTAGGCCTTCCCAAGCCATATTTAACATAAAAAAAAAAGTATGATACCCATCTTCAACCCACTGTGGATACCTTCAAGGCATTATGGGTTCTTTCATAAGGCAGAAGTGGGTGGTTGGTGGGACTCACCTCCACCTCCACTGCTGCTCTATGCCATATAAAGACTTACAAGCTTAGACCATTTCCACAAGGGGTTAAAGAAACGGTGCAGAGTGTCCTCCAGGGAGGATGTCTGCACCTGGGAGCGGACTGGGTTGGACCTACTTTCTGTAGTTCCGCACCTCAGCCCGCTCCGGAACAACCCGAAGTGGTTGTCCAGCATGCTTTTGAAAGACCGCTTGAAACAGGTCTTTCAAAAGCACGGAGCGCGCCACTTCGTTCCCGCACTCCGGTGCAGATTTGCAGGCTTGCACCAGTGCGAGCCTGCGATCTGCAGGGGGTGGGCTTTAGGCTGGCGAGCTTCAGTGGTTGGTGGAGAGCCTCGACCAACCGGAAGCTGCCATTTTCGTCCCTGGAGCAGTGCGGAGCGGCAGCCACGCACTGCTCTAGACCAGCCTGGAGCCAAGCGTGGAGCCAAGAAGTCCGGTAAGTACCAGCACGGGGCGAGGGTCTGCAGTCTCTCAGTCTTGTTAGGCTTACAGTCTCTATTAAAAGTGGCATAGGGTAGCAGTGGAGGCAGCAGCAAATAATCTGCAAAAGTGAAACCTGCAAATGCAGAGGGACAACTGTGTTTCAGAGGAAGGAACTAGCAAAACCACCTCTAAGTATTCCCATGCCTAAGAAAACTCTATGAATGGGGTCACTATAAGTCAACAGGCAACTTGAAGGCACATATACCTTAGAGCCAGATAGCATCACCATTATACTTTTTCAGTTGAACCATTTCAGATTACTGCTAGGACAGGAATTGTGCTGCCCTCCAGAGGTTCTTGGACTGCAGTTCCCAGTACTCTTTACCATTGGTTGTGCTGGCTAGGGCTGTTGGAAGTTACGGTTCAACAGTATCTGGAAACCTGCACAATTAATTCATTGCATAGATAAAAACTCTGCCAGTAGGTAGAAAATTCTTATGTCAAGGAGAAAGAAGTCAGCCTAGTGTTTTCCCCACTGCAAAATTTTGAGGTGCAGAGAATCTTCTGTATTGAGTTCAAGAATATTGAAACCAATAGGGGTGTAGCTATTGAGGGGGGAATGGTGACACTGCCTTCTGAATAGGAATTTTGATCCCCTTTTCATATTTTCATTCAGTCCCCAAATTTCTAGAATTGCAATAACTTAAAACTTCAGTTGAGCATTTAGAAACGCAGTTTGGGCCTATAAAGGGGGGCATACAAGTTATCAAGGGAATGTGAACACAGCTATTATAACAGTGCTAGGTATAAATTCTTTGCAATGCTAGAAATTTGAGGAATAATGTAAAAATTCATGGGGGGGGGTCAGAATTCTTATTTAAGGAGGTAATGCCCTCATTCTGGTCCCTCCCCATAGTTACACACCTGCATACAATATTCTATAGGTCTCCTAAAAAGGAACTGTCTGGCAAGGGCTGCACCAGATAGTTATCCAACTCCCATGGCTTAACCATTACAGAAAGATTTCATATTCTGCACTGTGGCATGGGAAGATTTGGACTTGAATACAATAAGCAAAATGTTTGGATAACACTGTAAAGTTTGCAGTGAAGTTGACATGCTCAATTTCAGTTTCTTGAAGCAAGACTATGTGTGCATCAATGCAAATCCTTTGGTTTGCGATGCACTTCAGATATGTATTAACTTTCATGATGTGTCTTGTGCCTTAGGGTAGCTGCATGCTGGATGTGTTCCAGCAACAGCCCTATCAATTATGTACAGCAGCTGTATGCAAGTGCAATGCCTATATTAGGTTAAGAGTACGTCAATCATACCATGTCACACTATTCCTGCTTGAACTGTGTTACAGCTCCACACACTCCCCTTGCAACCCTTTCTACTTTATTGAACCAGTAAGATCTGAGAGTCCTATTGCAAAATGTGCACAAGATACTCTCATTGAAAACAAAGAATATGGAAGCATAGATTTGTGGAATCCTCCCATCCAGCAGTTCTTCCTTCATGGATTTCATGCACAGGTTACAGGTGTTGGATCATGGCTTATGTTTCTCCTTTTGACACCTGGCATTGGAATATAATTTTCTTTGCTCTAACAATACATATTGATTTAAAAAACCCTCTTCTCTCCTGCGTGATAATGTACTATATAAAAGTGAATGTTTGTCTGCACATTTGTCTGTCCACGGTAGCATATGATTGGCTGTATGAGGCGAGAAGACCTCATATGATTGGCTGGCTGTGAAGATTCCTTGGAATCTTGGGGTTGGCAGTTTAGAGAGGGGCCTTTGGAATTCTCAGCCAAGAGCTCTTTGGCCTCAGGCCAGTTGCTATGGAGATATCAGGCCTATCATCAATAAGGATGCCAGAAAAGTTTTTGGAGGCACGTGTGAGAAAAATTAAAAGTGACAAACACAACATAGTTACAAAGTCTTCTCACCTCATACAGTAGATTGTATGGGTTCCATACATGTAGAATCTTAAAAGTTTAAATTTAAAACAAAAAAAGAGAACACAGATTGGATTGGGGACTATGGGGAAAAGTTACAGGTACTGGAAAAGCTGGTTGCTATGGAGACGATGCCTAGCAGCAAGGAGGAAAACAGTGTATTCCCGCAGGAACCCAACCTCTGAATGTTAACAACTCTGAATAAAGATTGGATTGGGGAATATGGGGAAAATGTATAGGGACAGGAATAGGCCAGTTACTATGGACATGGGGCCTGGCAGCAAGAAGAAACAGCGTACTCCCTCAGGAACCCAAACTGTGCATGTAAATAACTCTGAATCCATTGGTTCTTGTGGGTTTTTCTGGCTTTGAGACCATGTTCTGGTTGTATTTTCTCCTGACATTTCGCCTGCATCTGTGGCTGGCATCTTCAGAGGAATGGTGAATTGGAAGTGGAGCGGAGAATATATATGCTAGTCTCCTCCTCCAGAGGGGAGGGAGCAATTAGCATAATAGTCCTATTGTGTGTATTGAATACTTGTTCCTGGAGGGAGACTTCCTGAGCCCAGGTGGGGCTCGTTAGGGCTCGTTAGTATCTTTTGTGTTTTGATTTTGGTGTTTTTCAATACTGGCAGCCAAATTTTGTTGACCTTCCGAGTCTCCTCTTTCCTGTTAAAATTATCCAAGTGCTTGTGGATTTCAATGGCCTCTCTGTGTAGCCTGACCTGGTAGTTGTTAGAATGGTCCAGAATTTCTGTGCTTTCAAATAACATTCTGTGTCCGGGTTGGCTTATAGCGTGTTCTGCTACTGCTGACTTTTATGGCTGGATCAGCCTGCAGTATCTTTCGTGTTCTTTGATTGTGGTCCAGAAACCGGGTCAGCTGTTCATCACCGTGGCTCCAAATGATGAAGGTGACACCTACCGTGCAGCTGTGGTCAGGTCTACATAGGGACCACAAAACGCAGCATCCAAACACGAATCAACCTGGATAATTTTAACAGGAAAGAGGAGACTCGGAAGGTCAACAAAATTTGGCTGCCACTAAGAGTGGGCCTAATGAATCCTAATGCTGTGGCATGCAACTATGCCGTCATTCCTGCCATTGCTTTCTAACACCCCAGGCTCTTTGCTGATATTCTTATGTGACACGATATTTCTGCATTTTTGCTATGCTGTTACTTTAACAGAGCTATACAATTTCTTGTTTTTCGTTATTTTATTTTGGTAGATAATATTTGATTTGTCAGTAAGACAAACCAAAGTGAAATATCAGCAATTCACTGTGTATATATCAGCATCCTCCTATAGCAGTTCTTTCCCTTTCAGGAAGGGAATCACTGTAGGACTGATTTCACAACTTCTTCATGTACAACTCCTCTCAGTCAGTTTGTAGCCCATGCCAGTATCTCACCTGTCAATGCGCGATTCTGGACTAGCAAAGGCTGCATTGTCTATATGGTTCAGTTCAGTCAAACAAGACCTGTGATCCACACATGAGTCTAAGCTGAAATGAGTATTCTAAAAGAATCAGACAGAGAGGTAAAGAGTAGGAAAGAGAAAGATGTAATTAAGGATGGGTCCAGGAGATGAAATTGGAAGGCTGCTCCTTCTATAAACGGAGATGGTTGATTATCAGATAATGAAGTAGACAACAGTGTATGGGAATTTTGATGCCAAGTGCAACAGTGTATGGACCTTTTTGTTCTGATTCCGCTAGTATTATTCCTTTCATTTCAGAAAAAAATGTAAGCTTTACATAAGGAGTGGGAAAGTTGCTCAAAAACATGTTGGTCTATACTTTTTATTATTCCTCATCACTGGCTATGATGGCTAAGGAATTGTAGTCCAACATGCCCGGACAGTCACACATCCCCCAAACTTGCTGCATAGAAATCTCCTGTCTGGGTTGAAATTTAACGAGCCAGACAACCAAACTTTCCTTCCTTCCCCTCAATCTTCGTGCTTCAATCCATTATAGCAAATCACATGGAATGGGTTTGCAATAAAGAAAAAAGGCAGGGGTGGTGAAAAAGCTTGCCTTAGAAAAAGCTCTTAAATATCAGTTGTACAGCTTGCATGTGATAGATTTCTAAGATGTTCTTCATGATAGGGAGAACCTCAAGTCTGATTGAGTTAAATGACTCTGGCTTTCATCCGTAAGTAATTAAAATGGCCCTGTGTTTCAAGATATAAGTCAAGGATGTTTGAGAAGTACAATAATTCTTTGTGGCTAACCTTCAAGACATTTTCTTCAAAACACTGAAGAGATGTTTGGCAACGAATCTTATAGACTAAGAAAAGAATTTAATGGGCTCTTAACCCTTTTGAATTGAGGTACATGATGTAGAATTAGAAAATAGAGCAACCCCTTAAGTGTGGTTTGTTTCTCTCTCTCTCTCTTTTTTTCATTCTGCTCTGAAAAATGTCTGAGAAGCAAAATCACATATTTATAAGTGTGTCTTTCTTTTCCTTTTTTTTAAAACACCCAAAATTTTATTTGTCACAGGAAATAATTTATACACCTATTCAGCAGGGGGGGAAAGATCAAATTCTTATGCAAGTCCATCAGGGGAAAATAGTATTTGCACAGAGAATGAAACTAGCTCATTAGTTTCATTTGTGTCTGTTTGCAAGACAAAAAAGAGTTCCTTATTGTGTTGTAACTATATCAGAGAACTGAATGATGGTGGTGGTGGTTTAATTTAAATCAAATGTTGTTTTCTGTTGGATTGATAGCACCCTAAAATTGCAAAGTTAATTTTAAATTAACAAAGGCTAATTTGTAGCTCTCAGCTTTGTTTAATTGTTACTAATGCATTTTATGCTAATTGAACATGCTTTCTCTAGTAATGATATGAGGAAACAGTAAAGCTTTTAAAGCTTCCCTGACCCAATCCCCTCTTGCTATGTGTTTCTAATTTGCTCAATTTAATGTAATGATTATGAGAATTAGACAAATAAATATGTCATAAGAAACTATCTTCTGAAGAACCTTGACCTACAAATGCTTTAAATCAGATGAAAACATCCAAAGCTGTAATTTTAAATGGTAATGATCAATTCAGCAGTTGTGCAAATATCTATCTATGCTATCCTTCCTTCATGTAGGTGTGTGTAAATGCATTCATGTGCTTGCACAAGCACACTCCTGCCAGGCACTATTATCAATGCCAATTTATTCACAGACTAAAAAAAGTGTAGGGCCACAGACTATGAAGGGCTTCTAATACCAAAAAAAGAGAACCAATTATAATAAATGATTTTTTTGACTATTTGTTCTTCATTGTTGCTCAGCCCAGCATCACACTTGTTTATTTGCAGTATTCAGCCCATGTTTTGCAGTAGAAATCCATAGGATTCATTTATTTTCAGGATGGTGAACCTGTTGACTGTCATACGTCCATCTCTACAGCCAGCTTTATCAAGTATGTTTTAACTGTGGCAATTAACTGCCAATGACAGGCAATAGCATTTAATATCTCCATGCAGTCTAAAGCATCATCTAATAATTTGTGCATACTAAGTTGCTGTTAAAAACATAGACAAAAGACAAACTGCTTTATTTATGCTCAGCTTATAAATGCCAGGAGAAAGCTACCTTGAATGTTGGCCAATGGTCTCTAGGAGCACAAATATCACCTGTAAAGATATCCCAGATTAAGACCAGGAGACTGAACACAAAAAGAGGAGCTGACTACCGGCTGCATAGTAGTTCAATAGTATCAGACCTGTCACACAAGACACTACTTCAGCAAAATATATAACCAGGTCCCTCCATTATATATCTAAGGGCTAATCAAAAAGGGTGAAAAGTCTCTGGAAAAATCAAACGTTTCCAATTCTTTTTGTTCTGATTTTACTTGCACATTCCCACGTTTGCTTCTAAACTCTTTCTTGAAATATCCTGGGTTTCCTTCACTCTTCCCTTTTGTTCCTCCTCTTTCCCCTCTCTCTGATCACATGTTACATCTAGGCTCATGCAACAAGTAAGCATTACCAAATTCCACTGAGACTTCTTTCTTGTTATTCAAAAGTTATAGTCGAGGTTTTAAAGTGCTTTACCAATATCATACTAGTTAAACATTAAGTTTCATTTTGTTTTGGTGCTAACATTCCACTTTTCCTCTCTTCATCTCTGTTGAGTCTGTGTCTTGGAAACAATAGCAATGTTTAGTGGTACTGGCCATCTTAGTTAGTTGTGGGATAACACAGACAGACAGCCAAGCAGAAATATATTTCATTTTGGAAAATACCAGGATAAATCAGTCGACCTAGGTACAAGGAACAAAAACTGCTTGGTCATGCATGGAACTCCTTGGAAATACTCTGAGATGACAAAGACATCTTGTGGATCTCCAAAATAAAATTGATTTGCACAGGAACAAAAACTAGAACATTCAGATATTCCTTTTTCCACATCTGGAAGGTCTCTGTGCTGTTGGTTTGTAATACAACTGAAGAGCAATGTTCCTGGCTTGGAACATCATATGCCTTCTGTGCAATGTGGCTTCCATGTGCCATCTTTGGCACTTCCTTTAGAAAGAAATCAGTAGGAGTTTGCTACAGTTGCTCTGTTCACTACCTGGAGCCAGGAGTTTATTTGATGTTCCCCTCCTCTAGTTCATATGGAGAATTTGCATCACTCCCCTTTTTTAGCTTTCTTTTTATGCCAGGAGGTGAATGTTTAGAAGTCAAACGATGGGCTGGCAATCTTCTGGCTGTCTTCATAAACTGAGCATCTGTATAATTGGCCATGGCTGTTATCACGAGACCCAACTTACTGTTGTTTTCCCTAAGTATAGACAGGTTCTCAGTATGTAATTAATTTTTTTTTGTCATCTCAGACCTCCAAAACCATTAAGCTGTAGTTGTTCCCCGCACCTGGTTTTCTGTTATTGAACCACCAAAACCAATTAAAAGGAAAAAGAAATTCACACATCTGAAATGACACAACTGTGAATGATAGACATGGTGCATGGATAGCCAAGATACTACCCTGGAAATTTATCCTCTGCATTAAATCATTATTTTCTGAGGAGTTCTGGGTAATATCTTCTCAAACGAGATGAAATTTATGGAGAAGAATGATTGTTGTCCATTGTAAAGCCTGAGCAAGTAAACTTTCTGTAGTTGCTAAAGTTGAGGTCTACTTCACTTTACTCTCAATCATAACAGAAAAGCTCAATCTGATATATGCTGTACATAAACAGTAACACAATAGAAGTATCAAATTTTTGTCAGGCAATTAAACTTTATGCCAAGCTAATTCAATTTTGTCGCTATTTTATTAAGTCCTCTGGAAAGAAGGGGAAAAAAAGCCTCCACCTAAATCTGTTCTTTCCAGTAAATCAGTGTTTCTCAAACCATTTTCTAACATGGTCTCCTTGTTCTGCTCTTTTGATATATTAAATATCCAGCAAAGAATTTCCAGGGTCATAAATCTACAGTGATAAAATTAATCCTATTGCTGAAGAGAAATAAATATTTTATTGCAGTTTTATGAGCTTTTGTTCCCTTTTCGCTTGCAAGTAGGTGTTGTTTAGTGGTACAAAGACATTACGTTGCTGAAAGATGTGTTAGAAGCAATATAACAGTAATAGAATTCAGACGTACAAAGCTGTTGTTCATTTCTTGAAGAAGGAAAAAATCAAGAATACCCAATGTAAAACTTCTCGGACACTATTACCGATAGTATGACTGGAGTAACAAGTTTTGAATTAGTTAAAATGGTTTGAAATAGTAGTTAGTTCTACTAGATTATCTAGGAGCACACTTTGCTTAAGGGCCATGGTCTGTATTTACAAATAGGCAGGGAATTCCTCTCAATGTTTCTATGGAATTCACAAACCACTTATTAAACACCAAATTTTCTAAATAGGCAAAGACTGGTGCTCATTTGAATTCCATTGCCAGTGAATATAGTGTGAATACCACATTCTAAATTATGCACATCAAGTCTGGAGGTTGCTTTCATTCACGTACTGAGAAAGAGAGTGCCCACACTGTTTAGTTGAAAGTGATATATGGATTCTCTGCCTTCACATATTATATAGGAAATGTCATTTTATTTGGCATACTTTGCTTGCTGTGGAGCACTGTGTACGTGCACGTGTGCACACTTTTCAAATCATTTTCGTCTTATGGTGATCCTAAGGCCTATGTTTTCTAGCCATGTTCAGAGAGGACTTTCCATTGACCATCTCTGAGGCTGAGAGAGTAAGGCTTGCACATGGTCACCAAGTGGGTTTCTTGGTTTCTGGAGGCCTGGTCCAACGCTCCAATCACTGTATTACACTGACAGTGGAGTATTGTCAGGGCTTTATCATCTTTGAGTTGTATACTCTGATGCACAGTAGTCAAAATAGTAATGCTTATTGATAACAGAGCTCTGCTTAATAAACCTTGATTTAGTTATAGTCAATGTTCATATCCTTGGGCTGTATTCAGATTATGCCATTAAACTAGCATAAGCCCCACTGTGCTGTCAAGTGTGGATTTTCAGCATTAATGTAAGATGGCATTGCCAATACATATTTTATTGCACAAACACTTGTACACAGCAGTTGCTCACAATATGATTGCACAACTGCTTTTCACAACAATTTACACACAGTGATAACAGAACACAAGTGTACCAGTGGAGATTTTTACTCCATTGAATTAAATTTACAGCACTGTGTTTTTTTAAAGTTATAGCACTTGAATATTCCTGACCACAAAGACTGTAACTTTTACTGTTAAAACAGGTAAGATCAACCCTAAAGCCCAAATCAAAATCTAGGTGCTCGAGATCTGTGCATTCAGCAAGATTGAATCAGAAAATGCCAGTGGTAGGCAGCAGCCAGGGTTGGGGAAGGACTGTTTTTTATTTTCTCCCATACGACTTTCCCTCTTTTTGCCACCGACTCATTACAGTTTAGGAGGCAAAAAAGATTGTGAGGTCAAAAATGGTCACTAGCAGCCCCAAAGATTCTGGGAGCCCTAATGGCTATCTTCCTGCATTTGGGGTCCTCTTTACACCCTTTCACATGACTTTAGGGATGTTGGGAAGAGAAGGGTGGATTCAGGTGCCTTTTCCTTTCCCTGGAATAATTTTCCCTCTCCCCACAGGCTTTGTCATGGCGGACTTCATATTTCTGTCTTCCTGAGATGATGTATCTTTTCCAGAGCAATGGATTCAGACAACAAGCTAACAGGTTTGATTTTCTTTTTTCTTTTTTGTCTTTCTGTAGAAGAATCAGCTGTTAACTTTCTTTTTGAAACTGACAAATTATATTCCTCTTTATCCTAAGAAAACATGATTACAATATTTGAAATATGGCCTGGATCCTACTGCTATTTGCATAAGCATTGACTGAAAATTCAACGATTTAAATATTGATTCAGTCAGTCTACTCTAATTGTATTTCTGATTTGTGTCTGTGGTTTTGAAGGTTGGGACAGGTAAGAGAGATGACAGGAGGAGAATCAATTCATTTGAAATGTGGTGCTGGCAGAGAGTTCTATGGGTGCCATGGGCTGCCAAAATGACCAACAGCAACAATCAGTATCAATGGAGTTGAAATTTTATTGCCTGGATTTTTCAACTACAGTTATCCCTCCACATTCACTAGGGTTAGGGATATGGGACCTCCATGAAGGTGGAAAAACCATGCATAACTCTAGTCCCTTCCAAACCATATTTAACACATACAAAAAAGTATGATCACTGTATTCAATCCACCATGGATTCCTTTGAGGCATCAAGGTTCCTTCACAAGGCAGAAATGGGTGGCTGGTGGGCTTACTGCCACCCCCACTCCTGCCCCACACCATTTTTAATAGGGACTTACAAGCCTTGTTTGCAGTTTCTCAGGCCATTTCCGCACCTGACTTCTGTAATGGTGCAGAGCGACCTCTCACAGAGGTCTTCTGCACCCTAGAGTGGACTGTCATGGACTACTTTTTGTAGTTCCACGCCAGAATCCACTCAGGAGCGGCCGGAACTAGCCGCGCTTCATGTTTTTAAAAAACCTCTTTTTCAAGGTTTTTCAAAGGCACGGAGCACGCAGCCCTGTGCTGCTCCATCGCCCGGCTCGGACGCGGATTTGCAGGCGTGCACAAGTACGTGCCTGCAGATCTGCTGGAGGTGGGCTTCCGGCTGGCGAGCTTCTCCGGTTGGTGGAGAGCCTCCACCAACTGGAAGCCGCCATTTGGGACGCCAGAGGACTGCGGAGCAGCGAGCTCGGGCTGCTCTACGTGGCAACGGACTTACCCGGTTGCCGGTAAGCTCCATTTTAGGGTGTTTTCGCCTGCCCCCCCCCACATGCGGAAAGGGCCTCAGTCTCACGAGGCTTGCAGTCTCTATTAAAAATGGCATAGGGAGGCAGCAAGAGCTGACAGCAAACAAATCCATGAATAATCAAATCTGCAAAAGTGAAACTCCCAAATGTGGAGGGCTGAATGCCTCAGTGCCCACATGGCCAAAGAGGGGAGTGTCCTATGCCTGCATTGATATTGCTCCAGACCATCTTCACAGACAACAGCAGAACCACATCTTGACTGTGGTCTGTGACTAGGTCTGTGACTCTAAAAACCCATATTTTTTTTTCTTCTCCTGCATCATTAGAAAAGAGGATAATTCTAGGTAAAATGGGAGGCAGTAGGACAAAACAAAGACTACCTTATAGGCAGATAGACTCAAGTAAGTCACAGCCTTGAATTTGTGGGAGCTGAGCAGAGTTGATAGCAGGGTCCATCAACTGCTTATGGGTAGGAGTCAGCTGCTAGGAGGAACATGGAAGTTTTGTTTGGTGAGGCCTTAATTTCTCTCTCATTCTTAGGGTCTCTCATTCTTAGGCTTGCCCTAAGTCAAAACTGACATGATAGGAATTAAAAACAATGACAATTCTACCAATAAGATTCAGGACTAAACCCTTCATCCCTGAATGTGCTCCAAGATAAATACTACCTTGTGGGGAACTGCCTTTGAAGCAACAGCTTCCCACAACAAAGTATTTCTTGTAAACTTAAATGTAACAGACACTACATATCCCATTGGGTCATTGCATCCCTGTGCCAGAACGTTGATATATACCAGGTAATCTTGAAAAGCCACTGCTAAAAGATGGAACAATCAACAATTTCCCCACTATATTAATACTGCACAAACTAAAGCTTCTAATCTAAAAAGGAATCATAGGAGCGTAGAATCATAAAGTTGGAAGAGACCACAATGGCCGTTGAGTGCAACCACTTCCCATATGGGAACACACACTCAAAGCACTTCCAGCAAATGGCCATCCAGCCTCTGCTTAGAAACCTCCAAAGAAGGTGACTCAAGCACACTCCAAGGCAGCATATTCCACTGTCTGATGGCTCTTACCATCTGGAAGTTCTTCCTGATGTTTAAGCGAAATCTCTTCTTCTGTGATTTGAATCCACTGCTCCACATCCTTGTCTCTGGAGCATCAGAAAACAAGCTTGCTCATCTTCAGCATGACAGGCCTTCAAATCTTTAAACATGGCTATCAAGTCACCTCTTAATCTTCTTTTTGTCAGGCTAAACATACCTAGCTCCCTAAGCTGCTCTTCAGAGGCATGGTTTCCAGCCCCTTCACCATTTTGGTTGCCCTCTTCTGGAAACGTTCCAGTTTGTCAATATCCTTCTTGAACTGTGGTTCCCAGGACTGGGCACAGTATTTCAGGTGAGGTATAACCAAAGCAGAATAGAGTGGTATTATTACTTCCTTTGATCTTGACTTTCTAAGTCTATCTTGTGTAACTTGAGGAATCCTTAGCTACATCACAGAGGTGCAATGAAACTCTATTAGTGAGTTATGAAGATACATATTGGAGCAACAGCAAGAATGTTCCAATGTACATCTGGCACTTCTCGTGTGCACTGGGCACTATTAATTCACATTGGGCTCTTCTGATGCGCATCAGGCACTCCTGTTATGCTCCAGCACTTTTTAACTGGTGTTGAGATGTACATTGGAGAGTGCCTCAATGCACATTGGTGTTCATTACTCATTAGCCCACTGTACATTAGTCACTCCACCATTATGCAATGGATGCTTAAATATAATAATGTCACAGTAGCCTCTAGATGAATATGGATTTTGCAAAACTGCTGAATTCTATTCCCCATTCACACAAATCCTCTTAAGAATTCCATATTGAATTCCAGCCATTGTCTTCCCCACTCCTTCTTCTCAATGCTTCTTCAGTTTTTTTAGTTTTTTTTTTAAATTTTTGTTAAAATGTCTTCTGTGTAATTCAAAACAAGAAAACAAAATGATTCATGAAACTCTTTTTCAAGGAAGAAAGAAGCAGGAATTGATTCTGGAGTACACCAGGCAAACACTAACTGTGGAGACACTGATAATTAATACACTAGCTTGGTGACTTATAAACATGGAAGTGATTTGGCCTGAAGTTATAGGCTCTATTTACAAGAAAATATGCTCATATTTTATGGGTCCATAAATGAGAGAGTGTTATCACAATTTTTTTTAAAAAAAATAAAAATAAAAAAGCTTTCTGCATCTAACCAGTAATGAGCCACTAAATGGCAACTGTAATCTTCATGACATTTTTATCCATCTATTTTTGTCATTAGGATTTCATATCTGAACAGTGCATTTTTTTTCCTGAAGTCCTTTACTCTTACCCATGTTCCTATATTCTAGGCAAAGTTTTTACTCTATGTGTGAAATTAAGGCCTCACCAAACAAAACTTCCATATTCCTCCTAGCAGCTGACTCCTCCCCCTAAGCAGTTAGAATGTGAACATCTTGTGATATCACAGATGCCCAGCCAATAGTGGCAAGTAGATAGAGCACACTTTTGCCAAGTATGCAACTATTTTGTTTTTCTTCTTAAACATCTGTTCATTAGATAGTTTCATTATCTATAACACTTAACACAATATATGTCATGAAAGAATTATAATAAATGCACTGGAACAAAAACCTAATATTTTGGAGGAATAATACCCTCTAATGATACAAAAGAAGAAAAGAGATTTTTAAGGTTACAGCAATTTTAGTCCCAACAAGAGTAGGTCACTTTAATGTTTAACGAGTTTCCATTGATTCAGTATGTCTATTATAGCTAGTACAAATAACTAGATTTAGTTTATAATTATTAACTATGTAACTGTTTGGTTACATTCTGAAAAGCCAGTCTTTGTTGTCTTCTTTCCTCCTTCCTTTTAAGTAGGGAGATATGGAATAAGATATATGCATCCATTTTTCATCTGTTGTAGATATCTATTGTAAATATACATACATACATACATACACACATACATATATATATATATATATATAGGATTCATCTATCATATATTAAAATTAAGTTTCTGTGAAGTACAGCAGAAAAATAAATTCTTAAAGGCAATGAAATCAAATCACACCACACTCAATGAACTTTAAAAAACAAAAATTGTCCAGTTAGCTGCTTTTGATCATATTACCTCTATGTATGCAGTAATTATTGGAAATAGGTACACTTTAAACACGGTGTTAGGATTGGCTCAAAATGGGCATCTTGGTGGCCATTAGAGTATTTCTGAACTTTTTTCTTTACAAAAAGTTTTTAAAGTATGCTAGTGTTGTTACATGCCTTCAAGTGGACTCTGACTGATGGTGACCATATCCTAGGGCTTTCATGGCAGGATTTCTTCAGAGGAGATTTGCTATTGTCTTCCTCTGAGGCTAAGAGAGTGTGACTTACCCACAGCCACTCAGTAGGTTTCCATGGCCAAGCAGGGAATCAAACCCTGGTCTCCTGGAGTCTTAGTTCAACACTCAAAACACTACACTACAGTGGCTCTCCACTAAGGCCTAATTCCAAATACTAGTTCCAACTAAAGTAGACTGAGTAAGTCAATGGAATATGTGTAAGCGTTGACTTACCAAGTTTCCACTGATTCAGTGGGTATAATCTTATTCGGACCAGCAATCAGATTGAGCCGAGGTAACTAAAAATTTTGTAACAAAATGCAACACACTTAAAAACAGCCTTTTCTATCAGACCAGAAGCCTTTTTGTCTAGTCCAGCATTTTGTTACTTCAGTAGTCAACCAGAAAAAGCCCACAAGCAAGACTTGTGCAACGGCACTCTCCCACTAATCTTCGCATAGCAATTGGTATTTATATGCTCACCATTTCCTATATTGATGGAAGCTTATATCATCTGGTGTTCTCAGATAGGCAGTCACCTATCCAAATTATCTACAATAAACTATTTCTGTTCAATAATCTCTCTATGGCTCCATTATGCATTTGTGGAAGTCATACTTGCTTGTGAACTTTGTGGAAAAGTACATTTAATGGAGGTGACCAGTACTCAGCCACATAAACTCTGATTAAAATTTCCAATTTTTCAACCCAGGCTTGCCAAAGACATTAAAAACAACAAAAAGGGCTTTTTTTAGATATGCCTGCAGCAAAAGTAAAAAGAAGGAAATGATAGGGTCACTGTGCAGAGATGGCCAATTACTAATGGGGGGAACAGAAAAGGCATAACTGCTCAACAGCTACTTTGCTTCAGTTTTCTCCCAAAAGGATAGAAGTACTTAACCTGGGAAGTGAGGAGCAGGTGAGGAAGTGGGGAAATGCAGCACAGAATAGGTAGAGAAGTAGTACAAGAATACCTGGCTAAACTAGATGAATTCAAGTCTCCAGGGCCAGATAAATTACATCCAAGGATATTAAAAGAACTAGCAGAAGTCATTTCAGAACCACTCGCAATAGTCTTTGAGAACTCTTGAAGAACAGGAGAATTCTCAGCAGACTGGAGGAGGGCAAATGTTGTCCACATCTTCAAGAAGGGAAAAAAGAGGACCCAAATAATTATTGCCTGGTCAGCCTGACATCAATACCAGGAAAGATCCTAGAGTAGATCATTAAACAGTCAGTTTGTAACTACTTACAAAGCAATGCCATAATCATTTCTCAAAAAAGTTGTGCCAGACTAGTCTTATCTCTTTTTACAATAAAGTTACAAGCTTGATAGATGAAGGGAATGCTGTGGAAGTAGCATATCTTGATTTCAGTCAGGCCTTTGACACAGTTTCCCGTGACATTATTGCAAAGAATCTTGTAAAATGTGGAGTGGACAGGGGTACTGTTAAGTTTATTTGTAATTGGTTGACCAACCGAACCCAAAGGGTGCTCACCAGTGGATGCTTTTCATCCTGGAGAGAAGTGAGTAGTGGGATGCCACAGGGTTCTGCTCTGGGCCCAGTGCTATTCAACATCTTCATCAATGACTTGGATGAGGGAGTAGAGAGCATGCTGATCAAATTTGCAGATGACACCAAACTGGGAGGGGTTGCTGATACACCAGAGGACAGGATCAAAATTCAAAGTGACCTTGACAGATTGGAGAGCTGGGCCAAGGCTAACAAAATGAATTTCAACAGAGAGAAATGTAAGGTCCTGCACTTAGGCAAAAAAAATGGAATGCACAAATATAGGATGGGGAACACGTGGCTGGATAGCAGTACATGTGAAAGGGATCTAGGAGTCTTGGTAGATCACAAGCTGAACATGAGTCAGCAGTGTGATGTGGCAGCCAAGAAAGCCAGCACGATTCTTGGTTGTATCAGTGGGAGTATGGTGTCTAGATCGAGGGAGGTAATGGTATCACTTTATTCTGCATTGGTCAGGCCTCATTTGGAATACTGTGTGTCCAGTTCTGGGCACCTCAGTTCAAGAAGGATATGGACAAGCTGGAACATGTCCAGAGTAGGGTGACCAAAAGGATGAAGGGTCTGGAAGCCATGCCCTCTGAGGAATGGCTTAGGGAGCTGGGTATGTTTAGTCTGCAGAAGGGAAGGTTAAGAGGGGATATGATAGCTATGTTTAAACATTTGAAGGGATCTCATGTTGAGGAGGGAGGGGGCTTGTTTTCCGCTGCTCCAGAGACTAGGACAAGGAGCAATGGATTCAAACTGCAGGAAAGGAGATTCCACCTGAACCTAAGGAAGAACTTCCTGATAATCAGAGCTGTCTGACAGTGGAATATGCTACCTCAGAGTGTGATGGAGTCTCCTTCTTTGGAGGCTTTTAAGCAGAGGCTGGATGGCCATCTGCCAAAGAGAGTGCTTTGATGTGTATTCCTGCATGGCAGGGGGTTGGACTGGATGGCCCCTGGGATCTCTTCCAACTCTATGATTCTATGATTCTGTGTTTCCTTGTTTTTAGACAAGCAAAAGATCAATTATGTTTGGACACATCCTGTTGCCATGTTTGTTTGATTTTCTATATTGAAAGAAAGATTTTTTAAAAACACCTTTTTTGGAGCCTATGTTTATTAAATTTTAAATTGTGCACGTACATGGCTTTGACTGTTTTAGCCTTTTCTGCTGTTTTACCCTGATGATTTATTTAGTATAATTTTACCCTACTTAAATTATTCTGTTGTTTTATCTGGAGCTGTTTGAACTGTTTGTTTTAATTGTGTACTATCTTGAGATCTCATGATAGAGGAAGGACTGAGCAGAGGCTAGTGGGATAAGGATAGAAGAAGGACAGGGAGAGGGAGAGGGAGCACCGCATGGCCATAAACTGCACTTCCTTCTCCTCTCTTCTCTCCTGCAGGCAGGGTGGTTCTAACCATCCCAAATTATCCATCCCACCTATCCTTCCCTCCCCTTACTTCCTAAGCTCTTTTCTTACATGATTGACACTACAGTGTGAGGCATCAACTGAGAAACATTAGAGAAGAAGCCACTGAAGGAAGGGTGACTAAAGAATGAGTTTGCAGGAGAAGTTTCACCTTATCATCTGTGTCCTGTTGCTAATTCACCCCATGCCTGTGAAGATGGGCAGTAGGAGAGAGGTGTTAGGGAAATAAAAGAAAAGCATCAGAAACACAGAACAAAACAAAAGCACTAGGAACATATGTTGGGAAATATAGTACCAAGGGCTGTTGGACCATTATGAACTATGGAGCACTGTTCATCAAACTCCTTGCACATCCTCTATGGATACCTCTGCAAGAGAGCTTTGGAGCAATTTCTGAATTGAGTCCATATGTTTCTCTTGACCAGTTCATGCATGACATTACCTTCAGATATAATATTAATTATTTAGTGACAGTACTGTGTTTAAACAGGTCAGGGAGGCACAAGCAGTTCCCCAATTAAAACTGGACATGGATATTTGGTAATTTCTGGTTTTGATTCTCTTTTTAAAATTTCTTTAACACTTTTTTACCATATTCAGGCCTGGTGTGGCCCGTTGTGGGTGCTGTTTAAAATTTAGCTCTCAGTTATGCCAGATTTGCCCAACTCTATAATAAGGGAATTGCTGCTTCCCTCCAGGTTTCAGCTGATGAACAGAAAAAAAAATGTCTTGCAAGAAACTCAGCTGATTGAAGCCTTAGAATGGCCTTAAACTCCCCCAAAGTCAACAGAAATTATAAAATAAGCAAAATCTGTGAGGGGTTATGGAAATTTGTAGGAGCAGAAATAATATCTGGATGACATTTGATTAAATATTTAATTAAGCTAAATACACACCAGTATCTTAATTCAGAATGTATTTTGTGGAATAGCATTCCACCAAAATGAAGAGAAGACATATTGCAAAAGTTCGTTTTTAGATTATTATGTTTAACAGCTCATATATGCTCACTGTTATACTTACTGTTAGATCATACTCTTCTTCCAAGTCACCTGTTCTGCTTTTCTACATGCAGAGACCTTTTCTGGAAAAGTCAGGAGGAGGGTGAAAGACAGATTATGTTAGTCATGAATTTACTGAAAAATAAGAAAAGTAAAAGTTTTTTTTTCTTTCTTTGTTTTTTTTTTGCCTTCTTGGGCCTAAACACAACAGTTAATCCCAATTAGAGTAAACCTACTGAATTAATAGGATTTGCATAAGAGTTGAGTTTGAGTGGTTCATTTAATAGTCTGTTCCACTTGGGACCAAGGCCTTGGTCTCTTTTTGTTGGAATTCCTCAATACATTTGGAGCAATGAAGCAATAGAACTACTCACAAATAACAGAATCATAGAATCTTAGATCTGGAAAGGATCACAAGGACTATCTAGTCCAGTTCCCTGCCATGCAGGAATATACAGCTAAAGCACTCAAGAAAAATGCCCATCTGACCTCTGTTTAATGGCCTCCAAAGAAAGAGATTCCTACACTCTCCTGAGGCTGTCCATTCCACTGTCAAAATGCCCTTACAGTAAAGTCCTTCCTAATATTTTGGTGAATCTCTTTTCTTCCAATTTAATTTCATTGGTTCATGTTGTAGACCACAAGCTGAACATGAGTCAGCAATGTGATGGGGCAGCCAAGAAAGCCAATGCAATTCTCGGCTGCATCAATAGGAGTATGGTGTCTAGATCGAGGGAGGTACTCATACCACTCTACTCTGCTTTGGTTTAGACCTCATCTTGAATACTGTGTCCAGTTCTGGGCACCCCAATTCAAGAAGGACATGGTCAAGCTGGAGCAAATCCAGAGGAGGGTGACCAAAATGGTGAGGTGCCTGGAAGCCATGCCCTATGAGAATAGACTTAGAGAGCTCGTTATGTTAAGTCTGCAGAAGAGAAGGTTAAGAGGGGACATGATAGCCATGTTTAAATATTTGAAGGGATGCCATGTAGAGGAGGGAGAGGGCTTGTTTTCTGCTGCTCCAGAGACCAGGACAAGGAGCAATGGATTCAAGCTGCAGGAAAGGAGATTCCACCTGAACCTCAGGAAGAACTTCCTGACAGTCAGGGCTGTCCGGCAGTGGAATATGCTGCCTCGGAGTGTGGTGGAGTCTCCTTCCTTGGAGGTTTTTAAGCAGAGGCTGGATGGCCATCTGTCGGGAGTGCTTTGAGGGTATTCTTGCATGGCAGGGGGTTGGACTGGATGGCCCATGTGGTCTCTTCCAACTCTACATTTCTATGATTCTATGATTCTGTGTAGTCTCTGGCATGGCCGAAAACAAGCTCGCTCCATCATCTCCATGTTATCCCTTCAGATATTTAAAGATAGCTATCATATTAGAGTCATTGCAAAGGGTCAATGCCTTCTCCAAGCTAAACATATCCAACTCCCTCAGTCATTTCCTAAAAGGCTTGTTTTGCAGACCCATCTTGGTTGCCCTTCTCTGGACACATTCCTGCTTGTCAATACCCTTGAACTGTGGTACCCAAAACTGAAAAGAGTATTCCAGGTGAGGTCTGACCAAACCAGAACAGAATGGCATTAACATTTCCCTTGGTCTGAACATTATATACTCCTGAGTTGTGTCTTGGGGTTAGTATACTCTCTGATCCTCAGCGAGTCCTCCTCACCAATCCCTAATCCTCAAGCTATTTATTCTTATGTTCTTCCATGCAAACACCACTGTAATGCAGCAAAGATGCACAACAACACATCACCATTTCATTTAAATGGAGCTTGTACAAGCAAACTTCTTGATAAAAGTGTCCTAAACCAATGAGATTGTTTCTGTATGTTGATCTGTAACATGTAAATACGGTAGTTTCTCATCTCATTATTCTTATGGTCTCTCACTCTTCATTCCCATGTTTTTCCAACGGGAGAGGATACACAAGATGGTTAAATCGTATCCATTACTCAGACTCTTCCAATACTTTGCACACATTAAAATGAAACAAAGCAACCAACCATTCTTCTCAAACTGTTGAAAGAATATGACATCTAAAAATCTTCCCCTTCTGCAATGTATCTTAGCATGAACAGGAAAAGGTCCACCTACACACCTGGGATTGGCTGGCCAAAATGCAGCCAACTGCAAAGACAAGCTTTCCATTCAACCTCCATGTTGCACTATGAACCTCATCTATTTTTCATTTACCAATCTGTAAAAGACAAGACGGTAGAGAACTCTTTTGCTGAGGAAACATGAAATACTTGCCTAACATCTGTGAAATATTTAAATATCTTGCAAGCATGACAAAGATAGTTAAGAATTAATGCCATATAGCTGATCTGGGTATTGCTGTCTTGTGTTGTTTAAACTTGAGGGGGAGGGAGGCCTGTGGTGATGTATTTCTAGATCTGAGTTCTCTTTAGGTTCCACTAGTTGTGACTTTGGCTTCAAACAATCTGACATTTTCCATAGTATTTGTTCCACCAAGACTGAGCAGAATTTTTTTAAAAAAACAAGACAAAACAGGCACCCTCTGTTAGGGACCTTTTTGTTTATTTTATTATTTTATGGAAGAATCGTTTTCTCCTGACTGGACAAGATTGTGAGAGTTTTTGTACATTTCCCTATGTATACTGACGCAAAGATTGAGATTTGCTGGAGGGGCCCTTCTCTTTATCCCACCTGTAGGGGAAATATGAGTGGGGAGGACATGGGAAAAGGTCTTCTCAGCTGTAGTGCCTCACTTCTGGAATTCCATCCTCCAGAAATTCTCAATGGTATCAGTGTTGATTTCTTTTTGGCACCAAGTCAAGACCCAGCTCTTTATTAAAGCCTTCAGGGCCTAATTTCCTTTTCAGCATGTACATGATTTGAAATGTTTTAGCTTTTTAAAGCTCTTTTAACTTGTGGTAATTGTTTAATATGTTTTTCTTTTATCTAAATCATTTATTGATTTTGATTTGGCATTGTTTAAAGTCTTCCTGATGTCATAAATTTTTGCTAAGATGTGATAAAAGGAAGAAATAAAAATACTTTAATAAATAAAAATAATTTTTTTTCAAGAATTTTTCACACTTTGGTACTTTTTTCCAAAAAAAAAAATTGTGCATTTTTGCACATAAAACAGTACATTTTGTGCAAATCACACTGATCTCTGGCTTAGTTTGTGCAAAAACTGGCAGGTTGCAGATATCATTTTATACGTAGTTGTTGTTGGTATGAAAAGGTTCATAGATTTGGAAAATCTCATTATGGTTGCTTACTTTCTCAATGGGATGTCTCATTGTGTTGAGATACACCTTTTTTTTTTTAAGGTCAAAATTTTCAAACATTCTTTACATTTTTGCTCTTTTTATACAATGCCTGACAAGTGCCAGCTACACACAACAGGAAAATCAATTAAGATATAGATACCCACTTACAGAAAACAATCCTGGGCCATTTCCACACTAGACTGTTATAATGCTATTATTCCTCAAAGGCCCCTCCCTAAACTGCAAACCCCAGGATTCTATAGCATGTTGAAAATGGAATAATAGCACTATAACTGTCTAGTGCAGAAATAGTCCTGGATTCCACTACATGTGAATAACAAGAAAGGAACCTCATACAGATTGGCAGTATTTATAAGCATGTAAAGTACTATGTACACTAAAAGGAGAAAAATGGTGAGTAGATTGCCAGTCTTGTTGTCTCTGATGTTCATCTTGATGCAGACATAAACTTTTGTTCTTCTAGAGATGCAGATGTGCTTACTCAATTATGCTCTCAAATGGGCTACTAGCAATAACTTTCGTGTGTGACTTTTGCCCCATTAAGCCCAGAGCAGATTGTGTTGAGCATCATGGGATATGGAACATGCAAAGCTTGGAGAAAAAACCTCCTAGACAGCATGACTACTGTAAACCAGAAGATTAGCTTCTCCAAGATCTTGGAAGATGTTCTTCTTGTGGCTGTGTGCCTTCAAGTCATTTCCAACTTACGGCAACCTGAAGGTGAATTTACAACAGGGTTTTCTTGGCAAGATTTGTTTGCCTTTACCTTCCTCTGAGGCTGAGAGAATGTGACTTGCCCAAGGTCACCCAGTGGGTTTCCATGGCTGAATGAGAATTTGAATCCTGTTCTCCAGAGTCATAGTTCAACACTCAAAGCACTATTCCATGCTGGCCCTCAAGATACCGTTGCCCATGATAATATAGTGGGAAAAGGAACCAAAAACAACAAACATTTTTGAAATCCATGTTTTTTGCTCTATTTTCCATTTCTCTCGCAATTGCCTATACAGCAGCCAATGACACTTTATACCATCTTCTTTTAATTCTTATTGGGTCTTTATATTTATGGTTCCCCCTTGAATTTTCGATAAACTTTTGAAGGTAATCCATCTACTATGCAATATGTTCTCTTTTTTTTTTTGTAAAATGCCTCATGTGGTGATAACCATAATGGTGTATGTGGGAACAAGCATTAAAGCCCATTCTGGAGTATTCCAGAAACAACTTATGTTAGGAGCAGAATTTAGAATTAACTAGATGCTTTTGTTAAGAAGAATGTGAGAAAGTTACATTTTAAAAGAAATGAACAACTAAAAGGAAAATTATCGTATTGGTATAATAAGTAACACTTTCCAGTTATTATCAAATTTTACTCTTAAGGGCATTTTGACAAGAAGGGGCCAATGCCTGTTAGAAAATTCACCAATATGGCAACAACAACAACAGCAAAAATCATAACCTTTAGGAGCTACCAGAATGGGTAACTTTTTATCCACTGCAAAGGATAACAGAATGGAATACTTTTTTGGGGGAAAAAAATACTTTCTGCACTCTGGTCATGAGCCTCATCAAAGGATTCTTGAATTGAACCTCCCCTGCTCCCTTCCCTTTGGCTATTCTGGCTACGGCTGATGAGAGATTAGGTCCAGCATCTCGAAACCTGCAAGTTGCCCACCTCTATTTTAAAAGTTATAGTGTCTGATGCATATAAAATGAGGTTTTGAGAACTGAGAGAAAAATGATGGGAGTATTTATGATGGTTATGATCTCTTTTGGAATTTGAATTTCTCTGTCTAGGCACAAGTACATAAAACTTAGTATAAAGCAATGAAAAGGCATCGTTTGCCAGACTTCAGACTTCTTTTACTTGCTTTAGGTGTAGCATTATCAGGAATCGTTAACAAATTCTGACCAAAATGAGCTTCAAAGCGCTATGACACCCATGGCTACAAAGGGCTCATTGATTCAAGGAGGCTTTAAGCTATTTTAAATTGAGATGATTGCAAGTTCAATAAATAAATTAAATGAACAGTGTCCTATGTCAGGATTTAAAATATAATCCTGCCAGAAAGTTCCCTTTGCTCATAAAATTTCATCAGTTATGTGTGGGATACTGCACAGAATGCAAAATAATCATGCCTCAAACCAGTTGCTGTCATTTTGCTACCTTGTTCATTGCATTGTTCAGAGTGATGAAGCATCCCACCATTAAGAAGACTGTAAGGCCTTTGTTTAGGGGTGAAGTGCATAGATTTGTGAGGTACAGTCATAATGCCACCAACAGTCCACAAATAAATCTGGTTTGCTCTTGTGCTGTTAATAGCATTACCAGGTCAGCACCTTCCCATAACCTGCAATTTCAGAGCTACAACCTGAGACCAGAGGGCATAGTTTTGTGAAAGCACAGAGTAGGCACCTATATAACAATGGTAAGAAAATGTGTGTGTGTGTGCATGTATTAAATAATAAGACAGACAATGTGGATTTCCTACTATACCTCCTAAACCAACATTAGATATGATGTCTAGATTGTCAGAGGGCCTAAACCTACATAGATTAATCCTACAAATGCTAATGCATATCTAGTAATGTTAGCTTGCCCAAGGAGCTGTGCATCAAATATAATAATTTCTGTCATGCCATCTGAAAATAGCTCAGCATGGCTTAGAAACTGCCTTTCTATGAAAGGGAAATAGGTACTCAGGCTTGAAATCTACCTCATATAATAAAATCAACTTCTTTCCTCCTCCAGAATTACACCCTGAGATGTATATCCCTGTCCCAGATGTTTCAAGAAAGCACAGCCATACCCTGGGACTTCCACAATGTGAAATCTGGCAACCACAGTTAAGTAAAGATTTAACAGTTTAACAACTACTGTTGCCCCCTTGGTAAACCCTGTCCTGGGGTCTACAACTTTGATATAAAATTAATCTAACCCACCAGAGAGGTCACCCGGATGAGCACATAGGCAACAACGGTTGTACGATCGAAAGAACCAGGTCAGGCCAGTAAACTCCCCAGTCACGTAGCCACAGGAGACCTCAAGCTGTGCCAACCCACAGTGGACAAAAGATCATCAGCCTTTAAGGAGCCAATTTGAGGGGATTAAGAGTTTTCCCACAAAGTTGGGCACTGGAAGCAATAAAATCTTATCAGGCAAAATCCATCTACATAAACTCACACTGCAACCCAAAGCGGTGGAAGATACTGATACTTGGGTAACACCTTGTTATCTTTCAATATCAAAGAAGGTGCCGGTGTGAAATTGTTTTCCGTTGCTGTCCCCTTTGTTCTCCCTGGGAGAGGATTTGCCCTCAAGGTAATTTTTTCCTACAAATAGTCCCCATTTTTTACTAGTTCTTTGGATGCCTCCCGGTCATACCAACTGGCTGGTCCCCCCCTCCTGACAGCTGCGTGATACACTCAGCATCTCTTCGCTGAGTTCCCTTTCTTTTGCTGCTTTCTGGACCAAGGACTTCAGGAAAAGGTGCAGTATCACCCAAACTACAAATCCTTCAACAATCCCTCTATCTTATTTCCATTCTTTATTTCTCTTTAGCCCTTGGATGCATGCGTGACTGTTTGCATTGATGAGAGCTATTACTGTTTAATAAAGTCATTCATTGGACCTTTTTGTGTGATTTCTGACTGGGTCTGACCCCATAAAAACTGGGTAAAAGACCTCGCTAGGTTACCCTGCCTCTTGCATTGCTATTGCTTGTGCTCCGTTGAGCTTACTTTCCCCATCACTTGGAGCATATCGAGGTGTCCCTCGGGGACCCCCAGATTTTCAGGGTAACACTCTTCTTCTTCTTCTTCTTCCTTATTTCTACCCTGCCTTTTCCCAAAAACCAGGTGGCCTTTTCACACTAAATAATTATAGCACTATGATTCTTCTTTAAATGCTGTGATTTCATCCTATGGAATCCTGGGATTTGAAGTTTAGGGAAGGTCATATGGAAATCTCAACCAGAGAGCTTGAGTGCCTCATGCAGCTACAGACCCCAAGATTCCATAGGATGTTACCAAAGCAGTTAAAATGTAATTGTAGTGTGATAACTGTGTAGTGTGAAAGTGCCCCACGGCTCAGAACAGCATGGGCCATTACATTACAATAGATCATGTTTGCACATTCAGCTGCTGTTAAAGGAAATCAAAACAGCTGTTTGAAAAGTGCTTTATTTTATTTTATTTTATTTTTATTTTATTTTAATCCCACCTTTCTCCCAGAACTGGAAACCATGGCAGTTCATAAAATATTTAAAAACAGGTCCCAAGAAAAGAAAAAGAAATACCCCATAATCTTACATTAGTTGCAGCATTAAACACAATTACATTAAAAACGGTTGTAAAAGCACAACAGTTAAAATGCAGAAAAAAGTACAGCACTTATACAGTGAAAACTCTGTCCTTAACGGACACTCGTTTCCCAAAAGCTTTTTTGAAGAACATGGTCTTTCCTGGTTAGTAGAGAGATAACTGAGAGATGACCAGCCTAACCTCCCCCAGAAGATCACAGCCTGGAAGCAACCATTAAGAATCTGTCTTCACCCAACATGTTTGGCCAAATTTGGCAAACCTATCTATGTGGTCTTAAACAGACACATTTTGCCCTCCCACGGGGTGCCTGATAGTGAAGTCTGGGACACTCTATACGAGAGACAAGAACAAGGCCTACCCTTAGCAATGCCCCTGTTTTCAACTCTTTACATTTTCATAGGGAAAAAAAATTGGCTGTCTTTATCTTATTCGTAGTGGTGATGTGCCCCTAATTTACTTCTGACTTATGGTGACCCTAAGGCAAACCTGTCATAGGGTTTTCTTGCCAGAATTTGTTCAGAGAGAGCTTGCCTTTGCCTTTGTTTGAGGCTGAGAGAGTGCGATTCACCTAAGGTCACCAAGTGGGTTTTCACATCCAAGCAGGGCGTCCAACCCTAGTCTCCCAGTATCCTACTCCAATTTCCAAACAACTACACTATGCTGGCTCTCTTTAACCCATGTGGGGAAAAATATAAAAGGAGTCTGTTTCTGGTTCCTCTCTCTCTTTGGATGTATTAGTTCATGATGTTTTTAAAATGGCAGTAATACCTTCCTAGTTGGCAAAGAGAAGAATTTCCAAATATTATTTCTTTCAACAGTTCACTCCTTTAAGCACACTTTTCATTTTCTCTGACAGATATCAACAGAGCTTGGAAGCAATTCTGTTTGTCTGATCACAACTCCTTAACTTAATTTGTTTTGAATGCTTACCTACTTTTTAAAAATACTGAAAGGGAAAACATGCATTACAACAGAAGGTCACAACCTTTCTTCCTGACTTTCTACTTTAGTTGTTAGTTTAAGTAGAGGAGCATTTAATAATACTATTTCCAGTGTGCATTTCTAAGTAGCAGGCACTGTACTATGTTACCTCAAAGTTTTACTGCTTCATGCTATGGGATGTTCAGATGAGATGTAAATAACTGGATTTTATGAAATGCCTAATTTGCCCTTGTCCCATATGCTCTCAAGGCAGGTGACAAAGTAAAATATTATTAAGGGGAAAAAAAGTTTGGAATTCTTTTTAAAAGTTTGCTGAGACCTAAACTGTAAATATATTTTATATGTATATATCAGCTCTTCTGTTGAGAACTGTGAAAAGGATAAACACTTCATAAAAACCTCCTGCCACAGAACCAAATATATTGAAATGACTTTTTATAGATATATTGAAAAAACAAAAACAAAAAAAGAATACATAAGGCTTGTTTTTCCAGAGGGTTCAATTATTTAGAATGCTGGTAGCAAACTTTGATTGATAAATCTAACCTTTCCTTTCCTGGCTATAGTTTGATCACACAGTGATGAGAATGAGTTAGGGAATGGAAGAATAATATTTGGATTTCAAGACAATAATGAAAATGCAGAGACTGACTTTGACTTTTACAAGGTGAGAAATGATTTCACATTTCCATTGTATGGAAGCAGAAATCCCCTTTAAAAGCTAGCAAGCCTGGGTTTTGTCTGATGTACTTCTATTATTTTCCCCACTTACAAGATTACTTGATCTTTCCAGGCATAATTTTCATGACATGTCCAAATACAATTCTAGTCAGGGAGGGAACACATTCTTTCCCACTGCATTAATGACTTACTGCACAAACACTGAAAATGCACATTGCATGTGAAAATGCGGATGCCAGAGAGTGCATGCGTGCCATTAACTGGACTAGCTTGTAATTCATGTCGCACTTTTTTCATGCTACCAATATGCATTATTCTGAAAGGATATTTGTGATGAATGTGGGCACGAATATAGGAAACAATATTGCCTTTTCATTTAGTTACTTGCTATAGCTAAGGATTCCTTGTCACACCCAGATTTACCATCTTATCCCAGCAGTCCGTTCATTGATGCTATTATACACAAAGATATACTTTCAGTAAGTCTTTTTTCATGTAGGAGTATAATAATGTTTCCTTTAAGTTTGTTTGTTTATAGCATTTATACTCAGTCCTTCGGCCAAAAGGTCTCCCAGAGTAGCTTACAAATAGTTAATTTGACAGTTCCCTGCCTTCAGGCTTACAATCTATATAAGACAGGACACACAAGGAAAAGGGTGGGAAGATAAATCCATCAGATGCTGGCTGCTCTTCTTCTCCCTCAGAGGGAGAATTTCCATTCCTATGTGTGAAGTGTCTTATCTATAGGAATTCATGTGAGATCATTACATGTCTCTACCTATGTTGTTTGGGTGTGGACATACAATCCTGGCCTTTGTTTTGAAATGAACTTTCCACAACTTCAAGGACGAATAACTATCAGTCCACAGTGGTGACAGCTGGCTTCTTACCAGCCAGCAACATAGTACACAAAACACACAGAACAGTTTTGGATCTGTACCATTTCACTTTCCATGCATGTGGAAGATCCTGCATTTGAATGCATTTCCACAGAAAAAGCACCATGCAGAATGAAAACTGACATCCCAGAGGGAAGGTTATGATAGAATCATTCTTTCTGGAAGGTGACATTTTCAAATGCCAAGAGCTTTTTGTCATACAATCTGAGCCCTACCCTTACACTGAAGTGAGACTATGAGGAAAAGACTTAACCACATTCCCCACCCCACCCCAAAACATTTTTATTGGCATTGTTACCATGTATCTAAGAGGTATAGTTATCTGCCTCTTTCTACTCTCAGTTGGGTGCTAAAAAGTCTGGGGACCCCCCCATCCGAACATGCTTGGTTTTAAAAGCCCATCCTTTCCCTGTGCACTGCACATCATTGCGAGTACACTGAGACATTATTATGGCCTGTATTCTGTTCCCATGATCACAAACCAGATGCATGGAGGAAGCCCACAAGGCCAGTAGCATCCTCCCAGTCATGTCCCACAACAGCTGTTATTCAAAGGGTTGACTGTACTGTGGTGGTGATGATGATGACGATGACAACTGTTAAATCATATCGTGAAGAACTGTTCTTAAGAAAAGGTTTATCAGCATGCTTTGACTGCTCATAAGCTGCTCATAATGTGTTTACAAATGAAGGAAACTAAACTGAGAGTGATTAGCTACTTTATGATGGCAATATCGCAGTAGGTCTGCTTTACTTCCATAGTCGTTGAGCCACATCAGTGTAAGTCTTTTGTATCTGCCACTGTATTTCCATTTGCTTATTACCAAACGCTATCATTTCCATAGAACAAAATCATATTACCCTCTAATTGTGCTTTGATTTGGCAATTAATACTTGAGCATCTGAATTCCAATATAATTTCTGGGTTTATAGCTGTGAAATGAATTTGTTGCAAAAGTGCTATGATGCTATGCACCTCCTGAGATTACATGAAGATAAAACTGAACAGGCCACCAATTGTCGTCGTCGTCAAAAAAAAAAGAAGTAAACATCATAAAACGGGACTGGCCTTGTCAATGAAAACAGTCTATCTTGTAAGACTGGAATTATGTTGGGTATTTTATCCTTGCAGTGGCAAATGTCTTATTCTTTTGTTTCCCTTTGAAAATTCTGGTTAACAGTATCAGCTTAAACCTAGATGTATCCACACTGTACAATTATAGCACTTTGATACAACATTAACTGTCATGGCTTTACTCAACAGAATCCTCGGGTTTTGTAATTTTGGGGGAAGTATTGCCAGAACTTGAATGATGCAGTTCAGGGAATACACTAGAGAATTCCAATTATTTTGTTGTTGTCGTTATTGTGTGTCTTCAGGTCATTTCTGACTTATGATGACTCTAAGGTGAACTTATCATGGGTTTTTCTGGGGCTGAGTATGTACAACACACTCAAGGTCACCCAGTGGGTTTCCAATGGCCAAATGGGGAATCGAACTCTGGTCTCCAGAGTCCAATGCTCAGACCACTACACCACACTGGCTCTCTAATTATCTTACAAAACCACTAATCCTAGGATTCCATAGGGTGGAGCTATGGAAGCTTAAAAAGCCATCCAACTGCTATAACTGTGCATCCACTGCCTAATTATTTTAACAATAAAAACTACTGAAAAAAAGTTTGTCTCCCAAGGCAGATAGAGGAAATAGAAAAGAGATGAGAATAAAATCAGAAAAAAAATAGTGATAGAAGCAAAGGAGCTCTGAAGGGAAAGAAAGGACTGAAATTTTTCTTTTTTTGTATTGCCTATGCCAGTTTAACAAATTAGCAGAGATTTCACAAAAGGAGTTGTGAATACTGTGTGGCTGTGAATACCAGCAAACTGTGAATACTGTGGCTGTGAATACCAGCACTGTGAACAGAAGTACTGATAGTGTCAACAATGATAACAAGACTCACTAATGACAAGTACCATTACTGATTCTCAACCATCTCACTGGAAAACGGGACCAAACTGGAGGGTACAGTTTTCTGGAAGGGGAAACAGAGTACACAGCACAACTGAAGAAAGATAAATGGGTAGCCTTGGCTATTTTTGTCTCTAGGTTTACTCACTATTCCTCTGGCTCATTCACCTCTAGTTCTAAGTTTGTGACCCTGACTGCTGCTGACTTGATTTTTCTCTAATGCCCTGATACTTTAGCTAATGGTGTCTGCTGGTTTCCATGTCAATGGGGTGGTGAATGTTAGTGGATTTTAATCCAGACTTGAAGGAAATAATCCAAGATACTGAATCTATTTTGGGAATAGGGTTCAGCACTTTGGACAGCTCCTTTAAACTAAGGACTACAATCTATCGCTGGCCCACTGACATGGAAGCCCCCAAGCCACCATTAAGCATATTTATGTTGAGGGGAAAATATCCCCCACCATTGCTCTATTACATTTAGCAAATCAATAGAAATGAAGGTGAGATACATAGTGGCCTTGATTTGTAGGGAATAAAGAAGCAAACATCCCCATGAATAGAGGTCATTTCTCTGTCCTATTTCTAATGATTCTCTGCCTTGCCCCCAAAAAGAAAGAATGCATTTCTGTACTCATCCTTGTTACAGTTGTAGTTTCTAAGCTCTGGTGTGCTGCTTTTGTTGGTTTTGTGGGGCAGTGGCAATTTTCTGGAATATACAACAGTATTCTTGCGAAGATGGATAAATCCTGGTATACAAACACCTTTTAATGTCTAGCAGTAGGAAATAACAAATGTCCATTCTGAAGAACATGGAAAGGGAAGTACAAAAATATTTTCAAGCACATTCAGGTTTCCAAGTTGCATATTCATCATGTCTTGCAAATATTTGTGACAGTACTGGTGGAAAATTCTGGTGGGATTTTGTTGTTTAAACACTTACAACCCAAAGGTAGAGATGTTTAATATGGGGAGGGAGCAAAAGCAACAGAATTATATCCATCAAGAAAAGCATCCTATTATTTATGTTGTCTACAATCCCATTTTGAATTTCAGTCAATGGCCGTATATTGAAGAATGGATGATATATATGTCACTTCAGTAAGCTGAGGTTCTCTATTTTAAATGGCCACTTTAGAATAGGACTAGAGAGCACAGTTTCTATCACAGACTTCTATCATGGGACCAATAAAACCAGAGATGAATTTATACATGATCTTTCCAAGTCAAGATTAGCTTAGAGCACAAGCAAACAGAGAAGCGTCTTAGATGATCTACCAAACCATACAGATAAAAAAACATCATAGCACATAACAAAGTGAGCACAGATAGTAGCAAAGGTTTCTTTATGACAAGGGGTGATTCCATCTTGTCTAAAAGAGGTGGTAGGTGAGAGCTTTGCTAAAAAAAAGCATAATTGTTGCTTCAAAAAAAAAGTTTCCTTAAGTAAGTATTGCATAATTTCTGATCAGTTTCCAATGTTCAGGTTTTGAGGTAGACACAGGAACATTTGGATAGTGGGTTTCAGAATGAGATACATTTTAATCTGGCTTGCTAATTGAAACATTGTGTTGGCCACTTTATCTGTACCAGGAATTTGACATGAACGGTCTGTCTTCATTGATTTTGTTGAATCTATTCATGGCTTCAGCACCATTAACTTTGGTATCCTTCTAATGCAGCCATCTGGTGTAGGATATAGTTGTGCTATCCTCTTTAGGCAGGGAGATTTCAGAAAGGTAGAGCACTCTTGTTTGACACAATCACTGATGAGACCTACTGGGGCTGTTGGAGAATATGGGGATTCTGGACAATGGAATCTTGGGCTATACATGGAATAAATAAATAATATAAATCATAACTAGATAAACCCATAAAGTCTTCTCATACTGCATGTGGTATAATAAGAGGTAGCGTTGAAAGAATGTGGTACAGAGAGAGCTAGTGTGAAAAAGAATTAGAATATGTGATTGGATCTTGTACTCAGTTTCAAGTTCTCACTGAGTCATGAAAAT
Organism: Cyclura pinguis; assembly: GCA_030412105.1. Classification (NCBI taxonomy): domain Eukaryota; kingdom Metazoa; phylum Chordata; class Lepidosauria; order Squamata; family Iguanidae; genus Cyclura; species Cyclura pinguis. The sequence goes on along the minus strand of CM059600.1, from coordinate 269,642,041 downwards.
CTCTGGGTAAAATAGACACAGTCACTCTCTCCTATCTTACCTACTGCAGATAGTTTTGTTGTGAAGGTGAAATGGCAGGAGGAGGACAGCCACATTGAACTCATTGGAGGATAGGTAGAATATAAACACAACTTAGGAATAATAAAACAATAAATATAAAATAAATGATAGAAAGGATTTTGGTTTTGGTTCTGTCCATAGCAAAAAGAATAACAAGGAAATGGTAGGGCCACTACATGGTGAAGATCAAAAAAGGCTAGCAGGGTAGAGAAGAGGAAAAACTACTCAACACCTTCTTTGCCTTGGTCTTCTCCCAAAAGTAAACAGTGCTCAACCTGGGGAAAATGGAGCAGATGAGGCATTAGGGGAAATGAAGCACAGACTAGGTAAAGAGGTAGTATGGGAATACCTGCTGCTCTAAATGAATCTCCAGGACCAGATGAACTATATCCAAGGGTACTGAAAGAACTGGCAGAAGTAATCTCATGTCAAAGTGATGTGTGACCAGCCACTTGAAGAAACAAAAATTACAATTAAAGTAAATTAAATACAATTCATTTTTAATGTTGAAATAGGTTATTAAAAGGATATGAAATAGATCAGTGATGTATTATATTAGTACAATAAAATCATCTACAATCAGAATTCAACCTACTTAAAAATATAAATAGACTGAGCATAAGTCCACCCATGTCTCACTAAATTTGATAATGTAGAGATGGTCTAGGGGATCCTGCTGAATAGAACAAACAATTGGGAGAGATGCTTGAAAATATTTGAAACCAGGAAGGGGAGTCAGAGTGGAGGACAACTTCTTAAAATCAGCCATTGGCATTTAAATGGGAATTTGAATACAGGTCTCTATGATCCTAATCATAGTTATAGCTACTGTCACTTAATTTTTGTATTTCCGTATAAAAGCAGGTTACCATAAAAGCATGACAGAAGCATATAAAGAACCCCAACACCTGTAATTTATCACTATTGGTTCTTCCTAGGCATCTTGGATCGCATTTACAAATTATTCCTGCTTCCTGGGAAGATTTACACACTTCTCTTTTCTCTTTCATGAGGACACATCTACAAACAAGGGATGTCAAAATCTGTCAATTTCATTTTTGTTATGGTTCTCAGAATCCCACAGGCATTCTTGTTCCCTTTCAGTTCATATCAAGTTGGATATGAGATTCCCCCACTTCCTCCCAGAAATGTGTACATATTTTGGTATACAATTTCCCTAAAGAATATGCATTGCTTCCTAAACTATATATATACAGGCATACACACAGGTACTTTACCCAGTGATGAAAGTATGGTTGTGCCATGTTTTCAGTTGTGTGCATTTTTAAGCTTGCATATTGTTTTCTGCACAATTCAAGACATTTGGGCGAAAGCCTTAGAAATGTATGGACCTCTAAGGCAAGATGTGTGCTTCAGCTTATTTCCTGTGCTATATTTACATAGTGAATTGTGAACTCTATGTGAATCGAGGAAATGCAAATCCCACACAGCAAGATGTGAACCCCACAGATTTCTTTTCCATTCCTAACACAAAATGCTGTTTAAACAGTTAAGGACTTTCTCCTGCACCCTTGTAAAGCCTCCGCTCTCACAGAGGAATTTATGACTTCAGTCACATAATGTCCAATAGAAATATTAGAGATCTTACATCTGCTTCTTTGCCCTGGCTTGGTTGCAGGATAACAGGTATTCCTTTAGCAGCTTCCACTGCCATATGTGTACAGTAAGTAAATGAACATAAAATTGAATGAACACATAAAAGAAGGATAAACCCACCCAGCTTAACAAATCCACTCTCCCACCTGCTGTGCACTGGAACAGGAACAGAATGTCATCTGGATCATAAGGATTAGTCAAATAACAAGTCTTGGCTAACAGCACAGTCACGTGGATGAGCTGATTAGTTCTCAAAGCCATTCTCTGATATTCCAGGCTATCAGTGATCGTGCTTGAATTCATTATCCTCAGCCAATGGCACTTGAAGATGTGCAGTGATTTTCATTCTGACAGAGCTATGGGAAACTCAGAAGAGCTGTTTCCATGTTCTGAAATAGCCTTGGATAAGTTTGATTAGTTTATCAAATTAACTGCTAGTTTAGACATACACATTTGATGAACTAATTAAACTCATGCCTTGGGCCAAATGGCTCTTGCTTCTGTTTGAAAAAAAATGGCCCAATGAAACCCTAGATCCCACATGCATGCCCATCACTATGGCCATTTCCACACTAGACTGTTATAGCTCTATGATTCCACTTTCAACCTTCTATGGAATCCTGGGGTTTGCAGTTTTGGGAGGGGCTGGCCGGCCCCTCCCAAAACTGCAAACCCCAGGATTCCACAGAACGTTGAAAGTGGAATCATAGTGCTATAACTGTATAGTGCAGAAATTCTGTATAATGTTGAGAAACAAAACATTGCAAATCAAACACCAGAGAGAGAGGTTTCATATGGCTTTGCATTCTCTCAGAGAGAATTCCTTTCATTGTAGGCAATGCACACTTTCTTCCACAGATTACTGAGTGATAAAGACATTGAGGGATGAAATATTGGGAGATATACACGCACAGGTGAATTAGGCCTTTTTCCATTGTAGGACGTGCCAAAATATTCTATAGGGTCTACAGTTCAATGTTGGAATTGCTCAACTATTTTGTCCAGTCTGTGCTGTTACACAGAACCAGAAGGAAACAGAAACTGAAAAAAATCCAATACAATAATGAAAGCCATATGGATGAAATTGTTTTTAATAGCAGCATTCCTTGATAAGGTGCTACTGGAAGAAATGGTAGAAGGAAGGAAGGTGAGAAGAGAAGAGAGAAAAGAAAAGAAATTTGTTGGGGCAAAAACCTTTAATGCATTATGAAGTACAACCAAGCATGTCTCTATTACAGTATGTTTTAGTTAGTTTGTAGCCAAAACATATAACATCTATTTTCATCTGCTGAGGTTTAAAAGTAGCTTGTAACATGATACAACAAGTCGTAACCAAACAGCAAATAATAAAAGAACATAAATAGAAAATAACATATCAGACAATTAACAATGAAACAACAGACAAAACATATAAATGCAAAACAAAGGAGCAAACAAAACTACAGGAGCAGAAATAGAAATCCACTGCTCACACAAACCCCAGGGAAAAGAAAAAAATTCTCAGCTAAAACTCAACAATGAGGATAGCAAGCTGACCTTAGATTCCGTGTGTAAGGATCCAATATGGAGGAGGCCCTCTCTTTAGTGAACACCTGCCTTACTTCTGAATGGTGGGGATACAACTCAGATAAATACCTTGACCACTACCTAACTTTATATGTGTGTGCATTGTACCAGGTCCATATCCAATAGACAGAGGGGCTTACAACAAAGGGATCTTCTGGCTTTGAGATCAGACCATGTTTACATGATTAAGGTATCTCTCCTCCTTCCCCCCACTGGCCCTCCAAGCCTCAGTTTGGGACATATACATGCATACACCACACTATGTGTGCAGGGCCAAAAAGAAAAAAAAAATCACCAGATAATGGCAGAAGTTCAGTTGCACAGCCATCAAGTTCTTCTGTGCCCTGTCTCTGCCAGTTGCGATTGTGCTTGTTGCATTACAAGTTGCAGTTTTGCATTGCAGTTGCACATCCTCCATTGTACATTGTGGTTATGCATCATATATTGTGTATTGCAGTTGCACATCCTATACTGTGCATTGCAGTCTCACATACTGTCCTGTGTATTGTTGCTATGCATCATGCATTTTGCATTGCACAATGCCACTTAATTGTTTTCAGATGTACAATGCTGCTATTCTTCATGAAGGTCACACTGTACTCAAATGTCCATATGTGGACATTTATGCTATGCTGAGGGAGATGGTGGATTGCTGCCGTTGGCTAGTATCGTGATGGTGAATTACAATGGCATAAGACAGATTCAACTCACTTTTTTGGTCATTGCAGAGGTTATAACTACCAAATTCCCTGCCCCCATCCACTATTTGTCAGCTGCAACACACTGAACCCAGGTGTTTCCTAGGTTTCCTAGGCAGACAAGCATTCAGCTGTTTTCCTATACCTGGAGGCAGAGCAATGACATCATTTGCAGTGACCCTTCAGAGATTCCAGCAGAAGCTGGTTACTGTTGCAGCAGAGATATAATTATTCACTCATTTTCTTCTTGAAGGAAGCCATGAGTAATTTTAGGAATTTTCTTTCCATCCTGAGAAACTCTTTAAAAACTATGCAGTTTTTAACTCAGGAGTTATTCTGTGCAAAATTCACACATAGTGGTTTCCTGCACAGAAAAGTCTGTTTTCTGTGCAAATTGCATATGAATTTTTCACAGAATAAGTTCTTAATTATAGAATTTTCTTCACAGGAAAAACCTTTTCAATGCAAAAAATAACATTTCCACAAAATAAATAAATAAATAAATAAATAAATAATATATATATATATATATATATATATATTGCATAGAAAAACCTGCTTTCTATGCAGAAAATCTTGTTTTCTGTGCAAATATGTGCAGAGTAAGTCTTACAGTGTGATGACTCTCATCAGTCCACGATTCTTTTCATCAGGATTTCCTGACACTTCAAAATATGTTTTTAACCTTTTTATTTAAATATTCTTTTGTTCCCTAGTGTAAGATCATGGCTAGTGTTTAAAGAACCACTGGTTAAATGGTTATTCATTCATCCATATTATTTCTTCATTTTGAAATGGTTTTCTATTTTCCCTTCATTATGCATCATTGCTATCAAAGAATGAAGATTGACTCTCTACAAAGAAGCAGCCTGGCCACGGTTTCAGGATGCTGGCTAAAGCCTCAGGCTCCCCAGAGGGGGAGTCAAATCTCAGGGTGAGTGACCGTAAAGAATGAAAAAGCCTGATTTTATAGTGGAGGTGGCTTTCAAGCCTAGGTGCCCATTTCCTCTTTTTTAACACAAATAAATACATCTCAAATCAGCTTACAGGTAGGCTGTAAGTCACACTTGAGTATTTCTGGAGACAATACATTAAGAAATTACAATAAATCTGATACACAACTCTGTGGATGCACTGCCAAAAAAACAAATTAGTGTTAGCAGGATTACCCTATATAGTGCTATGTGCTCTGGCTATCTAGATGACATTTCGAGTGGTGGTTGGTCAACTGGGGCATTGAATCAACTCCACATTCCCAGCTTTAAAAGAGCTATCCTATGTGCTGAGTTCTATCTCCAAAATAGGTTCAGCAACTTGGGTAGTTCCTTTAACCTACCCGGAGCTGGTTCACTATCCACTACCATGGAAGCCACCCACCATCACTGGTTGTACTGAAGATTGATTTAGGAGATACTGCAGAAAAATATACATTGTCTATCAGGTTTCTTACTCAACACAAATACACACAAACATACAAATATACACACACAATATTTTAACACAACAGCGCATCTTGGCTTTGAAACACCAGGGAATGAGAAGCTTTTGATTTGCCAAATCTAGGATAATAAGAGGGGAAAGTAATGAAAAGAAAGAGAAGTTGATCAGTCACATGAACAAAAGATAAATGTCAAGCCCATCATTATAACAACAGAATTACACTCTTACCCTCTAATGTACAGTCCCTTTTGAGTTATTCTTCAGTTTTCAGGACAACCAGGTCCAGGATTTGGCACCAAACTTTCCTTGAAGCTGAAACCACTGGATTCCACAATGTGTCCTCCACATTTGTGGGTCCCATGAGTACAGAGGTTGAAAAGAGTCCCCTTCCCCCACAACCCTTCTGGACTGCCATGACTCGTTGAAGAATTCTGAGCGTTGTGGTCCAAAAAAAGTACCTTTTTGAAAATCTCAGATGTGTACATACAAGGCTAGCAGAATATGGTGCGTATCTATACTTCTCTCTGCATGACCAATGTGACTCATTTATTTCAAAAACAATTTTCTGTCTGTCACTTACTTTCTTTAGAGCAATGTACTTCACTACACAGGAATATATTACAGAGATCTTGCTTCTTCTCACACATAAGATATTCTGTATTAAGTACAGCTAACTTCTGTTTTGCTTCTTTCCTGGATAACTCTCATAGTAGGTCAGTATGCTCTGACAATATCACCTTGCTTAAGAACAACAGTCATAGAATCATAGAGTTTGAAGAGACCCCACAGTCCTTCGAGTCCAACCCCCTGCTATGCAGGAACACCCATCAAAGCATTTCTTGTTTGTTTGTTTGCAAGAAATAAAAGCAACAACTGGTACATTGCTTTTCAATGACTCAGAGATCTTTATTGTTCTGTGTTGGGAGGTACTTTTTTCTACAATACAAGGATGAGCAATTTAGGAGTAACTCTTTAAAATGTTGAATTCTTAATTTTTTTAAAAAAAAAAAAGGAGAAGAAGAATCAGACGCATGATCAGCTTTGGCTTTGCAAGGAGATAGGAATGATGCTGATGTGAAGTGTTCTGTCATCACATCTTCCTTGTCTTCTGGGAACTGTTTCTTGCATTTCCACTGAAGAAGAAGAGCAGAGCTAATGGCAGTGTGTGTTTTTGGTCAAAGCAGGCCTGTCTGTTTTCTGTGGTTTCTAACTGGATAGATCAGGTAGCTCTATGGAAGCCTTTGTAGTTTGCACTTTGTCTTAACTACTTAGCTTCCCCAGCATTGATCCTTTTGTGTTTGAAGTTTTATTTCTCTTTCTTTACTCTGATGATTAATTATTTCAGTCTGGCCATTTTTTAAAAAAAAATCTTTTCATCTCTGAAAATGGAAGCAGCATAAATCTTCAGATGGTTCCACTGTGGTTGAAGTACTTCTGAAATGTCTTCAATTGATTGCTGCTTCATTCAAATGCAAGACAAATGTGGGGACCCCAAATCCAGGACCCTTGGATCTTAGCTGATATATGGTAGAGGATAATATGGAAAGAACGATTCCCTTTGTTGGCAAGAGCCTCAGCCTTGTTGCCATTTTGATGTATTCCTTAGCATCTTAGTTTCTAGAATATTGGCTCCTAGAATCTAATGTTTTTGTTTAGAAAAAACAGGCAGGGTAGATCACAGTAGTGTGTTCTACATGGCCTACGTTCTAAGATGACAAAGAAGGTGTAGCTAGAACAAAATATGGTAGTTACATTGTTGTTAGTGGTATCTTATACAAACTTAGGGGTAGAATTCTTCACTAATTGTGTTCTTGAATGAAAGAGTGGGTAATTTTAGCAATTTTCTTCCTGCTATATGAAAGTCTTCAAAATGTGTGCTATTTTGAAAGACTATTTGCAGTTTGGGACTTATTCCCATGCAAAATTCACATATGTGTGATATAATTCACATTTTGCAGACAGCGATCAGCATTTTCTGTGCATAAATAATATTTCAAAGAATCTTGTGCAAATTGTGTGGAATAACTTCCAAACTATAAAGATTCTCATCCATCCAGAATTCTCCTCTTCAGGGTTTCTGACACTTGGAAAACATATTTTTCAGGCATTTCCCCACCAAATGTTTTCAAATACTCTTTCCATCCCTGTAAACGATATTACAATGATTTTAAAGGAATTACCTTGGCTACCAGTAGCATTCCTGAGTTTAACATGTCAGTGGTTACTTTCAGTTTTCAAGTCCTAACTAGCTTGTGACCTTGATACTTCAGGGTGGGCCTCTCCCTGTAGCAACCTACCCAGTCACCTGGCCATCTTAATGATTACTACCGCACTTTATGGCTTACAGCTAATTACTCTTTACAAGTGTTGCTGAGATCAAAATGCCTGGATAGACACATGTAGATGAGGGCACACACTAATACCCCCTACATACTCTGTACAATCCAGTGCACTGTGGGTACAGTACCTAGACATGGAGTAATCTCTAGGACTGGATTTAGTGGAGACTCACTATTCCACTCCTCCAGTGTAAGTGCATGTATGGTTGCAGTTGATCTGAAAGTCTTGTAAGACAAAACTGAGGTCTGCTGTGTACTCACACCTTATCTAGTCCTATCTCTCATTTTCTAGGCAAGTTGTCCTCCAAGGCATAAATATTTGTCTGTGTGTTCCATGGTGGAACTACACTATGTACACTATGTGTGTTCCACAGGTGGAACTACAGTATGTTTCCTGTCTCCTCCCCATACTGAGTGGCCAGCGGAGACTGGGGTATGTCAGAGAAGTATCTTAGTATAACCAGATACACAATTATGACATTATTCTTTAGGAACTCCAGAGGACCCCTGAGAGATCCCAAAAGATGCCTTCATCATCATGTGGCTGGCTATGTGGATATAGCCAGATGATTCTCAGGTGCTCACTGTGCTCTACCACGTCAATGTATGGCCATGTCAACAATGGGAGCATTCAAAAGGTGAGTTTACAAGGTGGTGATAGTCACTGAGTGACAGATGAAAAGAATTCTGACATCTACAATGGCCAAAAGAGTGAGTTACACAGACTTAAATTGGACTTATATCTGCATAATTCACTGACAGAATGCCAGACTTGCATTCTGTAAGTGCAAGATAAATAAGGGCAATCGTACTAGTGTGTTACCCCAAGAAAATGCTCCTCTTCCAGGCTGTCTTTGCAGCTATCACAGGAAGAGTCATAGGGCCTTTTCACCCTATACTGGTATAGTGCTCTTATTCCACTTTCAACTTCCTGTGGTATTCTCGGGTTTCTAGTTTACCGAGGCCAAAGAGTGCTCTGGCTGAGAATTCTAAATGCCTTTTCCTAAACTGCAAACCCTAGGATTCCATAGATGTTGAAAGTGGAATAAGAACACTATAGCAGTGTAGTGTGGGAAGGCTAATAGAGCTGGAAGGGACTTCATGGGCCATAGGAAGGCCAACTCCCTGCTCAAAGCAGAATTTCCAGCTAAAGCATTCCCAGCAGGTAGTTGTCCAACCTCTTTTTGAAGATTTGAAGAAAAAAAGATAGCTCCCCACTTCTCTAGGCAGTTGGTTCAATTGCGGAACCACACTTACTGTCAAGAAGTGCCTTCTAATGTTCAATCAAAATCTACCCTCCTGTAACTTAAAACCATTAGACCTGGTCCTTTTTTTCTGGGATAATAGAGAACAGCTCTTGAGGCATTTAAAGAGTGCAATCATGTCACCCTTCAGTCTTTTCTTCACCAAGCTGAATATGCCCAGCTTCTTCAAACTTTCCTCATACTTTTTTTTTTTTTGTTCTCCACACCTCTTATCATCCTTGTTGGCCTTCTTTGAACCTGCTCTAACTTGTCTACATCCTTCTTAAAGTGAGGCACTCAGAACTGGACATAGTACTCCAGATGAGGCCTGAATAGTGCAGAATATAGTGGGACTATTTCTTTCCTTAACTTGCAAACTATGGCCCTTTTCGCATGGCGTTTTTAAAGTGTATTAGGCACACTCCCCTCCCCCCTTCACGAGCCACCGTACCACATGACGTTCTGGCGAACCAGGTGCTATCATGGCCACAGATAGTGCTGATAGCGCTTTTTCTTATATTCGCCTGAAAGGCGAAAATAACCTCCCTTTCACGCATCGGCTGCGCAACCAGAGGGCCTGCGGAGCCATCGTCCAGTGTGCTTCCGGGAAGGGCCTGGGAGTGGGCAGGGTGTGGGCAGTCCCTGCTGCCTGTCCCTCACGCAGCAACTCCCAGGGGACGCTCTGCCCAGCAGCAGGCCAGCCGCTGCCCCCATCACAACAGGGAACACTGCACGACACATCACCACGAGAGGCCACCCCGGGGCTGCGTCACCACTCACACTTGAGACGACAGCAGCCCCCGGGGTCTGGCCGACTGTGTTTTGTTTTTTTTTTAAACCCGGCACTATCGTTAGCACGTTAGCACGTTACCAACGTAGTATGAAACAGCCTGTTGGCAGGATCTATCATGCTAACGTTAGCACAATAGCCGGCAAAAAAATTAAGAAAAAAGAAACACCACTGCCTAATCAGTGGCGGTGGGGCAGGGGCAGGGCGGGACCTAGGTGTGGCCCAGGATGCCGACATGCAGACAAGCCACCGGGCAGGGACTGGTGCTCTCTTGCCAATGCCCTGCTGTATGCAGACTGTAACGGGGTCTCTACTGAGCCTCTTGCGATATTAGCAATATCGTGAGAGCTCTGGTTCGTTGCGCTATCCAGGTAAGGTGCGGAAAGACTCTAAGTTTCTATTAATGTGGGCTAAAATAGCATTCACCTTCTTTGTTGCAGCATCACACTGCTGTCTCATGTTCAGCCTTATAATCAACAATAATCCCAAGGTCCTATTTACATGTACTACTGCTGTGCAAAGTATCCCCCATCATATTCCTGTGCATTTGGTTCTTGTGGCCTAAATGTAGAATTTTGCATTTGTTGAATTCATTTTATTAATTTCTGCCCACTTTTGTAGTCTGTCTAGATCCTTTTGAATTTTGTTCCTATCTTCCAGTGTGTTAGCCACCCCTCCCAATTTTGTCTCATCTGCAAACTTGATAAAGATTCCCTCCACTCAGTCATTTAAGTCATTGATAAAAAATGTTGAAGAGTAATGTTCCTGAGTCACCTCACTGGAGATCTCCTTAAAAGTTTGAAGTGCAGCTGTTGATGACAACTCTTTGAATTCAGTTTTCCGACCAATTATGGATCCATCTGACAGTGTTCCATCTATTCCACATTTAATCAGTTTGCTAATTCAAATATTATGGGGGACCTTTTCAAATGCTTTGCTGAAATTCAGATAAATGACATCCACCATCTATTAAACTAGTGATCAAAAAAAGATATAAGCTTAGCTTGGCAATATTTATTCTTGACAAACCCATGATAACTGCATTGTTGTCAAGATGCTTGCAGACAGACTTGTGTATAATCTCGTCTAACATTTTTCTTGGTGTTGAGGACAGGCTAACTAATCCGTAGTTTCCTGGGTCTTTTTTGCCTTTTTTGAAAAGAGGGACAATGTTTGCCCTTCTCCAGTGCTCTGTCACTTTGTCTGTTCTCCAAGATTTCTCAGAAATCATAAAAAGTGGTCCAAAGAGTACATCAGCAAGTTCTTTTGTTACTCTGGGATGCAGTTTGTCCATTCTTGCAGATCTGAACTTATGTATGTTAGCTAGCTGATTTCTGAATAACTCAGTCTTGATCTGCCATCTAGATAACTTGCCAAGGTCTCTGCTACTGCATGGAAGTATACAGTTCTCTTTTTGAAGAAAACTGAAGCAAAATACATATTGAGTATTCCTGCCTTTTCACTGTGATCTGTTAGCATTTTACCTTTCTTACTGAAAAACTCCCCACCCCCAGCCACACACAATCTTAGGCCCTTTCCACACGCAAGAAAGGAAATGCGTGAAAATGGAACTCACCAGCTTTCTTGAGCGTCCGGGCGAGTCTGTCGGGAAGAGGAGCAGAGCAAGCTCATTGCTCCGCACTGCTCTGGCATCCAAAATGGCCGCTTCCAGTTGGTGGAGGCTCTCCACCAACCGAAGAAGCTCGCAAGCCTAAAGCCCGCCCCCAGCAGATCTGCAGGCACGCACTTGTGCGCACCTACAAATCGGCAGTTGAGCGCAGCAACGGAGCAACACGGAGTTGCTCACTCCATGGTTTTTAAAAACCTCTTAAAAGAGGTTTTTAAAAAGCACACTGTGCAACCAGTTCCGGTCACTCCGAACCGGACTGAGGTAGGGAACTACAAAAAGTAGTCTGCCCCAGTCCACTCCACGGTGCAGAAGACCTCTGTCAGAGGACGCTCTGCACCGTTTTAATAGCCCAATGCAGAAATGGCCTTAGTCACTCTTTTGCTGCAAATGTATCTGAACAGCCCCACTTTTTTGTTGCTCCTTTCCTGCCTAGCTAGCCTCAGCTCATTCTGAGCTTTAGCTTTCTTTATACTATTCCTGCAAACTTGAGTGTCACATTTGTATTCTTTGGTGATCTGTCCATCCTCTACTTCTTTATACATACTCTTTTTTCTTTCTCCTTGAGTTTTCTGTGCAGCCATGTTGGATTTTTCAGGTGTTTCCAACTTTTCTTCTTCCATGGAATTGTTTGTGATTGTGGTTTTTGCAGCTCTTTCTTCAAGAACTCCTATTCTTGCTATGTCATTTTCTTTTGGCATGTCTAACCATGGGTTTAAACCCATTAATGCCCTGAACTTGCTAAAACCAGCTTTACTAATATCCAAGGCTTATGTCTGACTGTATTCTTTCTTGCTTTGTCTCACAACTGTGAATTCTAACATCTGTAGGGGTCACTTACCCCTAGAGTACTGACTACTTTGATTTCAGTGATCAACTCCTCTGTACTGGTTAGCATCAAGTCAAGGATTACTGATCCCCTTTCCTCTACCTTTGGAAATAGGAAATTATCTGCAAGGCGCATCAGGAATTTGTTGGACAGCCTAGCTTAGCAGACTTAGTCTCCCAGCAGTTATCAGGGTAATTGAAGCCCCCAATAATAATGAATTAATGAATAAATAATGAATGGATAAATAATAATGAATGTATAAAACCCATGATCTCCACATTATCTGAGGAAAGTGAAAATTAGACATGGAAAAGCCATTTTCACTGATAGTTCCTTGTTTCCTATTACATGCAACACTTTCTTCAACTCCAAAAAAAAAAGATCATTCATTTGTCAAGTACACAAAGATATACTTGATACAGACTTCATCTATGTATTTATTTATTATTTAAAACATTTTTGCAGGTCCCCCCCCAGCCTCCATTGAAGCAGTGCTAAAAAAATGAAAAGAAGGCAGGCAGTTTTGCTTCTGTTTGGGGGGGAAAAAAATCACCTTTGTGGCCTTTCAGGTTAAGAGTGGACATCACCAGGATTTAACTGCTACCTCATACATGAGAGATTGAGCTTTTAAACAGTAGTGGCCTGATGCTACAATTATAATACCTCAATGTAAAGTGTCCCCTTGTGATGTATGTGTGAGTGTGTGTGTGTGTGTGTACATGCCTCTATTCATTGACAAAGCAGCTCTCTGGTTTTTCAAGATTAAATAACAGTGCTCTACAGAATCTTCATGTATAAGAAAACGCTTTTGAAGTGTACTTGAAGATCTATTACTAACAACTCGAAAGGTTCATCTTCCTTTTTACTTGTAGTTACTGAATAGGAGAGAGGCTCAAACACACTGCAGAGCTTCTAAAAAGTGCAATAATCTTCACACATTTGATCACAACATGTGTTTTGTAAACCTCAGCCCAGTTTCTGGTAGAAAATGTGCAGTTAAGCATTTTCTTGGTACTTGTATTGAGTTATAAAGGAAAGTGTATTTTCTACTTCTCCATTGCCTACACAGGCTCCATTATGAATTATTGAAGTTATTTATAGAGAGCAAATTTTTACCCCCTCTTTCTCCCAGGATGGGATCCAAGGTAGCTTCCAAAAGTTAAAACAAGATTAAATTGCAATCTTATTTTACAAAAGTTAAAAAAGAATTAGTTAAAATAGCTGAAAACATATTTAAAACATAATTGCAAATAACAGATTTTTTTAAGAAATAAAACACAGTACGCCACTTCACACCCCCTCCCTCTATAAGATTTAAAGCTCAAAGGCTGGCCTGAGTAAAAGGGTCTTTACCTGCTGGCGGAAAGAGCTGAAGAAGGGAGTCAAACAAATTTCCCTTGGAAGGTGATATTCCACAGTCTGGGAGCAACCACAGAGGAGGTTTTCTCCTGTGTGCTCACCAACCATGCCTGTGGAGGTGATGGGACATAGGGAAAGCCATCTCCTGCAGATGCTAAAGCTCACTCTTGCTTATACAGGGTATCTTCCAGATAGTATGGACCCAAGCCATGTGGGGCTTTAACGTTCGAAATAAAACTTTAAATAGTGTCCTGACACAGACTGGCATCCAGTGAAGTTGTTTCAATGGAGCGAAGTGATCATATGATCCCTGTAACCAGCTCTGGTCTACAGCCTGAATGCAGCATTTTGAACCCACTGAAGCTTCCAAACAGTTTCCAAAGGCAGCCCCATGTAGATCACATTATAGTAATCCAAATGGGATATAATCAAGTTGTATGTCACTGTAGCCAGATCTGACTTATCATAGAACCGTAGAACCATAGAACCATAGAACCATAGAACCATAGAACCATAGAACCATAGAACCATAGAACCATAGAACCATAGAACCATAGAACCATAGAACCATAGAACCATAGAACCATAGAACCATAGAAATGTAGAGTTGGAAGAGACCACACGGGCCATCCAGTCCAACCCCTTACCATGCAGGAATACCCTCAAAGCACTCCCGACAGATGGCCATCCAGCCTCTGCTTAAAAACCTCCAAGGAAGGAGACTCAACCACACTCCGAGGCAGCATATTCCACTGCCGGACAGCCCTGACTGTCAGGAAGTTCTCCCTGAGGTTCAGGTGGAATCTCCTTTCCTGCAGCTTGAATCCATTGCTCCTTGTCCTGGTCTCTGGAGCGGCAGAAAACAAGCCCTCTCCCTCCTCTACATGGCATCCCTTCAAATATTTAAACATGGCTATCATGTCCCCTCTTAACCTTCTCTTCTGTAGACTGAACATACCCAGCTCTCTAAGTCTATCCTCATAGGGCATGGCTTCCAGGCACCTCACCATTTTGGTCACCCTCCTCTGGACCTGCTCCAGCTTGACCATGTCCTTCTTGAATTGGGGTGCCCAGAACTGGACACAGTATTCAAGATGAGGTCTAACCAAAGCAGAGTAGAGTGGTACCAGTACCTCCCTCGATCTAGACACCATACTCCTATTAATGCAGCCAAGAATTGCATTGGCTTTCTTGGTTGCCGCATCACACTGCTGACTCATGTTCAGCTTGTGGTCTATTAAGACTCCTAGATCCCTTTCACACATACTGCCATCCAGCCACGTGTCCCCCATCCTATATTTCTGCATTCCATTTTTTCTACCTAAGTGTAGGACCTTACACTTCTCTCTGTTGACTTCTTAAGGAAAAGGTCCAGCTGGCACACTAACTGTGCAAAGCCACTCCTGGCCACCACCAAAACTTGGGCATCCAGGTCCAGTTCCAAGTCCAGGAGCATGCCCAAACAGTGAATCTGAGATCAAGGGGAGTGTAACTCCATCCAGCACAGACTGAATCCCTGTTCCTTTATCTGCCTAATCCTTAACTGGATTAAGTTTCAGTTTGTTCACCCTCATCCATTCCATTATTGACAGCAGACAATGGTTTAGTACAGGTCCTTTCTGCACCTTGCCTGCATCCCACGACGTTCTAGCATCATCCTGGCAGTACCTTTGCTGGGATGGGAGCATGTTCTGAATGCTCCGCTCTGCACCTGGCTAGCTGCTGGTGGGTGTTAGCATTCAGGACATGCTTTTTCCTTCCACAGTGCAGCCGGCCTCTTCCTGTCCTGCAGTGAAGAAGGAAGTTCTTTGATAGCACTTCTGCCCTTCCCACACGGCCCCAGCCAACATGATTGTCCTATAAAAGGGGCCTATTGCCTGATTTCTTTTGGTAATACTATAACACATGATTGTGATGGCTGGGGACACAACAGGAGTGGGACTGCAATGACATTGTGTGGCAGCATGCATCGCGGACTGGCTTCAGTGCATCCCCATGCCGGAATGGGGCTGTAGTGTGGAAATGGCCACAGAGTCAGTTTCCTTGGAATCAGATAGAATAAGAGATAGAGCTGGATGTCCTCAGCATACAGGTAACATTGAACCCCTAAGTTATGGCAGTCATATATCCAGCTTGTTGTCCTAGGGTAATATGTGGCCTACAAGATGATTTAATCCACTCCTCCCACTTCATATCCACCAACATTTCACAGATGAAAACTGCGATACCTGTAGCTAAACAACACTAAAGTATGGCCACGATGGCAAAAGTTATTAATGAGGAATAACACACAACCTCGAAAAGAGGCTGAAGCAATATACTTTTGCCTGAGCATACTGGGAAGAGAAGGATTCCAGCCCCTCCTTTCCTATTTCTCCTGCTGACTTAATTGTGTCCAAACCACTTCTGCACTTTGAACTCAGTTTGCAATTGAGATGAGCCAAAGACAAAAGGGGGAATTGGGAGGAAGGCAGACCAACTGGATCATTTTAAAAGCAGCTGAAAAAGGACAATGACAGAGGATAAATTAGGACAGCTTCTGCCACATTGGAACAGTTAAAGGGTACGCTACTAACACTTTGGGGCTTTCTCCTATGTTTCTTTCAGGGAAAATGAGATAGATACAAAAATGTCAGAGCTTGGAAAAAGATTTTGGATTCCAATGCTCAGAATTCTTCAGCCAGCATGACCACTGCATGATTCTGGGAACTGTAGTTGAAAAAAGTGTCATACTAGCTCTGAAAGGCAACTCCTTGCTAGGGAAGTCCCATCTAACCCATTCTTTGCATACCTTCTCATGGCAGGCAAACCCATTTTTATCCAGACTCACACAAACTGAAGCTTCCAAGTATACATTTCACACAGCTAACTACAGTTTTAAGCATGGCATAAACAGTATTTAAAATAGAAAGAATTAAGAAATAATATTTTCCCTTTTGAAGTAAAAGATGCCAAAATTACCCATTTTATTGCAATTCAAAATTCAGACCAGTGAAGAAGAATTTGTGATGATTTTTTCCTTAGAGGAAAGCCATAAATCTTAGGCCATAAATCCATTGTCTGTGGCCATTTCTGCACTAGCCCATTATAGCTCTGTTATTCCACTTTCAACATCCGATGTAACTTTGCATTTTAATTAGCT
Organism: Cyclura pinguis; assembly: GCA_030412105.1. Lineage (NCBI taxonomy): Eukaryota > Metazoa > Chordata > Lepidosauria > Squamata > Iguanidae > Cyclura > Cyclura pinguis. The sequence goes on along the minus strand of CM059600.1, from coordinate 269,625,330 downwards.
CCTTGCAAGCTCTGTAAAAGTCTGCCTGAAAACTTGAACATCACTTGTTTCTTATTTTTCTGAGAATATTATAACATAAAAAAATACAGCAAAAGAAAAGGCTTTTACAACTGCAAAAGAACCAAAACCAAACCAAACCACTCCATTGTGAAAGTAGAGCTTTTAAATCTTAGAATTGCAGAAAGTTGCCAGGTGAGCAGACTGTCAAGGTCAGAGACCCAGGCAGCGAGCCAACCCAGAGGAGGGAGTGGGAGAGCTAGCACAGTCCTGCCGGGAGGAGTCAAGCAAGTACTTACTCAAAGGAAGACCACTTACTTAAGCCAGAGCGACAAGCAAAAGCCAGGGGCCAAGAGATCAATCCAAGGTATCAGGAGCTGGGTGCTGGAAGCAAGGAACAGGCAAGGGGAGGCCTTGTAAGAAGTTTGCCACAAGCAAAGGAAAGCTTCCAGGCAGACAGTTATATAGCCCAAGGCACAGGTGTGGCTAGTCACCACTTCTTGAACTTAATCAAGGAAGCCTCCCTTTGCTCAGCTGTCTTGAGTCTCCGCCTTGTTTGTGGGCTGATTGGCACAGGCTCCAAAGCATCTTCAGAATCGGATCCCTGTTGCCCAAAAGGAGCAGGCAGAGGAACGTCCAAGCCTGCTTGGTCCATGGCAGCAGGGGGAGCTCTTGAGCTGCAGGACTCATCTCCAGCCAGAGCCACAGGGACCAACAGCTGCTGCTCGTCATCAGCAGCTCTGACAGGGGCTTCAGTTATCACACTGCCTCCCATTCCCTGTGATTTCCGAACTAAAAATATAAAGGTGGCAATAACCCTTGCTAAGACCCATGGAACAAATATTGAAATATTGTGTGTGTGTTTGAACTAAAGACTGAGCCAGACTGTGGCCAAGATCCTACATTGCTTAGTACAGAGTAAGAGTTCCACCAGTGGAATTCCACTATGGTTCCGCTATGGTTTCCCTGTCACCACCCCCAGCACTCTGATAGTCTCCACGGTCTCAGCCGATGGTGTCCTTGGCCTTTGTCTGACTATGGCACATAGCTAGATGCTTTGCTGATTTCCCCCCATTGTCCACCAGCAAGAATGGATGTTCAAGGAGCTATCACAGCAAGCCATGAGTCCAGGGAAGGGGAGTTTTGGTCATTGTGGAGTATGGAGGACAATACCAAGCCTCCACAATGATCAAAAAGAAACATAAGCAGGAAGATGGTAGTTTAGCATTTTTTTAATGTCACAGCCAGGATGCTGGCCTGGGTTTATTTCTTTCAATGCTACCTAAAAAAATATTAGGTATAACATCCAGATAGCAAAAGGGCCTAGACATAAGGCAGTACTACCAAGACTAATATATACCTCATACTATTAGTTTGCCCAAAGGGCAATGCGTCATTTATGACGTTGTTTCTTCTGTATTGTCACCTGAAAATAGTTAAACTGTGACTTCAAGGCTGCGTAGTGTAATTGGAATTAGACGTGTTTCTTTGTGAAACTAAGAGGAAATAGGAAGTCAGGCTTGACAGCCAAACTCAGGTAACAAAACCAAATTTTCTCTTTCTCTAATGCTCCCCTCACTGAGATTTGTCTTCCTATTTGGTAACTGAGAGTAAATGGCAATGCCAAGACTCCAGCTAGTGCCCTGAGACCTAGCAATCTTAGCATTATTTTGTTTGCTTGGTGATTTGACTGTGGTTTTACAAGCTACAGTTTTATTACCCTCACATTCTAATTTGGTTTATCACTGTTTATTGTGTGTATTTTATGACGTTCATTTACTGTACAAGGTCCTGGAAACTCTGGTTAGTGGCCAATCAGAGAAGACAAGAAGCAAATAATAAAATAAATAAAGTTGAGGAAGCCCAGCTTGTAATCTAGTGGGTCCAGAAGATGCTCTACTGACTTTCTCATGCTTACATTCCAAAACTATATCGTAGTTGGTATGTCTAAAATTTACACACACACACACACACAACGAAAACACTTTGACTTGTGGCACGATGTGATGAATAGGAAATACATTGGTAAATATTTGTTCAAACCTTAACTTGCTACAGCTGAATGTGAGCCCCAGGAGCTGGATACAAAACAGGTTGGGCAAGTTATGGCTTTCTAGATATGGTTGAAACTAGCTTCTATCAACTGGTATGGATTTGTTCTCAGCTTGTGGACCTCCTTGCCAAGAGAGGTACACCTTGCCTCTTCCTAGAGTACTTTCACCTAGCAGGTAAAAGATATGAATCACAAAAAGGACAATAGTGCTTGGTAAGGTAGGAAAAGAGGAAGGCTGCATTGCCTATGGATAGATTCAATCAAGGAAGACACAGCCTTGAATTTGTAAGACCTCTACAGGGCCATTAACAATGGAGTGACTTTGAATTCTCGTTCATAGGGTTTCCATTAAGTGAAATTTGACCTGATGGCAATTAACAACAAAGTTGTTGTTGCTGTTGCTATGATCATCATCATCATCATCATCATCATCATCATTGAATCAGACCATTGAACATTCACTAACTTGTGCCAGTTATTTTTATGGAACTCTTATTTGTCTTGTTACATTTTCCACTTCGCTATTCTATAGCATATATATGTCTACTCAAAATAATCCCCATTCACTTCTATGAAGCCTATTCCGGTGCAATGTGATTAGGATTGCTTTACAGTGTAATAATTCTATATGTGCCTATTCAAAAATAAGGCCCACTTATTCCAATGAAGTATCATCCTATGTACCCATGATTCTGTTTCCAGCACTGCTGCTAACTGCCTTGTGCACCATCGGGTGAAAAAGTGAAATATGAATTAAACAAACTAATATCCTCTGCCTTGCCTCTGTCTTCTGCCTGAAGAAGTTGTGCATATATGCATTAGATCATACATGGAAGCTTGTTGCATTTTGAAACTTCAGAGTTGTTGATATAATGAATATAAATGGAAAGATGGCATTAACCCTTTTTATATTCATTGTGGTCTGCTCTGATCTTCTACAACACAGCCCCCCCCACCCAAAAAAAAATCTGTAACAAAAAGAGCTATCAATCTTATTTTGGTTATTTTGTAAAAATATCTCCATGCTCTTTGAATTCTTACTTCAAGCAATTTGTTTCTTTTTCTTTCATCATCTTTCCCCCATCATTCCTTGGGAAAAGAATAGCAGAGTCCATTATTATAACAAGCACTTTTATTTTTCCCTTCAACCCCCCCCCCGATATCTTATCTTATCCTATCCATGGCATTTATTGTTGTCTCTAATTACAAGTTTATCTCTCAGTGTTTTTATTAACACCTTCTTTAAAAAAATGTTGTCTGTGAGGGGAATATCTGACATTCAAAAACCTGTCCTAGTTTTTTATTTCTCCTTTTGGCTTTGTTATGCCCCCCCCCCATACCATTTTTGCTGTAATCAAAAGGACTACAGCAATCATTTGGAAAATACTACCTGTCATCATTGTGGGAACACTACTCTTCTTTTTTCAGACAAGAAGGAAATGTTGTGTGTAATATAGTCTGGCTAGCAGGAAAATGTTGAAGGTTAAAGTAGTGAGAGATGCTGCTGAGGAACCTGAGGGTACAGAGAGAGAACGCAAGTTTATTGTCAAGTAGAAGAATCCCTCATAAGTAATATTAGTGTCACACTGCACTGACAACAACTGCAAGCTAGTTCCAGAGATGAATCTGAAAGAATTTAAATGAGTGGAACATGTAGTGTCATTCAATTACATACCCAGCTTAAAACCACTTAGCAACATATGTTTTTCATCCCTGTAGCATGTTGCTTTTGAATTCAGCCCCAAAAAGTTCAAGTGGTTACCAATTTTGGGAATCTTTACAAGTGGGTTTCATTGCAACTTATTATGTTTCTGTTTTTTGAAAAAAAAACGAAAACCCACTTTTTCTTCAAAAAGAATTTTCCGGTCTTTTTATTTTAACCAAGTGCCAACTGTTTAAGTCTAAAGCAGTTGTTTTCAAAGCATTTTTTGTGGGCTACTCCCATGTAACCCCAAGTGATGTTTTAAGAAGTGGAGCAGTTAAATTCTTATGCGTTCATTTATGTATTTGGAATTGAAGCATTAATGCCCAGTTTATTAATGTCACTTTTGCAGTATTCAGAATGCAAGTTCCAAAGAGAGGCCCGTGGTAAAGCAACATTTTGAAAGTGGATATATCTCCACAATGATTAAACATTTTTCTTCTTGGTATTTTTCCAGATTATTCCTGAAATTGGCCTGTTAGGTTGATTGGAAATATCAGAACCTAGAATGGGGTGAGTTTTGTATGGGCTAATTTTTTTTATGAAGGTTTTTTTTTCTTTTGCTCATTTCTTTTCCAGTGTAGTTTTAAATAGGTTATAAATCAGACATTTATTTATTTATACATAGATTTCTATTCCATTCCTCTGCCCCACATATACCACCCAGAATACGACAGTTTAAAAAAAGTACTTCAATATAAAGAAATACATGAAATAAAAATACCACTCCAATTAAAACAGAGTGGAATATGAAAAGAGGGAAATGAAAGCATACAGAAAACATTTCTATACCTATAGAGACAGCAAATAAGACACAGTGTCCCTCAGTAGTGATATGGTCAGTGAGAAGACACTGCCTCCCATCCCCATCAATCATGCACCCACCCTAGGTGGGACATAGAGATAGACGTCTCCTCTTCCTTTAAGGTCCAATGCCAACCAGAACATACCATATGTATTCAATTTGTTTGTCTTCCAATCAGCAACACTTCTGGCTTGTCTGTAGTGAGCTTCAACATATTAGCCCACTTCCAATCACTGCTTTGTGGTGACAGTTTAGAACTTTTACAGCCTCCCTGGTACAAGTTGAGCAGGAGAGAAGTACTTACTGATCAGCTTACTGATGAGATTCAACTGTCAAATGGCCTCTGCTAGTGGTTTAATGCAGATATTAAGAAGAACAGCAGGTAAAACAGAACCCAGAAGAACCCGCTAAGCCAATAGCAAAGGATTCCAGCAGTTATTCCCCAATTCCACCAATTAAAACATTCAACCTCATGGTGCTATAGACATCTAGTTCTCTGAATGAGGCATCCACCAAGGTAGCCAAGGCTGCTGAAGTCACAAAATTATGGTCTTGAACCATAATGGGAAAGGCTGTCCTGTTCTGCTCCCAAGATCTCCTCTTCTTTCATGTCTGATCTTCCAACACTGAGTAGGGAGGTCACTTCTCTATGTCTTTGTCAAGTAAGAGTTTCCATATGATTGGGAATCCTGTGGCTTCCATGTCAGTGAAGCAGGAAGCTGCTCTGGATTTTATTCCAGCCTTTAATAGAGCTATTCACGGTTCTGGGCTTATTTTGGGGAAAGGATTCAGCACCTTGGATAGCGCCTTTAAAGCCCGGCCTATACAAACTGCCAGAATTTTAAAATATTGAAAGGACAGCTTTCTATAGGTCCAACCACCATCACAAGCAGATTTGGTGAGAACCAAGCATTTGGCTGCTCCTGGGCTGTGGAATTTCCTTCCATGAGAGGCCTGATTAGTCCCCTCTCTGTTCTTTTTCTGCTGGTAGGTGAGGACTTTTTAGTTTAGGAAAGGCATTGGTGCTTATATTACATGATAGAAGGGTGGTTTCAATGTTGTATGGAATGTTTTTATCTCTTTAACATTTAATTATGTTTTAAATTGTTGGAACTATATGCATTTTAACTAGAATTGTTTGTTTAATTTTTTTTTAACTTTTACAAAATAAGATTTTATCTAGACTTTGTTTTAAATTTGTGTATGCTGTTTTGAAATCTTTGCGGGGGGTTCAATATAAATATTGAATATAAATTAAATATATGTAAATATAAATTAAATATTCAATCAAACAATTATATAGATCATGAAAAAGTATGGATTGCTCTGAACAAAATTAGTGTCTCATAATATTTGATTATCCTTATGTATAACCTATACCGTCTGTAAGAAGCCACTGTCAGGTCAGAATATGGAATACCAAAAAGGTTTTCAGTTGCAAGGGTGTGGGACAAGGCTGCATTTTTTCACCCTAGCTCTTTAACCTATATGTCAGACATGCCATAGAGAAAGCAAGTTTAGACTTGGAATTACAAAATGTGAAAAATGAGGGAAGAAATGTAAACAACTTAAGATATGGTGTTGATGCCATATTACAAGTAGAAAATAGGAAGAACTTGGAACAACTACGGACAAAAGTTAAGGAAGAAACAAGGTTATGGTTGAATATTAACAAAAATAATTATTGCAGATGATTTGTGTAATTTACAAGGGGTAATTAAGACATCAAAATAGTTTGATTGTGTATACCTAGTTTGCATATGTGTGTATGTGCCTTCAAGTCACCTGTTGACTTATGGTGCCCCATGAATTTCATAGGGTTTTCTTAGGTAAGGAATACTCAGAGGTGGTTTTGCCAGTTCCTTCCTCTGAAATATAGTCCACAGCACCTGGTATTCATTGGCGGTCTCCCATCCAAATACTAACCAGGACTGACCCTGATTAATTTCTGAGATCACATGGGATCTGTGCCTTTAGGTGAAGCTCAGTCGTTAATCAAAACTCATACTGTTGTGCAGAAATTCAAAGATGACTAAGTCATGGAAGGGCAGCTATGAAGGAAATAGGTAAGATCCTTAAGTGCAAATTCCAAATTTGCACTATTTGAACAATTAAATTCCAAAGTTAGAATAATCTATGCCATTAGTAGAATATTTTTGATTTTCATGTATGGTTGTGGAAGCTGGACAGTGAAGAAAGCTTATAGGAAGAGAATCAAGTCATTTGAAATGTGGTACTGGAGGAGAGTTCTATGAATATCACAAACAGCCAAAAGTACAGATAAATGGATCTAAAATCAAATGAAGCCTGAACTCTCACTGGTAGCCAAAATGATTAAACTGAGGCTATAGTGCTTTGGACACATCATGAGAGGACATGACTCATTGTGAAGAAAGTGGGAAAAGAGGAAGCTCATGTTACAGACGGATTTAATCAAGGAAGCCACACCCCTGACCTGAACAGGTCTAATGAAAACCAGAGCTTTTAGAAGTCTCTCAGTCATAAGGTCACCATACATCATAGATGACTTGATGGCCAATAAAAAAAAAACCTAAGTCTTTCTCATGAATGTCAGATAACACTGAAGTCTGGTTCAAAATAACAACTGAATGTTTACATGGAGGATCTCATACAGATACTACTCTATAGTACTGGAGAAGCGCTTACACACTGGAATTATGCTACATTGCTACAGCAACCTAGCTGATCTTTAAACCAGAACTCAGGGTTGAGTAAATCAGTCCTCAGTGTGAGCAAAATACCATTCCTGTTCTGGAAGAAAAAAAAAGAGAGAGAGAGAGAGAGAAAGACTCTTGTCGTACCTCTAGTACTGAACAGTTAGTATTTCATGAAGAATTTTCTCCAGCAAGTAACAGGCTTGTTAGCTTCCGTTTCGCCCACAAAAGATAGTGGTGACCTGCAAGCTAGTGAAGTGCAGCTAATGAGCACAATAATCGGATGGAAAGGGACTGATTGCCTTTCAGCAATGCTGGGTAGAGCCTAAAGATTCCCTTTAATAAAGCCAGAGGTAAAGCATTTCCTCTCTTCTGCCAGGAGAGACTAATAAGGATAAAAAGGGGCTGAATTTCAAACACGATGCAAGTTATTGATTATTTAATCTCTTGTCCTGCAGAAGTTTTAAAAGCATCTATTAACCATGTTTTAAAAGAAAGAAAATGGATATTAGGTTCTTGCCTTAAAAATAGATTATCGAACTATCACTTATTTATGTATTTGTTGTTGTCATCATTGCTGTGTGCCTTCGAGTCATTTCCAATTTATGGAGACCCTAAGGCGAAACTATCATGGGGCATTCTGGGACTCAGAGTGTGTGAAATGTGTGAAACAACAATGGCAAAAACAAATGACCCTGGAGACCCAGGTCTAACTCCCTGCTTGGCCAATGGGTTTCCGTTTCATTTCATTTATGGCCGTTGTTGTTGTTGTTGTTGTTGTTGTTGTTGTTGTTGCTGTGTGCCTTCAAGTCATTTCTGACTTATGGTGACCTTAAGGAGAACCTATCCTGGGGTTTTCTGGAGCTGAAAGTGTATGACACACCCAAGGTTATCCTGTTGTTTTCCATGGCTGAGCAAGCAATGGAACTCTGGTCTCCAGAGTTGTAGTCAAGTGCTCAAACCACTGCATCACACTGGCTCCAAGGGTTATTTAGTCCTTATTAAATCTTACCTTTCTTCTGTCATGAAACTCAAGTTGACATTCCCAGACAGTTTCCCAATCTCACACCCAGGAACAGAGCAGAGCAATACCTGTTTGCCTTCTGCCAGGTAGCTGTACTCACATTTGAACCACAGTGAGTCCTGAATGCCAACATTCATAAAAACTTAAGAAGACCCTTGCTAGGTCAGACCATAATATTCATCCAAATGAATAGATCCCTTCCTTCTTCCTAGGGTGTAACTACTGGGATAGTGATGGAGACTTTCCCCAATAAGAAATGCTGTTGTCGTTTGTGCCTTCAAGTAGTTTCCAACTGACGGTTACCCTAAGGTGAACCTAACATGAGGTTTTTAGGCAAAATTTTCAGAAGAGATTTGCCTTTGTGGTCCTTTGAGTGTGATTTGCCCAAAGTCAGCAAGTGAGTTTCCATGGCTGAGCAGGAATTTGAACCCTGCTTTCCTGAGTCATAGTCCGATGTTCAAACTATTATACCACACTGGCCTTGCAGCCCCCCTCCCCCAAATTCTGCTCCCAAAAGTGAACTTTTCCTTCAAGTTCTTAATTATGAGCATTGTAGAGAGTGAGACATTGAAAAGTATCCACATCAAGAATTCTTACATTTCTGTGTCTAAATATCCTTGGTAAGTTTGCCTGCTCCATTTCTTTGAATGAGTAAACAGTATTTCTTAAGTGCTCAGCTGAACTCTTCAGTTTGTAAAGTGCTAGAAATTTGGTGACTGGAAGAAAATTTCATTTGGAAGCCTAGAATTGTTTTTGGAGAGCATTCTTTTTCCTCTGTAGCTACAGCCCTACCTCTTCCTCAGAGAGATCCCAACCTCTCCTCCCCCAAGCCCACGGCTACTCATGCAGCTATCTGTATGGCATGGGTTTTGACCAGGTTCAAACATGTAGGAGAATGAGATGGAAACAAAATGGATTACAGATCTAGATCAGTAGAGTAGTGGAGATTTTATGATACAGAAGCATCTAGAGCTGAGGCTTATAGTCTTTCAAATGTAGACCTGCAACTCCTAGAATTCCCCACCACTGGCTACTCTGGATAAGGCTTCTGGGAACTGCAGTCCAGCAACATCTGACCATAATCCGCACAATACTCATCTCCTGTTGCTGCTGCCACCATTTTTGGAAGGCTTCAGGAACAGTTGTCCCTCCAATTTTGTGAGGGTTGAGGATGTAGAAGCCTCACAATAGTGGAAAAACTGTGAATAATTCCTCCTGCTCCCCTTCCCATTCCCTTCCGGGCTCCCCGCTGCTCGTTCCCTTCCCAAAAGAGAAGGGAATAGAGGATGGAAGAAGGCTCACATTAGCATTCCTTTCCTTCTCTGGAGCTCCCCCTACCATTCCTATGCATTTTGCCCTGGCACTGAGAACTTGTGTTAAGTCTTCCACTCCTCATTCCTTTCCCTTTTGCCTTGGCACGAATTCTCTGCACCAGGGCAAAATGCATAGGAATGGCAGGGGGAGCTCTGGACGGGGAAAGGAAGACTCATGCAAGCTCCCGTTTTGCATGGGAAGGGGAAGAAGGGAGATCAGGAGGAGGGAAAGGAAGGCTTGCACAAGCTTTCCTCCACCTCGCTTTCCTTCTGTTTTGCATGGAAGGGGGAAGAAGGGAGAACTAGAGGGGGAAAGGAAGGCTTGTGTGAGATTCCCCCCCTTTCCCTTCCATTTTGCCTCAGTGGGAGTTCTTTATTCTGGGGCAAAATGCATGGGAATGGGAGGAGGAGAATGTGGGGGAGGCACACGCACTTGCAAATAATCACATTTGTGAACATCAGACCCATGAATGTGGACGGAGAACTGAATTATGAATCTACTTGTGGGGTTCAACCAGCCAAGTGGATAATGTTCACGCTTTTTAATAAATAAATGAATAAATAAATAGATGGCACTTTTAAAGTGACCAAGATGCTTTTTTAAACACTACAAACCCTGTTGGCAGCAGCATGGTGAAAGCCTCTTTCCGGTTCCAAAAAGTTACAGTTCTCACATAGATCTAGGCCATATTGACTATACCTTCTTTCCTCCTTCCTTCTTTCCATTTGTCACTACATGGTTGGGATTCTTCAGCCACCAGAAGGCTGAAAGAAAAGGAGGTGGTGCTCCTCCTATCGAATACCCTCCTGGTTGCAGTTCGCCAAGTCTCAGGACTTTATGGTTTCAGACTGAGCTTATAAGTAGTTAAATATAATTAATTCCCTTTCCCAATAGCAAAGTCAAACTGTAAGTCAAACAAATTTTCATGGTTTCTTCCGTTACAGAAGACATGTAAAGGAATTGTTCAGAAAATGCTTTGTTGTGATGCCTCAGATGTGTGGTGACTTAGGGCTTTTCCATACTACACGGTTACAGTGCTATTATTCCACTTTCAATATCCTGTGGAATTCTGGGGTTTGTGCTTTACTGAGGCTAAAGAGTTCTCTGACTGAGACTTCTAAATGCTCCTCCCTAAACTGAAAACCCCAGGATTCCACAGGATGTTGAAAGTGGAATAATAGCACTCTAGTGCAGAAAGGCCCTGACTTTTGACTAAAATGTACCAGATTGCCCTCCCTCTACCCACCTTTTCTGTGATTTCTTGCACTTTACTCCGAAACATCCCCACTGAGCAACTGGTATTTTTAGAGAACAGAGACATATTTTTAAAAACAGCATTTTAAGTGTGTTCTCTTCCCATTTTAAAAATAATTTGGTGCATTTTGTTTGGGTTCCATTGCTTCAAGGTGGGCAGAAGTTCTGGACATAATGTTGTGCCATTCTCTTAGAAATCCTCTGGATAATTTTCTTTAAAAAAAATTCTATCCTGTTGCACATCATGTTGTTACAAGCAACTCAGGCCCTTTTCGCACAGCATTTCCGATGCAAAAGGGCCCCTTGAGCGTCACGCACATGTGAGGAGTGGTCCACATGATGCACTCACGTTTGCGCGACACTCAAGGGCCTGATGCGGACCGCACACACATTTTTTCATTTTCTGCTTGAAGCTGAAAATGCTGCACGGTTGCGCATCGCTCCGGGGCCCCGCGCACACTTACCTGGCGTGTGGAGCCTCGGGGGCCAGGCCGGTCACGCTTCCTGTCTCAGTGCAGCCTGAGAAAGTCCCAGGCTGCACTGCAAAAGGAAGAGGCGGGGCTCTTGCACTTGTGTGGAGCCGAAGGACCCTGGACGCGAGAGCCTCTTTCCGGAGGCTGCTCGCACAAGTCCCGCACTCCAGCACCGCAAAAAGGTAAGGTGCGAAAAGAGTAATTGGTGTGTTCTGTATTCAGGAGCATTCACCTGGTCTTTAGAAAAATGTAAAATGGAATTGTTTAAGTTAGTTTTGAAATAACTGTAAGTAGTATTTTATTTTTAAACACTAACTAGCTAATGTTTTGGTGTTGTAGCAAATTACTGTTATAAGTAACTCTGTAGCTGCATGCTTGTCTATAGCATGGTTGTTTAGCTAGTCTTTCATCTGAAAATTCCCTCTTTCATTGTTTCTCTTTTTTCAGTACTTCTTTCTCCATGCCTTCAGCTTGATTTTCTGGGGTTTTATGAGATGAAGTTTACATTTACTTCTGTCATATTTTTTTTTCTTTGTGCAATGATGGATTTTTCTGTTGACTGAAACATGCATTTTGTGGATTTGTTTTTATTGTAAATATACATAATTTGGAGTGCTTTTTTAAAACATATCTTTAAGAGCAAGGGGGGCTTTTAAATAAGTTAATTAATTAATAAGTATTGCATAATTAACAAGGCTATCAAGCAGCCATTTCTAGATTCCCACAGTTCCCATGGTTTCAGTTCAGGTAGGGAACAGCAGCTCCTACTCTGTTGAAATAGAAATTACAATTGTTTTAGCTAGGGAGGGAGGAAAACTTATAGCTCAACTGAGCCCCTGGCTGCTTTGCTGATTTGTCAGGAGTTTAAAGTCTAGAAAACCATTTTTTAAAAAAAATCCCTCTGTCTACTTCATGTGTAGCCAAGCCCTTTGAAAGGACAGTCACTAATGTGAAGGCCCAATCAAAAAGGATGAAAAAATGTGCCCATGTGCTTGAGAAACTGCCTGCTTTGCACTGAGAGAACTGTGAAGACAAAATACCAGTGCATGATTATGAAGCTAGGTGTGCCTGTACATGTGTGAGAGAGAGCTTTATAACCTTCTTCAGCTGCTTCTGTGAAGAGAAGACCTCATTAATTCCAAGTTCCAGTTTTGCTTGTTATCAAAGCAAGGAGAGAAGAAGCTGTTCATAGCAAACTGGATGTCTGAACTGGATTAATGGTTCTGCATAACCAGCATGAGGTTACTTCATTAACTAGCACTTAGATACCCCACGCGTTCAATTAACACTGGTTTGGCACAATCTCATATCTGTTAACGGAGGAGATTATCAGACAACATCATTGCCAGCCAAGCATCCCCCTCGAATGGAGCTGATTTATCTCCTTGGCACCTTATTAAATTGCAAAATGTGCTGAAATTGATTTTCAGCCATTTGAAGCAGGAATGTTTGTAATAATGTTAATTTGTGAATTCCCCCCTCTCTCTCGTGTATGTGTATATATATATATATGAGATATGCTGCCATTGCCATGTTCAGCCTGAGGCTATTTGTATTGTGCAGACAGAAAATGAACAGCGAACATTTATTTCTCATATCTTTCTGAGGAACCTGAGGCGCATGAAGATATTTGTGCTGTAACAGGCACAGTCAATCTCCTTCACTCCCTTTAGTCACTATATATCAACAGCAAACTCCCAGCTAGTCGGACTGGAGCAATTAACCTGCCAGAGTTCCTGGCTGTCAGACTCAGTAATAATAAACTCCCCCCAGTGAGAGATAGAGCTATAGATCCTTGCCCTGCAAATTCCAGAGAGTGGCTGAATTATTCAGCATCAGTATGATTAAAGAGATGACATGGTATTAGTTTAAAAGACATAAATCTCTGCACACACGCACACACACACGCACGCACACACCATGCACACTGAGATTTAAATCTATTAATGAACAACAATTATAGTAAGAACATCTTATACCGTAAGAACACCTTCTTCCCACAGTTTTAAAAGGGGTGATGAGACATAGGAAGGAAGAAAGAAAACAATTTTCAGTGCCTGGTCATTTGGAAATTGAAAAGCTTAAAGGGAGAAAAAAATGTCAATACGAAGTCAGAAACTTACTTAATTAAATGGTTACAGCCTGTGTAAATCTTGGAAGGAAATCAAAATAATAACTGCAGTCAAGCAAAACATATTAACTTTGGCATAATTGGAAATGTTTACAGTGCCATCCTTAAGAGAAATACTGTTGATCACTTTTGATTATTATAATTATAAGCAATAATTCCAAAGGCTGGAAGATTACAAATTAAGGGAAAGACTGCCTACAAGTATATTAACAATATTGCCCCAAATAATTCAAGATGCTGCTGTGCAGTTCAACTGGTTTAGGGTGTGTGTGTGTGTGTGTGTGTGTGTGTGAGAGAGAGAGAGAGAGAGAGAGAGAGAGAGAGAGAGAGAGAGAGAATTCAACCTACTCTTTAGCATTTCTTTTTTTATAAGAAACTCAAACATGACCTATAAGCAGGAAATTCAAAATATTGTTTGTTGTTGTGTGCCTTCAGGTTGTTTCCAACTTCTGACGACCCTAAGGGAAACCTATTCTGGGGTTTTCTTGGCAAATTTTTTTCAAAGGGCATTTGCCTTTGCCTTTCTCTGAGGCTGAGAGAGTGTCGCTTGCCCAAAGTCACCCAGTGGATGTTTATGGCTGAGTTGGGATTTGAACCCTGGTCTCCAGAATTGTAGTCCAACACACTAATCACTGCACCACATAGGTTTTAATTCAAAATGTGCCCACACTGAAGTCCGTTAATATTTGCAACCTAGAAACAGTCTTTTCATCTGTACAGTGTAATCCTATATGTTGCTCAAAGTCCCACTAAATTCAGTGGGTGATATAATGGTGAACTGAGCAGAGAAGAAAGAGCAAAATATTCTGAAGCTATACAGAATCCCTTACAAATTAGAGCTCACCAGTCTTAACTCATATGATGGTATTGTGATGAGTGCTCTATTCAGTCCCTCTCATTTACACACTCCCTTCTGAATGCTTGAATGCTATCTGTTTAACGAATTTCAAGACAAATGTTAAGTTTCTTAAAATGTCACTTTTTGGAGAAAACGTCAGACAATCATAAAGCAGAAGCATATTAAGAACGAAAACAAAGCAGGTGATGTGGGTGTGAAAGTGTTGGACAACAACTCAAATAAAATAAAATAGCTCAGCTTCAGATTTCTCCTCAACCACAAGGATGAGCCAGTCACAGACTTTCAGCCTGCCTTATTTTACATGATTGTTGTGACAGCCAGTGGTGTGATGGCTAGAGAACCATATATGAATTCTGTGGAGGAAAGATGGAAAAATATAAGACCATTAAGACCAGCCTAAAGAGACAGAGCACACAGGTCTTCACAGAACCTGGTATGAATAATTCTTGTAAACAAGGCATTCTTGAACAAGATTGCATATTGCCATTGTATGGTGGGTATGTTTCCATGTTATGCAAGTTATGATTGATGATAGGTTTTCATGTTATCTCTTCCAAGGAAAAAATAGTAGATGCTGTTTTGTTTTGCTTTGCTTTGCTCTGCTTTGCTCTGCTCTGCTTTGCTTTGCTTTGTTTTGGCAACCTTTTATTTATGGTTATACTTTTTGCAGGTCTTTAACCTTCTCAAAGCTTAAAATCTCTACTTGTGCCTTTCAACCAAATGGCCAGTGGAGACTGCCAATTATGGCATTAAAATTATGTTTTCTAACACACCCTGCCCTTGGTGTACTAGCTTTTGGTAGGAGATTTCTGGTCTTGAAATGGGTCTTTTGAAGGAAAACCTTGAATAGCACCCAAGCAGGCTGTGGAAAATTCTTTTATGAATAACATCTTGTGCTGCCTAAAAGGCAGTAGTAACATCCTCTTCTTCATGGAGTTGCTGTGGTTTCTTTAGAGATTTGCCTAGAATTAGTTAGGGAAAAAAAGACTGCTATCTACAGTAAGTCCATGAATTCATGTTCTTGTTGACTGGTTGCTTTATTTGTTTTTTGGGCAAAATGCTTGAATGTGAAGTGGCTGAGCAACTTCAGACATTCTTGTAGGAAACAGATTATCTGGACTCGTTTTAGTCAAGTTTCAGGCCAAGGTTGTATCAAGCAGCCTTGATTATCTATTCTGTATGAAATACTGGGGCCAGGGGAATACTATCCTGTTGATCTTCTTGGATCTCTCAGCACCTTTTGATACCATTATTCATGGTACCCTGCCGGACCAACTGTATCAGATGATAGTAGGAGGCACTGGGTTTCTGTGGTTTCGCACCTATCTGGAAGGCTGTGCTACAAGGTGCCATCTTGTCTCCCATGCTGTTCTATATCTACATAAAACAACTAGGGGAGGTCTTTAGCAGTTTGGGGGATTGATACCATCCATATACTGATGACATTTGGCTTAAATTCACCTTGTCATCAGAGTCAGCTGGAGCTTTGCAAATGGTGGAGCAGTACATGGATGGTGTAATGGGCTGAATGGGAGGGAGGCAATAAACTGAAACTGAATCTGGATAAAATGAACTGGTGGTTCACAAACCTGTCTTCCTTAGAAGGGGGTGTATTCCCTCCAAAGGAGCAAGTGTGTAGCTTGAGAGTATTCTTGGATCCATTTCTGCCACTGGTGGCCCAGGTGAGAGTGCTTGGAGCCAGCTGTAAGTGGTCCAACAGCTATACAGCCATTTCTGAACTGGAATAACTTAGCCTCAGAAGTCCCTGCACTGGTAACTTCCTGATTAGACTACTCCAATGCATTTTCTATGGGGCTGCCCTTAAAAACAACTCAGAAGCTGTAGATAGTGCAAAATGCATCAACTAGACTGCTGACAAGAACACCATAAAAAAAACCATACAACATCAGTTTTAAAGGAATTGTACTGGCTTGTCAGTACACTTCTGATCTGAATTCAAGGTGCTGATGACAGCCTTTGAAGCCCTAAATGGCTTTGTTGTTGTTTGTCTTCAAGTCATTTTGATTTATGGTAACCCTAAGGCAAACTAACATGGGGGGTTCTTGGAAAGAATTGCTCATAATGGGGTTTGCCATTCCTTTAGGACTTCAGTATTAAAGAGAATTCCTGTCATTATATATTCCTTACTGAGAACTGAGATATGTGGGAAGGGCATTTCTCTGTGTCCCACCTGAGAGGACATAGGAGAGGGCCACAGGAGGACATAGGAGAGGGCCTTTCTGTTGTGACTTCCCAGTTATAAAATCCACTCCCCTTGAAGGCCCAATTAGCACCAACACCAGTACCAAGTCAAAGCACTGCTCCTTGTTAAAGATTTTGGGGCTTAACTGGTTTTGCCCATGGGCTATGTTTTAACTGGTTTAAAACTGTTGGTGTTTTAAGTGTTGAAAGGTTTAGTATGCTTTTAGTCTTTTAAAATTATTCTTATTGTTTTAGAGTGTTCTAAACTGGTATAAAGCCACTGAGGTATAATGGCTTGAGTGTTGGGCTATGCCTCTGAAGACCAGGGTTCAAATTCCCACTTGGCCATGGAAACTCACTGGATGACTCTCTCATACTCTCTCAGTCTCAGAGGAGGACAAAGGCAAACCTGCTCTGAACAAATCCTGCCTAGAATACTCCGTGATAGGTTTGCATCAGAAATTACTAGAAGGCCAACAACAATAACAACAACAACCTGCTTTCACAGCATGCTACTCTGACATCAGCAGATATTGGGAGATATATAAATATATTAAACAAACAAATATTACTGTGCCTCTAGTCACAGTACAGTTATGGTTGATGATTGTGTGATCCAGTATTTCCATATATTCGCACAAAACCAAAAGTTTATGAGCTGTGTTGTGTGTAGCAGTGCTAATGATGTCAGTGATTAAGGATTAAAGTGACAGCCCTCAACTTTAAACACTAGAACAGCATAGGCACATGTTACAGGTTATTGGTTTTTGTATTTTGCATATATTGGGAGTATGGAGAGGGAGATCTAAGTGTGTATATGTGAGGGGGGGAGCGTGAGGGGTCCTCTTTCAGAGTCACATTATCTTTCAGGCTGCAACGTATCATATGTCCACTTATCTAGGAGTTAATTACCTTAATGGTACTACATTTGAATGTGTTCAAGAGATGGTATATTTATTAGTAGAGAAGCCTGAAGTGTTTGGTCTTCAGGTGCTCTTAAGACCTTCTTCATGTGCCACTTAGAATAAAAACTTCAGAAATTTCTGAACCAGGAGCTCAAAAAACCATTTATTGAGTAAACGAGCAGACAAGATTTGGCATGAATCTGAGGATAAGTGCATTTCGGTCATGTTACAACCACCATCCCAAACTTTGTGGAATCCCACTAGGGAAGTCCCCCACAATAGCTATGGAAGACATATGAGCTTTGAGAGGAAAGAAGTTTCCAAGTAAAACAGGAAAGTGACTTTGGACAAACTATGGCCATTTCCACACTAGACTGTTATAGTGCTATTATTCCACTTTCAACATCCTATGGAATCCTGGGATTTGCAGTTTAGGGAGGAGCCTCAGAAACCCCTCCCATAGGATGAGAGGCCCCTTCCATAGGATGTTGAAAGTGGAATAATAGCGCTATAACATTCTAGTGCGGAAATGGCCTATATCACGCAGCAGGTTGTGTACCTCAATGAAAAGTATTCAGGTTCAACTTTCTTTCCCCATGCTCCCCATTCACTAAACAATTTGGAACAGATTGTTTCTGAGTGGGTAAATTATTAGGGGACCATGTGTCTGTGTGACTCATCACAGGATGTGCACACTGAACAAAGAATCTCAGTAATAAGCATATGTAGCTGTCTGGGTTTGGGAGAACTAGAATATGGCAACCTATAGGGAGGGAGGTACTCCTCATGTTCTGTAAGAATGAGGAGTGGAAAATGCTGAACCAGCACAGGAATAGAGATAGAGAAAAACCAAGTGTGAAAGAAAAAGAGTTGGGTGAGGAGAGAGAGAAATGCATCGGGCCCTGGGGCTCTAATCCAAGCCCAGCGGGTAAAGAGTGAGTAAGTGCTGGACTAGCAAGGGGGAAAAAAAAAGAATGGTGAAGGAATAACATTTGTGTGTAAGCTAACAGATTTTGAACCCAGATTAATCTGAACAGTTTCATTAGTCTGTAATAATAAAGGGAACAAAGTGAGAGAATCTGTTTTTCCTCCATCATGGCTCCCAAATGTGAAAGCCCTACACTTGAAATTTAGAATGCTTATTAAAGAGACAAGGAGGGTGGCTGTTGAGTCTTGGGCCATTTCTGCACTACACTGTTATAGTGCTATTGTTCCACTTGCAACATCCTATGGAGTCCTGGGGTTTGTAGTTTACAAAGAGGTCTCTGGCTGAGAATTCTAAATGCCCCTCTCTAATCTGCAATCCCTAGGATTCTATAGGATGTTGAAAGTGGTATAAAGCACTGTAACAGTATAGTGTGGAAATGGACTCAGTATTATTTAGAGTTTAAAATGGTTATGAAATGCATTATTTATTGTCAACAATATAAACAGTATTATGTTGTGCTGCTAATTGGCAGACATCAACCACCTTGAGAGTAAGAGAACAAGAGAGTAAGATGGTTCCTCAAGAGAAGAGATGGCTCCTGCAAGAGTAGTATCCCTTGAGAATTGGACCACGTACTTCTGGCTGCTTTCAGTGAGGACTCTGGGGATCAAACCATTTCTGTCCTTTCCTTTCCATTGCTCAAGCAATCCATTTAGTGTAGTTGAGCTTTCTGGTGAGCTATGCCAGGTCCTGATTGAATATATCTATATAAACACATATGGTGGTGGGGAGTCTACAGAATGGGGTAAAAGCAGTCCTCTTCTCTCCCCAAGGATGACATCACCCAGGTATCTCAGTAGAACAAGGGAGAAAGTGGACGCTAAGCAACAGGAAGAGAAACTAATGGATTGTTGAAACAAGGCCCTGTAGGCTTCTAGTCCATTAGAGAGCTAGCTGCCTCTCTCTACAGCAGAAGTCCTCAGTTTTGAGTGGTTTCCTTAAAATATGTCTGTGGTCTGTGAAACAAGTGTTGGTCTCTCAAAGTTTCTTTGTTCAGGGATTGAAAGTTTTTTGCCTTATGCCTGTTGCTCTGTATCTAGCTACAGTTCCTTAAGATTTCACCATTTTGTTCACCTGGGTTTCTAAGCTTGTAAATAACAGTCTTCGTCTAGTATGCAGATCAACATCCACGTTCTCCTTAAGAACCTCTTAAGCTTTGGACTTTCAGAAAATATATATGACAGGAGGCTAATCATACAGATTCATAAGTCTTTCTATATATTTATTATGTAAAGCATTTGGCTTACCGCTATTATATATTCCTTGTAAAGGTTCATCATATCATAAAGACCTTTCTATCTAGGAGCAATATCTTTTGTAGGCATTACATAATCTAGTCACACTGCTCCTAAAAACATTTCATTTTATAAGGAACATCGTCCACACATATAAGGAAAAGATGCTTTTAGTATATACCCCTGGTGGAATCCTGCATGACTGTTACATACTACATAGCACTGTAATTTTGGTGCTATGTAGTGGATTCTGGTCAGCCCCCTCCCCCAAAAGCCACTGGATAAGCTGCCATTGAAATCAATGGGGACCTGTTTCCCTGTCAAATTAGAAATGGCTGCCTGAGGCTCCCATCCCACCCATGGGTGATCTCCAGCATGATGGGTGATAGTTGTGCCTTACCTATATTTTGATTTAGTTGCTTTTATAGCTCAGGCAAAAATGTCAAGCTCTTCTTTTAATTTTTCCTTGTTCTTTTAAATTCTTGATTTCAATACACAGAGGCCATGGTGCCAAAATTATAATTATAATTATGCTTATTGCCATTATTAACAACAACAACAACAGAATTCCCATTATGCCTGAAGTAGCAATTTGAGTAACTAGCTGCAAGACCTTACTTTAATAGGAGAGAGAGGCTGGAGGCAAGCTTTGGAGACTCTTTTTTCCCTACAGGACTGCTAGGCAACTCAGTGTAATGACTGCTTTTACGAGGCCCCTGGATTCTCCATGCAGAGATACAAAGAGTTTCTTCCTTGTGAGGAGGAGGGAGTAAGCAAAAGGAAATGATGACGGAATATTGTGGCCATTTCCGCACTAGATTGTTATAGCGCTATGATTCCACTTTCAACATTCTATGGAATCCTGGGGTTTGCAGTTTCGGGAGGGGCCAATGGTTCCATAGGATGTTGAAAGTGGAATCATAGTGCTATAACAGTCTAGTGCAGAAATGGTTTGTGTTGAGAGGAGAGAAAGGCCAAAGGTGGATAGAAGAGGAAAGAGACCACTAACTTTTCCTATAGCTCCAGATGTTTTGGACCACGCCCCCTTACTATTACCAATGCTTTTAGAAGTGGAGGCGCAAAACATCTGGAGGGCAAAAGTTTCCCATCCCTGATGTAGATGAAGTTTCAGAAATGCCTGGACTATTTTTTCCCCAAGGAAGCATGGAGGCCACTCTGTTTTCTGACTTTACTCTAACAAGGTCTCCCATTGCTTCAAACAGCAAGATAAATCCTAAACATTGGCATGTTCAGTGTTTCTGCTTCTATCAGGACTTCCAGCTCAAGTAAATAGAACAGAAGTCTATTTCCATCTTTGATATTATGGAGCATTATGACCTGATATCAGGTGGAAACCACAAGTCTTTCTTCTTCTAAATGCAATTAAGTTGGAAAAGACTAACTCATAAAGATGACTAACTGTGTATAGCACTGTGCTGGGAATCTTCTCTTTATAGATTTTAATTCTATCAAAGCCTTATTTAAACTGTTCGACACCACTTATGATGTGCTATGTTGGGAGTGGAGTGACTAGTAGAATAATGCTGTAGGATTTACTTGGGGTGAAAGTTAATGTGAAAGGAGAGTCCATTGATGTGCCAATCTGAATTAGTTTTTTCTTAGTGTACAGCTGTTTTCATAACATTTTTGCTTCAAACCGAAGGTTTCCCTTTAAGAATGTGAATGTGTGTATGTGTACGAATTCCACTGAGCATCAGGCCATTTCCACACTAGCCTGTTATAGTGCTATTATTCCACTTTCAACAGAATCCTTTCTTGAAGAGGACTTCCCTGAACCCAGGTGCATATTACAGCCACTTCATTGCTAATATCTCCGTCACGGACAAGGTACTTGAATGTGTGGTGACTAGGCAACTTCAGATGTTCTTGGAGAAATCAGATTATCTCAGCCCATTCAGTCTGGTTTTGGGCCAAGGGATGGCACTAAGACAGCATTGTTTGGCCTGACTGATGCCCTACTCTAGAGGGAAGATGGATTAATGCTCCCAACTGATCGTCTCAGGACTTTTAATTCTATTGGATCAACTCCTTTGGATGGAAGTACAAGGCACTGTATTATGATGACTCCTTTTCTATCTGTGAGGTTGGTTCCAAAGAATGGCATTGGGAGAAAACTGTTCAGTACTTATACAAAGCCAATGAGGGAGCTGATTTGGGACTGGGGACCTTAGGCATATCACACATGCTCAGCCCCAGAAAACCCCGTAAGTCAGAAATGACTTGAAGGCATACAACAACAACAGTCATCAGTATGCTGATAACACTCAGTTCTACTTCTCTTTAATACAACCAAAAAAGAAATGAAAGGGAGAACAAAGCACTAAAAAAGTGAGAACACAGTCAACACACATTGATTTTAAATTTAGCTGTATCCGTAAATGATTACATTGTATCCCTTTAATAGCATAATTGTCTAAAAGAGATGAGACCCAAACTGTTTGTTAATGTGATGGTAGACCACACAATGATTTGTGCTCAGATATTAATGAAATAAAAGTAGACGAAACTGTTACAAATTTGTCTCTTTTTTTTGTAGAGCCTCTCTGGCCATTCGGATTCAATTTTTCTGGAAGTGTGCTTTTGTTTTTGCATTTCTATTTGTTATCTGTTTCTTTTCTTTTTTGGTTGTATTGATTTCCCATTATCACTTATCATCATAAGTAAAAAAATAATAGTTCTACTTCTCCTTGTGGTTGGAATCAGTTGGCCTGTGAAGTTGCTAGACAGTGCCTGGATACTGTAATGGGCTAGATGAGGGCCAATAAAGTCAAGCTAAATCACAATAAAATGGAGTCTCTATGGATTGGTGGTTCCCAGGTCTAGTAGTTGTGTAAGCTACCTGTCCTGGGTGAGTTTGCACTCTCTCTGAAGAAGCAGATACATAATTTTGGGAATAGTCTTACATCCATCTTTGTCACTGAGAACCCAGGTAGACTCTATAGATTACAGTGATTGTTAACAACAGTAATTGGTTCATCAGCTGTAACCTTTCCTGGACAGGGATAATTTAGCCACAGTAGTCCATGCACCACCAATTTCCTGATTAGGCTATTGCAATGGACTCTACTTGAAAATAGAGTTCATTGAAGGCAACTTGGAAACTACAGGTAGTACAGAATGCAGCAGCTAGACTGATGACTAGAACAACATACAAACATCTTATAAAAACTGGGTTTAAAAGAGTTACACTGGCTGGCAATACACTACTTCTATGAATTCAAAATCCTGGTGATAACATTTAAAGCTCTAAATGGCCTCCATACTCTAAATATATGCTCTCTATATTTCTGACTGTGAATTGTGATCTGTAGGAGTGGCATTCCTCTGTATTCTGCCAATGGCAGCAGAGCACTGTAGGAGGATATGGAAGAAGACCTTCTCTGCTGCTGGTGCCCCAGTTGTGGAATATTCTCCTCTTAGTGGCTCAGTGTGCCAATGTTGGTATCATCATTCAGTGCCAATGTTAGTAACAAACCATGGCTTTTTATTAAAGTCTTTCTCAAGGCATAATTGATTTTATCCAATTTGGAACTGTGCTATAGTGGCATTATTTAAAATGGTTTTGTCTTGTTTTAAATTGTCTGGCTTTAGGTAATAAATGATTGCATGTATTTTTAAGTCTTTTAAAATTACTGTTATTGTTAATTTTTTGTCCTAAACTGATATTATTATATGTAGCCCTGAGATCTACAGATATAGGGCAAAAGAAATATTTCAATAAATAAATATGTTAAAATTCATATTTCCTGGAAAAATACATTAAAATAATGCAAATATTTATGAGTATGAGAACAAATTCACAGATGAGTGTGAAACCAGGTTAAAGTGAACTTTTGAGTGAATTCATTCAAAACTAGCATGGGCAAGAAGCAAAGCTGTGTATGGGACTTCTTCAAATAAATGGATCCAAGAACAAATCAAGACTGAACTTTCCCTAGAAGCCAAAATAATACTGAGGATATTGTACTCTGGAATATAACTAGACAACAGAATCCATTAGAAATAGTGATTAATAATTGGTAAAGTGAGAGACAGCAGGAAAAGAGGAAGGGCACATTACAGGTAGATAAACTGAATTAAGGAAGTCAGAGCCCTGTGTTTGCAAGATGTGATCAAGATTGTTGATGACCAGGTATCTTTGCGGTGTCTCATTCATAGATTCACCATAAGTCAAAGTTGACTTGATGGCAGTTAAGAACAAATAGGACTTTCATATACATCTTTCTATGTATTAAATTCTTTGCCTAATGACAGCTGGTAGATGTGTGCAGTTTTTTTTCTGAAAAATAAGTATTTGCCAATGTTGAAGTAACTTTAAAATCGACATAGTTCAAGGTATCTCTTTCACTTTTAGCAGATGTTGCTAACATTTTTGCACTAGTCATGCAATTTTAGGTGCACTGTATACACACACAAACACATGTCCAGTTCAGCTACTGAGACTGATTTCTTTCACTGTACTAGAAATAGGCACAGTAGTTGGGATGTAAATGTACTTTTTGATAGCTCAAGTCATTGTCAATAGCTAGAGAATCAAAAGCAGCTACAAAGTGTGATAACAGAAAGTTATTCTTTTAATTTATCTGGCACTTTACAGTTTATATGCCTACCCATTCACAACAGTGAAAATGAGACACTTGGTATAAAACATAACACACACACAAAAAAAGACCAAAAAATCAGTCCTAAGTTGGTAACACCTGCTGAGCCCCTGAAATTACTAATTGTCTAAATTACTAAATTACTAATGTAAGGTGATCACTTTATAGTATATTGCAATTTAAGTTAGGTATGGTATGCCTCAATTTGCTCCAGGATCAAATGTCATGTGCAAATAAACAAATAATGTTTTGTTGTTTCTCTAGAAATAATGTCTTGTATTGATGTCATTTCCTACTTAGTAAATGAACAAGTAAACTATATATTTAGAGGTGCCACGCTATCAGTTGGGTCTTCTTGCTTGTGCAACAATTGTTGCTGCTGTAGGACAAATATATTTAGGAGTTTGCTGAAGAAGGCTTCTGAGGGGAGATGCTCAGCTGATGCTAATCAGTTTCATGCCAAATTACAGTATCCTAAAACTGCTGCCAAACCTGTGTAGCCTGGCATTATCAATTTCAGGAAATCAGAGAGCTAATTTCTGATGAAATGGATTTACTTGTGTCATCAATCCACATTCGTTTATGCACTGAAATTATTCATTTCCCTTGAGATCAGGGATGTAGAACATATGCCGTAAGACATGTGAGTGTGATCGCATCTACCTGTGGGTGTTCCCTACTTTTTGCAGTCTGCTTGGGTTTGTTGTTGTGTGTCTTCAAGTCATTTCCAACTTACGGCAGTCCTAAGACAAAGCTATCACAGAGTCTTCTTGGCAAAGTTTGTTCACAGAGTGTTTGCCTTTGCTTTCCTCTGAGACTAAGAAAGTGTGACTTGCTCAAGGTTACCCAGTGGATTTCCATAGCAGAGCAGGAATTCAAACCCTGGTCTCCATAGCCAGTGCTTAAACTACTACACCATGTTGGCTTCCCTGCTTTGGTCGGCAACTGATTTATTTCATGATTCACATAGGGTGTATGAATTGTTCCTGTCTGCTTGTGGACTTAGCATGTCTTGCAGCCTACAGTAGTTTCACAAGGGAGAAGATGAAAGCAGGAAAGTACAATATGGATGGGAAGAACTATAAAAATCTCATCATTGGAATGTGTAGTTATTTATTTTTAGAATTTTATTCATAAGCTGCTTGGACAATTCATCATAAGGATACAAAATATAAACAATATTCCTTGTCTGCTTCACTTTTAAAATTAGACTCAGACTCAGTTGAACCAATATGGTTTATTTTCATTTGTTACTCAAACCATGAATCAAATGATCTTTGTCATCCCCCCGTATCCCATAGACATGTCTTGAGAAAGACATTTGGATTATGATGAACTCAAACCCTCTCTTACATAAAAACAGAATAACTGTCTCATGACTTTGTAATGGTGTGATATTACAGCGAATGCAAGATTGATTAATCACTTTTACATTGTATTTTTAACTTTATATTTATAACTTTAACTTTAAAAGGCTTTTTTTTAAAAAAAACAGCTTCACTTACCTTCAAAAACAAAACAAAAGTTGCAGAACTATTCTGCTTTTGCATTACTACATTGGATAAGTCATCTGAGGCTTGCAAAAATTTCTGCATTTTTTTTTAAATGGTGAGGTTATAAATTTAAAGGGTGCAATCTTTCTCCATGGAAAGTGCAGAGTCCTTTTGTGAAGGGCACCCAGCACAGAAAACTCAGGGGATCATCCACACAGTCTAAACTGCACCTTGGGGATACAGAAGATATTCCTGGAAGGCTGAATGGATTGGAGGAGACCAGGACAACACATGAGCCCCACCATGGACCAGCAGCCATTTTTCAAAACTAGCACTATGAAACCAACTTTCTTAACCACCTAATAACATAGGATGCTATATCTAGGGAAGCTCTCCAGTTGACAAGAACAGTTAACTTTGCCACTAATATTTCTGCAACTTTCTCATGAATGAAAACATCTGAATTAGCTTTTTAATTAACAACAAGACCAGCACAGCAGAACTGAGTTAAAAATAAAGCTGAAAGAAGCCCTAAACATGCTGATAACCTTCAAGGCTTTAACTCTCTTAATTTTTACTAATACATTCTGTTTAATTTAGAAGTTTCAAAGACTTAAAGATTCTAATAAGCCTTAACTGTGGGAAGAAAAAGTGTGTTTACCTTATACAGATAATGTTAACAGATTCTACTAAAGGGTGCAAAACAGGAAGTGAACTGACTGCAAACCCAGGGTGACCAGACTTTCACCTTCCTATATAGTGAGTGTTGAAGTGTGACTAGAGAGAATTGCATGGAGAAATGTACTGACCTCAAGAGGTGGAGTGGAATAACTGCAATAGATTTTTTTAAAGTGTTTGACAGCTGTCAAAATGGCTTCAAGACAGAGAACAGACACAAGCAGCAAATATGCAAAGCTCAAGGAGAGGATCAATTGAACAATCTAAGTATGCTGAGTCAAATAAAATTATTTTGGCAGAGATTTAATGAATGAGAGCAGATGTAAATCAAATGAAAGTGGATATGAATCAAATGAGAAAAAAAAAAATTAAACGAGACCTGAAGGCTGATGGAAAAAGATGTAGACAAGAGGCTTAATGTTTATTTTAAATTATGATCATAAAGAAAAAAAAAATAATAAAATGATATATAGGTGGTATTTAACACCAGAAAGCTTATCTAAAATGTATAAAGGACCAATTAATACTTGTTGGAAATGTAAACAGAAAGAAGGGATCTTTTTCATATATGGTGGACTTGTGAGAAAGCAAAGAAATTTAGAATGCAGACTTACCAAGTGATGGAAGAGATTTTGAAATTGGAGATCCAAATGAAATCTGAGCAATTCTTACAGAGACTGATAGATGATCAGTTAAACAAGAAGTAGAGAAGTGTGTGATTATGGCTGCCAGACTGCTTCGCTCAGAGATGGAAAGATTCAACTATCCCATCTCAAGAAGATTGGCTGATGAAGTCATACGATTTGACAGAACTGGACAAATTGACTATTTTGGTTAAAGAAGAAATACTGAGCAATTTTAAGAAAGATTGGGACATGATTATTGCATATTTGAGAGAGTATTAGGGGAAAAAATTGGGTTTTTCCCCTAACTCCATTTGGGTTTTTGAAGATTATTGGTTTTTGCCAATAAACAGAAATATATCTAAGTTATATAACAGTGAAGAAGTAGACTTAATATTCTGTTTTTATAATTACCAGCTGAGGGAATAGAGGTCATGTGTCTATCTTCTAAATCTTCTAGGTTTTTTCTCCTGTTTTTGTTTTTTTTCCCTGTTTTCTTTTAAAGGTTGGGATTAAGGTTAGGTCATTTTTGTGTTGTTTGTTTTAGGTAGTTGTATGTCTTGCTTTTTTCTTGTTTTTTGTGTTTTTTTAAATTTCCTCATGAGTTGTTTTATATATTTAAACATTATGTTTAATAATTTTTTTAAAAAGAACTTTGCTCTGAATTTTAATCTCTTTGTCCAAGGTTGCACAAGATACTTCTATTGGCAGAACTACTTCCACTAGTGGAACTGAGAGAAGACTGTCTCCAGGCACACACACAGAGTGTTGGTTGCCCTATAAATGTGAACCTCAATTCACTTAGATAGTTATGATGCATAACCACCACAGTAACATAGCTACACAGTGAATCCCAGTCCAGCCTTCCCAGTTCCTACTTGCCAGGCAGTAGCTGCTCCTCCTTTTTTCCCCAGTTTGGGACTCAGGGCAGCTTACAACAGTTAAAAGAAATGTAATAAAAAATTAACAACAAGCAAAAGTTAAAATGTAATTAAAGCATTTTAAAATTAAAACCAATTTAAAAAAAAAAGCACCAGCAAATAAAAGTCCAGTGCATTACACTAGGCTAGACATGACTCAATAGAAAAAGCAATAATGCTTGGTAAGGTAAAAGAGAATAGGAAAAGAGGAAAACCACATTACAGACTCAGTCAATCACAGCCTGTTCTGGATAGGTTTGGACCTGTTCTAAAAGATCAGATTCACAGCTTGAGGGTGCTCTTGAACTGCTCCTGGATGGCCTTTGCCCAACTGTGTGTTACTCCAATGGAGAAACCCTATCCAGGGGTCTACAATTTGATATTAAATATTATTCTGTGTCTGAGAGGTCGCTCAGATGAGCACGTAGGCAGTCACGGTCAAAGAACAGAGAACCAGGTCAGGCCAGTAAAATACCCAGTCAAGTAGCCCCAGGATACCTCAAGATGTGTAAACCCACAATAAACAAAGGGTCCTCAGCCCCGAGATGCTGACTTGAGGGGATTAGCATGTCTGCCCCAAGTTGAGCAAATATCCCATCAGGTGAGGACCATTTACATGAAGTCACACCACAAACTAACACAGCCAAAGATCCTGAGACTTTGGCAACACCTTGCAATCCCATCACACAAAGGAAATTACCATGGTGGAACTTCGTTATCGCTCCAACACCCATTGTTCTCCCTGGGAAAGGATTAGTCCTCCAGGTACTTTTTCCCCTACAAATAGTCCCGGCTTTTGAGCATTTCTTTGAATTGCTCCTGGTCATCCCAGCAGACTGTTGCTCCGTCCATCGAATGATCCCCTCAGCCCTCTCCATGCTAAGTCCACTTCTCCGCTGCCTTCCCAGACCCTGGACTTCAGGAAAAGGTGCAGTATTACCCCAGCTGTACCCTTTCAGTACTCCCCTATCCAATTTCCTCTCTTTTTGTTTCTTAATAGCTCTTGGGTGCATGTGTGTGTGATTGCGTTGGTGCGTGAGACTTGCATTCAATAAAATCATTTATTGGACATTTTTGTTTGGTTTTTGGCTTGGCCTGACCCCATAAAAACTGGGTAAAAAGACCCTGCTAGGCTACCCTGCCTCTTGCATTGCTATTGCTTGTGCTCTGGCTAGTTTCCATTCCCCATCATGTGGAGTACATTGAGGTGTCCCCCCAAGGGACCCCAGAAATCAGGGTAACATGTGCTCTTTCCTAGGAAGACAGATCTGGCCACAGTGGTTTGTGCTCTAATTATCTCCTAGTTAAACTATTATATTGTGCTCTAGGTAGGGCTGCCCTTGAAAAGTATTTGGAAACTATAGCTAGTACAATGCAACAGCCAGAGTGGTGTCAACTGTGCATATTAGAGACAACATAAAATCAGGAACTGGCAAGGTACTGGTTTTCACTTATAAAGCACTAAAAAACTTGGGATCAAGATAGTTGAAAGACTGCCTCTTCCCAGATGAGCTTCCCTGAAATTTGAGATCTTGAAAGAGGCCCTGTTGTGTGTGTCCTAACACCTCACAAACTTAGGTTGGTATGTACATGTAACAGAGACTTCTAGGTAGCAGTACACCAACTGTGGAACTCCCTACTAAAGACAGGCTGGTTCCATCTCTCCTGAGCTTTTGGTGGGCAGCCAAAATACTGCTATTCCACATGGCCTTTAATGTTTGAAATTGCTTTGTTTTACTGTTTTAAAATAATATTTTATGATTGTTTTGAAACTGTTTGTAAATGTTTTTACAGAATATTTAATATGTTGTTATTTTTTTTTAAATCAGTGTTCAGTTGAAATTGTTTTTGTTTGTTCATCACCTAGAGAGCCCTTCTGGGTTGGGAGGTGATATAGGAGTATTTTAAATAACTAAAGAATTAAACAAACAAACAAACAAACAAATATAAATCCACAGCCCTGAATTTGAAAGACTTGAGCAGGGCTGTTGACAACAAGGTAACTTAGAGGTCTCTCATTTATGCAGTTGCCGCAAGTCAAAGTTGACTTGATGGCAATTAGCAACAACAACAATGAATGAATGAATGAATGAATGAATGAATGAATGGATGGATGGATGGATGGATGGATGGATGGATTTATTTTTTATATGTCAATGAACAGGGAGAGAGTTGGTGACTCTCAGGGTGGAAATTATCACCTAGGCCTCAGGAGCTTCTCTCCCTTACTTAGTTTACACAAACTGGCAATTCTATGAGTCATAGCCCAAACAAGTAATTCTCCCAAGCTCTGGATTGTACCTGGAATCATTTACATATAAAGAGTATGTTCTTTCTCCTAGTTATGTTTCATCTTTCCTCAGTGAAAAAGCATTGAAGTGTCCATAGATTTCAGAACATATGCAGCAGTGGACTACCATAATTCTGCCCGATACGACTTCAAGTATTAGCTGCCCAAAATATTGCCGGTAGAGCTTTGATAGTACTAGTAGTTGCTGAAGGCATGGTTTTCAAAGAAATAGCTATGTTGATGTCTCAGAGCATAAAAAGGAAAAAGGGAAGGAGGAGGAATCTAGCAGCTGCTTTTAGACCAACTGATTTATATTTTAGTATGGGTTTTCATATACATCAGTCCATTTATTCAGATGCACTGATAGAGTGATACTAAAGCCACAGGTTTTTAAGCTTTGTTAAAGAGTTTTGGAGGTGGGGTAGAATTAAATAGGATACAAAAAAAGATGCAAATTATGACCCTGGCCATAAATCTTCAATGAGCTGTGTTAGATATCCAGATCTTTCAAGTGGCTAGTATTTGGTTGAAATACCCTAAAGGCACTAGATCCCATCTGATCTTGGAAGTTAAGCAGGGTCAGTCCTGGTTAGAATTCAGATGGGAAGCTGCCAATGAATAGCAGGTGCTGTTGGCTAGATTTCTTGAGGAGGGAACTGGCAACACCACCTCTGAGTATTCCTTACCTAAGAAAACCCTATGCAATTAATGGAGTCACTTTAAAACAATAGATGACTTGAAGGCACATACAACACAGTATAGTCTTTAGAGTACTTGATGAGTATTAACATGTGAAAGCAATAAATCTGCTTACCAAGACTCAGGCCTTTTCTGCAACTTACCTTTTCTTAGTGCTGGGGTGCGGGGATCAGGCGAGCAACCTCTTATGAGAGGCTCTTGCATCCCCACTGCTTCAGCTCTGCAGCCACTGCCTGCTAGTGAGTAGACAGCGTGAGGGCTCCTCCTCTTCCTTCTGCAGCACAGCCTGGGATTTTCTCAGGCTGCGCTGGGGCAGGAAGCATGAGCGCCGCGGCTCCAAAGGCTCTGCATGCACGGTAAGTGCACACAGGGCTCTGGAGTGATGCACGATTGTGCACCATTTTCAGCTAGAAGCCGAAAATGAAATAGTGAGCGATTGGCGCCTGCTGGCCCCGGCAGCATCACACAATTGCGAGAATGTCATGTGGACAGCTCCTCGCAATTGCGCGATGCTCCAGAGACCCTTTTGCATGGCGAATGCTGTGTGAAAAGGGCCTCAGTTCTCTTGGGGTCAAAATCTTTGTGGAGGAGATTCCTTTTTTATATATATGCAGTAGTGAGGTCTCATGTTTGTGATGTGTCATGAAATCATTATCTCTGTTCATAATCTGCTACTTCATTGGAATTTCTGAATATATCTCTCTTCTTAGTTTCTCTTTCAGGTCTTCTTTTGTTTTTGTTTTGTTTTGTTTTGTTCAAGAACTGTCATTTGTAAATCCAATATTGCATGTCCAGGCAAGCTGAAATGTTCTCATAGAATCATAGAAATGTAGAGTTGGAAGAGACCACACAGGCCATCCAGTCCAACCCCCTGCCATGCAGGAACACCCTCAAAGCACTCCGGACAGATGGCCATCCAGCCTCTGCTTAAAAACCTCCAAAGAAGGAGACTCCACCACACTCCGAGGCAGCATATTCCACTGCCGGACAGCCCTGACTATCAGGAAGTTCTTCCTGAAGTTCAGGTGGAATCTCCTTTCCTGCAGTTTGAATCCATTGCTCCTTGTTCTGGTCTCTGGAGCAGCAGAAAACAAGCCCTCTCCTTCCTCTACATGGCATACCTTCAAATATTTAAACATGGCTATCATGTCCCCTCTTAACCTTCTCTTCCGCAGACTAAACATACCCAGCTCTCTAAGTCTGTCCTCATAGGGCATGGCTTCCAGGCCTCTCACCATTTTGGTTGCCCTCCTCTGGACCTGCTCCAGCCTGACCATGTCCTTCTTGAATTGGGGTGCCCAGAACTGGACACAGGATTCAAGATGAGGTCTAACCAAAGCAGAGTAGAGTGGTACCAGTACCTCCCTCGATCTGGACACCATACTCCTATTGATGCAGCCGAGAATTGCGTTGGCTTTCTTGGCTGCCGCATCACACTGCTGACTCATGTTCAGCTTGTGGTCTATTAAAACTCCTAGATCCCTTTCACACGTACTGCTATCCAACCACGTGTCCCTCATCCTATATTTCTGTATTCCATTTTTTCTACCTAAGTGTAGGACCTTACACTTCTCTCTGTTGAATTTCATTTTGTTAGCTTTGGCCCAGCTCTCCAATCTATCCAGGTCATTTTGAATTTTGATCCTGTCCTCTGGCATATTAGCAACCCCTCCCAATTTGGTGTCATCTGCAAATTTGATGAGCATGCCCTCTATTCCTTCATCCAAGTCGTTGATGAAGAGATTGAACAGCACTGGGCCCAGGACAGAACCCTGTGGCACCCTGCTAGTCACTTCTCTCCAGGATGAAAAGCACACATTCGTGACCACCCTTTGGGTTCGGTCGGTCAACCAATTACAAATCCAACTAACAGTAGCCCTGTCTAGCCCGCATTTTACTAGCTTCTTTGCAAGAATGTCATGGGGAAGTTTGTCAAAGGCCTTACTGAAATCGAGAAATGCTACATCCACAGCATTCCCTTCATCTATCAAGCTAGTAACTCTGTCATAAAAAGAGATAAGATTAGTCTGGCATGACTTATTTTTGAGAAATCCATGTTGACTTCTTGTGATTACCGCCTTGCTTTCTAAGTGATTAGAAACTGACTGCTTAATGATCTGCTCCAGAATCTTTCCGGGTACTGATGTCAGGCTGACTGGGTGATAATTATTTGGGTCCTCTTGTTTTCCCTTCTTGAAGATGGGGACAACATTTGCCCTCTTCCAGTCTGCTGGAACTTCTCCTGTCCTCCAAGATTTCTCAAAGATTATAGCAAGCGGTTCCGAAATGACCTCTGCCAGTTCTTTTAATATCCTAGGATGCAATTCATCTGGCCCTGGAGACTTGAATTCATCCAGTGTGGCCAGGTATTCCTGTACCACTTCTCTACCTATTATGTGCCTCATTTCCCCTGCTTCCTCACCTGCTCCCCAACCGCCAGGTTGAGTGCTTGTATCCTTCTGGGAAAAAACTGAGACAAAGAAGGTGTGAAGTAGTTCTGCCTTTTCCCTTCTCCCTGTTAGTAATTCGCCATCTTCTCTGTGCAGCGACCCTATCGTCTCCTTCTTTATCCTTTTGCTACGGACATATTTATATTTAAAAAAGCCCTTTTTATTGTTTTTGATGTCTCTGGCCAGCCTAAGTTTGTTCTGTGCTTTAGCCTTTCTGACCTCCTCCCTATATCTCTTAGCTACTTGCTTAAATTCTTCTTTGGTGGTTTCCTCCTTCTTCCATTTCCTATACATGTTTCTCTTAACACTTAGCTCAACTGAGAGTTCTTTAGTCAACCATTCTGGTTTCTTCAGATGCCTTCCATTTTTCCTCCTTATTGGCACAGTTTTAGACTGTGCCTTCAGTATCTCCTTTTTAAGGAACTCCCATGCCTCCTGAACTCCTTTCCCTTTCACTATTCTTGACCACTGAATTCCAGGCAGCAGCTCCCTAAGTTTACAGAAGTCTGCTTTTTTAAAATGTAAGATGAGTGTCTGGCTACACTTATCTTCTCCTTCCCACTGAATGCCAAATTCCAATAGGGCATGGTCACTCCCCCCTAAAGATCCAACCACTTCTACCTCATTAACGAGGTCATCCCTGTTGGTCAGGATCAGATCTAAAATATTCGATCCCCTTGTGGCCTCTTCCACCTTCTGGACCATGAAATTGTTTGCAAGACAAGCAAGTAACTTGCTGGATCTTGCTGTCTTGGCAGAGTTTGACTGCCAACATATATCCGGGTAATTGAAATCTCCTATTATTACTGTATCTCTCCTTTTTGAATGTGCAGTCATTTGGTTGAGGAAGGCATCATCAAAGTCCTCAGTCTGGGTTGGAGGTCTGTAGTAAACCCCCACCAGAATATCCCTATTGTTTCTCGCTCCCTTAATTCTTACCCAGATGCTCTCGACCTGGCTTTCTGGGTTTAAGTCACAGATCTCTTCACAGGTGAAAACATCCTTGACATACAAAGCTACTCCTCCTCCTTTCTTGTTTGGTCTATTTTTATAAAATAGGCTATACCCCTCTATTCCTACATTCCAATCATGAGATTTATCCCACCAGGTCTCAGTGATGCCTATCAAATCGTATTTATTTTGTTGTACTAGGAGTTCAAGTTCATCTTGCTTCTTTCCCATACTCCATGCATTAGTGTAGAGACACTTAAGTCCCCGGGCCCTTCCTGCAAGTCCTGTAATATAGTTTCTACTCCACCCGCCACTGGCCGCTTGTACTACTTGTCCAATATCATTTGGGCCTTTTCCCCCTGCGCTCGCCGAGTCGTGGCCTTGAATAATATTGTCTCCCTCTCCAGCGGAACTTAGTTTAAAGACCTCTGAATCCTCCTTGCGAGATTGTTCTGCAATTGGGTTAGTGGTATTGCCCATATCCAGTGTCTGTTTTATGTCCATGTCTTGCATAGAAGGTTGTCCCCTAGAGTACAGAGTACAGAGAAGCATTGCTAACATACTATGGCATATATAAGTGGCCCTCAGTATCTGCTAGGGTTTGATTCCAGGACCTCTCATGGATACCAAAATTCATGGATGCTCAAGTCCTATTGCATACACTAGTATAGTAAAATGTCATTCCTTATATAAAATGGCAAAATTGAGTTTGCTGTTTTGGTTTGTTTTATTTTAGAATCATAAAATCATAGAGTTGGAAGAGACCCCAGGGGCCATCGAGTCCAACCCCCTGCTATGCAGGAACACCCATCAAACCATTTCCAACAGATGGCTATCCAGCCTCTGCTTAAAAACCTCCAAAGAAGGAGACTCAACCACACTCCAAGGCAGCATATTCGACTGCTGGACAGCTCTGACCATCAGGAAGTTCTTCCTGAGGCTCAAGTGGAATCTCCTTTCCTGCAGCTTGAATCCATTGCTCCTTGTCCTAGTCTCTGGAGTGGTAGAGAACAAGCCTGCTCCCTCCTCAACATGACATCCCTTCAAATATTTAAACATGGCTATATGTCCCCTCTTAACCTTCTCTTCTGCAGACTAAACATACCCAGCTCCCTAAGGCGTTCTTCATAGGGCATGGCTTCCAGACCCTTCACCATTTTGGTCACCCTCCTCTGGACATTTTCCAGCTTGACAACTTCCTTCTTGAATTGAGGTGTCCAGAACTTTTCTTCTGTTTGGAATATTTTCAGGCCATGGTTGGTTGAATCCTGGATACAGAATCTGCAGATATGGAGGGCTAACTGTATTTACTTGTGCCATTTTCTTTTTAAGATAACATTTCCCCATTTACAAAAGTGTATCAGCCCATATTGGCAGTAGGTAACACACAGCATGTTACTCACAACCATACCCTAAACTTTTGTGGCCTTGTAAATCCTCTGAAGATCCCTTTCATCCTGATGTTGAATGTGCAAGAACAGCAAAAACTGACCTTTTCCCCCTTATTTTCCTGTCTCCTCAAGCCTCTTGAAATACTATTAGCCTTATTTAAAAAAAAAAAAAGCCACATACAGCACTTTCAGGAGTCTTCCAGGAGTGCTTCAGAAACAATAAAAAGCAAAGCATGTGGAGAAGGGGCTTGTACATTGTTTACAAGGCTAATAGAACTTACAAAAGTCTCCCCAAAGCACACTGCAAATATCTTTTTTGGATTTTTTTTTAAAGAGGCTGACGGGCCAAATAAATGTTTAGATCTGTGTACAAACATAGAGGCCTGACTGTATCACACTGGAGGATGAGCAAGTAAATGGACCTCTCGTGTTGTGAGTGATGCTATTAGCACATATGTTGTGTGCCAGAATAGACTTCTGGGCATACAAAAAAATAGAACAAAAATCCCAAAGAAGATATTGCATTTCTGTTGGTTACTTTTAAAAAAAATTCTACCAAGCATTCCACCTCATGTGATGATATTTTTTCTCACTTTGGTATTGGGGTATTATGGAGTACCCTTTACTCAGCATCTGTAAACACTCCCTTCTCCATCCCCCTTCTTGCCTTTTACACTGGAGGCATGGCTAGCCTGAATCCAGAGATTCAGAGGAATGTCAGAAATCATATTCCTTGGTCTTGTTAGACCACAGCCACCCTGGTGGTCATGTTGACTAGAGGATTATGGAGTTTTTGCTTGAAATAGTAATTTTTCCAAGCTCTGGCTGCTCCTAGTATGGAATGTGGTTGAAGAAGCCTGCTCTTATGCACCACCATTGCTGAATATGTGCAACAATAGAATTTTTACAAATGTCACATTGCCCAAAACAAATTAGAAACCTAAATAATCTTTTCATTTCAATTTAAATAATCCCATTACAGGCTTCTTGTAGACTATCGGTGGATACTCCCACAATCTTTTGACCTGACTCTGTGTAGACCTGCTTTCAAACACTGGAAATGATTTGTGTGTATAATGTTTTCTGGGAACAAATCAGTAAGACTCAAACATATACAATTCTGTGCTGCTTTATGGCCTTAGAGTAAACACTATGAAGCACGCGGGAACAAAAAATGTTATAGTTCATCTCCAGTTCCTTTGTTTTTCATGCCCTGAAGTTTCCTAGTGGGGTCGTGTTGTGATGTGTGTCATCTGAAATCAGTATAAAATTCAACTTAAAATATTAAACATTTTCTTGCATTTTAAATGTCAAGGCTGCATTTGTTTCCAATTCCTCCAAATCATAAAGGTTATTTTCTACCGCAGTTGAGGGGCTTTTTTTCCCAACGTGTTTTTAAGTAGCTTTGCATTTATTAGGCAGATGTTACCCCTTGCAATTCCTTTCAAGCTTATTATTATCACACCTCTCTCTATTAAACATCATTGACATCATCCTAGTTTTCAAAAAAAAAACACAAAAATCCCTCCCCCTGACACCCCTCAAATAACTGAAAGGCAACTTGCTCTTTGTTGGCGGAAGCTCTGAATGAATAATTCAACTGGTAGAATGTTCTGTGTTGTACATTTTCAGAAGACAGAGCAATCCTCTTGTCAGTCACAATAGCTCTGTCAAAACTAAGCACCCTACAGTATGTGTGCCAAGCAAATCGTGCATGCTAAGCAGCTGAAACTGCCAACCAAGTTAATCCTGGCCATCATCCATTTTCCCTTTTCTTGTGGCAGAAAATTCCCAATTAAAACCCTCATCTCATATTGCATTCAGATTCCAAACGTACAAATAAATGCATAAATATCTGATATTGTTTAAAATACATTGCAGATCTTATGGGGAAAGGTAGATATCCCCCACAGATATTTTTAATAACAGAATCAGAATTAAACATGGGAAACACTTCGTTGAAGGAGTCGTGGGGTATTTTCTGACCCTGTGAGAATGCCAGGAGAGAGCTAGCTGTGGGATAGCACTGTGGTTAGGGCCATGGAAGTGCTTAATTGTACATTTCCTGTATTTTCTAAACTTGTTGACAAATCTAATGCTCCCAGCCTGTACCTCTACTTCCACTGCAATGGGGCCAATATACTGCCACTCAAAGTATGTCACTTCTACTTTTGGGTATCATGGTTGCCAAAAAACCATCATGTTATACTGACTTGCATTTTATAAAGTACTTTAGTGTAGAATTGTGACCTTGTATATGGACAATGGCTGAAACATGTAAACAATTTTCCTATCTCTTCAGCTGACAGTGCTCTGGCCTACATTGTTGGTCTAATTTTGTGTGGATTCTGCATGAAAACGTGACTCAGAGTGTCTAGCATGCCCCATCTTGGTGCATGAAGGTTAAAGTTATTTAATTTAGAGAAGTCTGGATATGTGGAGAAGTGGAATCTGAAGTACTTGGTGGATGGTGAGTCTAGTACTGAGGGCACTATTTGTTGCTCCTCACTTGACATGTTGCACATTGGAACAAATGAAGCATACTTTGCATTATTTTCTAAATACTGCACAGGTGTTTACTTCACCACTTTTTGCAGCAAAATACATAGAATCAGCAATTGAAAAAGGTGCATTTTGCCAAGAAAAGTGGTGACATAGCACAAAGGTGCCCTTGATAATTAATGAGTGGTACATCCAGTTTGTATGTGAGCAACTGCAGATCCATGTAACAATCAGCAAGTATTCCTTGCCTAAAGAAACCCTGTGAAATTCATGGGGTCACCATATGTCAACAGGCAACTGGAAAGCACATGCACACACATACACACAAATGCTACAGTGTAACTGAGAAACCAACACAACTGATTATTTCATTAACTGTTCTGCAAATATTAATACTTATAAGCACACATATTCACGTGCTGGATGCATCTTTCCTGCTTCACACTATCTAGAAAAGATATGAAATACTCCTGTGATGGCTATTTTATTTTATTGATTCATTTAGAGTAATTTATGCCTTATTTTTTAGCCAAAAAGGCTTCACGTTGGCGTACAAATTAATAGTTTGACAGTTCCCTGCCCTCAAACTTACAATCTAAATAAGACATGACACAAAAGGGAACAGGGATAGCAGTGAGGAAAGGGATTAAGTCCAGCAGATGGTGGCTGCTCTTTTCTCCCTCAGAGGTCAGAGTAATGGCAGTTGGGATGGAGGGAGGGCTCCTGAGCCAATGCCCATTGGAAGGAGGGCTGCTCAGCTCCTGGCCAAGGCATGGTGGAGCTGTGCTTGGCTGCTCTTCTCTCCCTCAGAAGTCAGAACAGTGCCTGTTGAAACATGGAATTGGAGCCTGAGAAACCAATCTGAATGTTAAGTGTGCTTTCT
The DNA here is from genome assembly GCA_030412105.1 of Cyclura pinguis. NCBI lineage: Eukaryota > Metazoa > Chordata > Lepidosauria > Squamata > Iguanidae > Cyclura > Cyclura pinguis. The sequence continues at coordinate 269,586,211 of CM059600.1, read as the reverse complement.
GATTTTATTCTAGAACATTTTTGTCTCTCTTATTTTACTGTGATATTTCTTTCAAAGGACAATTTTAGACAACATGCCTTCCATTCATGGGGTTCAGTGCACATGCATAATGCAATAACATGCTGATATATTTTGCATGCAGTAGCAAAGCCAATATATTCTTTTAAAAAATTGGAGACGTGATGTTGTTTTGAAGTCTGCATATATCTTTTGTTACATACTTTTCACTATACTCTGAGCCAGGTTCGGTCTACATTTTTTTGAAGTAATCTGAAAACTTAGCAATAGCAATTCTTAACAGTAATATAATAATTGTTTTCTTATTGTAAACTACTAATTTTTAATATTGTAGCATTATTTTCAAATGTGCTATGTCCTCAGTGTTCACTGAAGGCGATTTGTAACAAAATTCCATAATAAACAAAACAAAAAAGAGAATGTGATGCAGAGAGAACTGTAGACCAGTGGGGAGATGATAGACTATAATTCCCATGTTTCCTAAACCATTGATCATGCTGACTAGGGTAGACGGAATTGGAGTCCAAGAAGAATTAAGAAGGCATGTAAATGTTTATTTATTTATTTATTTATTGCCATGCATAAATCCCCAGTGAGAACTTTGTGCAAAACCTATAGCCAAAAAAAAAGGTACTTTTCATCAAGAGATGGAGGCCAGTGGCCTTAAAAAAAACCAAAAACAAACACAACAACCCAGAAACAGCTTGACTCTTCATACTTTCTATTAGCCAGACCCTATAACTTACAAATATATGTAAAATGTTATTATAAATAGATGGTTTACATCAGATCTAAAGACTTTATCTTAACAGTTTGGCTTGTCTTCTGTGTAGAATAAGGATTAAAAGAGGCTTTATGTAAGAATCTTTGCTTAGGCTGGAACTATCAGCCTCAACATCTGGCCTGGTGTCCATCAATTGTTTGATGTTTGGTCTGCAGAGAATATCTTTTGATGCTAACTGAGAACAGGCTCTGTTTTCTTATCTGCCATTTCATAGGGTTTTAGTACTTCAAGAGAGGCAGCCTCTGCTCTAGGAGGCAAATGCCTCTTATTTGAGGGGAAAGGGAGGGGTTCTTGTTTTAAGTGGCTTTATGGAAGGCCATAAAGCAAGTAAACTGTGAAGAAGGCTCTGGTGTTTTTTTCTTTTTTAATTCCTTCTGGCTCCAGAATGATCCTAATACAATCCTTTCCTAATATAAACAGGGAGAAAAAACAGGTAAGTATGTAATTCAGGCTAATCATATAGATTGATCTGAAAATAAGGGTTCAGATTATTTTGTTAAATAAAAATAATAACAAACAATAAAAGTGATAACAAAGAATCAAAAGGTAAAACTGATAACAAGCAGTTTATACTTGGAACATTATGACTAATAGATTATGATATTATGAATACTGGGTATTACATGCTTTTTTTAAAAAAGCTATTTTCCAACATTATACTAATTAAAAAAAATTATTCATCTAATTCATTTCCAGTTACATAACAGGCAATAAAATGCAAAATGGACCTACTACCTCTACAAACTCGGTTCAGCATTGTTGTTTTTGCATGCCTTCAAGTTGTTTCTGATATTTGGTGGATTTCTGGGGCTGAGAGTATGTGATGCACCCAAATTCACCCAGTGGTTTTCCATGGCCAGGTGGAGAAGCAAACCCTGGTCTCCAGTGTCATGACCCAATGCTCAAACCACTAATACCACATTGGCTGTGGATTCAGCATACAATGATACAGTTTCTTGCTCACTGAAATCTTCTCATATCTTTCTGAGATAAGAGATACCATGGTGTCACAAATGGAGTGTTCAGGTCAAAGTTTCACAACGTTAAGACCTTGCTGGCTAGTTTTGGACCCATGACTGTCTCTCTGCCCCAGGGCAGCTTGTGCAAATTGTGCAGTCCTCCAGATGTTGTTGTACTGTGACTTCCAGCAATCATAGCAGCATGGTCAATGAGGAAGAATGCTGAGGGCTGCAATTGAACAACATTTGGTACATGTACTCTTTTGAAGTTTCTGTACAGATAAAATAGGATAACTCAAGATACCCTGCCTGAATTCTGTGATGGAAGGGTGAGGTTCTGAACAAATAATGTACATATATGAAGCATAGAAAGAGACTTCCAGAGTCTGATCCCATACAAATTGATTTGAAAGCATTCCTAGTAGATCTTTCTCATATATATTTCCATATCCCATGGAATTAAGCTCCAGTGAACCTAGAGGGATAGACTTTTGTGTAGATGTGGAATAGAACTTCACTGCTATAAGGCTTAAGCTTACAGTCTTAGGCCACTGCTGCACTACACTGTTATAGTGCTATTAGTCCACTTTCAACATCCTGTGGAATTCTGAGGTTTATCCCTTACTGAGACCAAAGAGCACTCTGGCTGCGAATTCTGCAAACTCCAGGATTCCATAGGCTGTTGAAAGTAGAATAATAGCACTATTACAGTATAGTACAGAAATGGCCTTAGACTGCAATCTTTCATAGATGTGTCAAGTGACAAGTGCTATTGATTACAATGGTTCTTATTTCTGAGTAAACATGTAGAAGATTGTGCTGTCAAACATTACCTCAAACGAGGTAGTTTGTGAGAAATAATTATGGTAAACTTTTCATTCTAGGAGATCCTTTGTTTCCATGGACATTGAAAAACACCTGTTAGTATAGTAACACCACTGGTAGAAGTAGAAACATGTCTGAATTTCAAAGGTGAATAGTATGTGTTCCTCCAGATGTTGCTAGGGTGCAAACCTCATGGTTCCTCACCAATGGCTGTGATGGTTAGGCTTGATAGCAGTTGCAGTCCAACAACATCTGGAGGACCGTAGGCTACCCAACTCTGCTGAATTTGAACATCTTTCAGTCTTAGAACACAGATATCTTTCCTGTCTTCATGAGAAAAACACACATTTGAATTAGAACAGCTGAACATGAAGTCTACTTATCTGGTACTGTTACAAAGTACTTTTAATGAAAGGAAACTATAATACATCATAAGAAACACACTACAATACAAATTAGTTTCTGAAGAAACTACTAGCAGTGCTATGATTAATGCAGTTCTGGCATTCCTAGGACTGATTAATTTCCTTCTGTATAACCAAACCTTGATTAAAATATGGTTTTTCTCCTATTTCAGTGCATATCTTAAAATAGTTTCTTAAGACATTCCCTGAAATTGGCACTAAGCTCACTGGTCTGTAATCTTCTGGTATGGCTCTCAGTAGCTTCTTTAATAATTGGATTATGCTGGCCTCTTTCCAGCCTTCAGGGCTGTCTCTTGAACTGAGTGAACTTGTAACAATAAAAGCTTCTCCAAGTGATATTCTTTGGAAATTTTAGAAGAATCTTGCCTGGTGGAAGCTAGAGGTTCAACCATTTCAGAGAGTTTAACTTCTTAGTAAATATCCATAGTTATAGTGTGTCCCCAATCTCCTATAAAATAAAATATAAATAATAAATATTTTGAATTTCTTTCAAAGTATGCTTAGGGTTTGCTGAAGAATCCACAAAGTGCAAATCTCTTTTTGAACTGTATGGATCAGACTGACTTTTTCTGCAAATTAACCCCCTACTTCAGATTCTAAAAAGTAATTTTTTGATATATGTTATTATTCGTGGACATGATTACCCTCATTGATTTTTAAATAAAGTATATTTACACCATTTTTTTAGGCCAGCAATGACCAGGTGAACAATTCAATCCAATTTCTTTAGGATGGTAAACCTGACTTATATAGGAACAAGATATTTTCAGCTGATCAAATTACTGTAGAAAGGAGATAAAGATTCGGACATATACTAGAGAACAAAAGGAAACATCTGGCCTATTCAGTCTTCCTGGCAGGATGCCAAATATTCCAGACACTCTAGGGGGCAGAGTTGAGCTACACCAGAATGTAGGGGTCCATTGCATTTGTGCATACTGCATATATGCTATTTATTTGTTTATTTATTTTTATACTTTTATTGATTTCACTGAAATCAATGACAATACATGTCTATAAGAGTGTGTGTACATGTGTGCATACAGTGAGTATTAATTTAGACCACTAACTTAGTTAAGGGAATTTATCAGTTTCTAAATAAAAATAAAGATATTTGCATGTGTATGTATATGTTTGTGTGTGAGAGAGAGTAACGTTTTTGATGTGGCTAATTTTAACTATTTCTTAATTTTCATTGTCAGATCTTGTTTTAGTTTTGTTTTAATCACGTTTTAGCTTTGTGAACTGCCTTGGGCTCCACATCAGGAGAAAGGCAGCATATAACTAGAATCAGTCAATCGGTCAGTCAATACAAAATACACGTAATAAAATATTGCTAACTCAGTAGGCACATATACATCACTGACTCTCTGGACATTTTTGATTACAATCTCTTTCTTTGTTTTAATCTATCAGAGCAAGACTACTTAGGGCTCTATCACATGAGGCAAGTAAATCACAGTTGTAGCAGGATAATAGCATCTTTGGCTGCGACTTATCATATTACCTTGTTCCTCTTCTGTTGTTCTCCCAGGGGGAAACCATTTGGAAAGCCTTTCTTTAAGAAAGCAGGTCATTATTTGTATTAATAAAAGAAACACTTTTCAAATGAGTTCCCACCAGGAGAACAACAGAAGAGAAACAACATCATGTGGAAAGTCCAATCCAAAGATGCTATTATCCTGCTGCAACTGCAATGTGCCTGCCTTGTGTAATAAAGCCCTTGTCCAGTAAGTGTGCTTTCCTACTTACTCAAACAGGGATGCTGTCATTGATGAAGACTTAGTGATTTACTTGCCAGCCTACATAGCACTTGTGTGATAGGCACAGAACTGTCTATTTACTTACTAAGTAAAGCCTGTGATGATAAAACTCTAAGCTGTTTACAGTGTTCAAACAATGCAAAACAGTTCAAAAAACATTTTTTTAAAAAAAAATAATGTGACAAATAGTACAGAAAAAAGAGCAGTCTGAAAAGTCTTGAGTAAGCAGGTCTCTTTTCAGTAAGCACTCAAAACAGGGCACAATCTCTGTCTTTCAGATCACATGCAGGACAGCATTCAAGAGGGGTGGTGCCACCACTGAGAAGACCTGCCTTCACAATGTCACATCATGGCATTCCATTGATTGTGTAATAACTAATAACACCTCCACAGGGAAAGGCTTTGGCCATTTCCACACTGGACTGTCATAGAACTATTATTCCACTTTCAACATCTTATGGAATCCTGGGGTTTGCTGGCCAGCCCTCCCTAAACTGTAAACCCCCAGATTCCATAGGATGTTGAAAGTGGAATAATAGCACTATAACAGTCCAGCGTGGAAATGGCCTTTGTCAACAATATAAGCTTGAAAATGACTTGCCACCAAAAAAAGGTAGCCAGTGAAATGTTTGAGATTAATAACAACAACAACAACAACAACAACAACAACAATAATAATAATAGCAGCAGCAGCAGCAGCAACTGTGGGACCAGCTGCATCATATAGGGCAAGCAGTTTCTCTTTGCTGTATATATGTTTTCATTCCTAGTCTCCATTTATTAGTACCTTATCAAAGGTAGAATAAATTTATTTTATTTTATTTTATATTTTATTTGTGGTGGTAGTTATTCTGTAAACAAGAAATGGCTCAGTGGAACATGCTGTGTGTTCTTCTAACCCATAATGTGTTGGATATATTCTCAGATGTGGTCTGGCTGCTTTGTCTCCCCTGCTTCCTTTTCTTCCCTTCTTTGGTTCCGTCAGATTTTCTTGCCACAGCATGGAGGTAGAAAGGCGCTGAGTTCAGACTGCATTCCTACCCAGTTGCAAGAATCCTTGTGAACCATTTGTTGAAGCAGCTCCTGTACTGGGTAAGGGGGCAGATGAATGACACCCTTCCCTGACAGATGATGACATCTGCATGGAGAAAAAAAGAACAGCTAAGGAATGAGGCTTTGAATTCAGGACTGTGACTTCCTTGATAAATCTGTCAACCTGTAATGCTGTCTTGCTCTTTTCCTCCTGCCTCCAACTTTACCAAGCATTACTGTCTTCTCTGAGAAGTCATGTCATATCATAATATGCCCAAAGTACAATAGACTTAGTTTGGTCAACTTGACTTTTAGAGAGAGTTCAGGCTTGATTTGCTCTATAATCCATTTATTATTCATTTTGGTGGCCCATGGTATCTGTAGAACACCCTTTGACCACATGCCACATAAGCTGATTCTGGTCATTTCCACACGTGGCGGTGGAAACGCCCTGTGCCGGTACTTACTGGACTTCTTGACTCGATGCTGTAGTCCAGGCTGCTCCGGAGCAGTGTGTGGCCACCGCTCCACACTGCTCTGGAGACTAAAATGGTGGCTTCTGGTTGGTGGTTGGCTCTCCACCAACCGCTGAAGCTTGCCAGCCTAAAGCCCGCCCCCGTCAGATCTGCAGGCTCGCGCTGGTGCGAGCCTGCAAATCTGCACTGGAGCACCAGAATGGAGTGGCACGCTCCGTGCTTTTGAAAGACCTGTTTAAACAGGTCTTTAAAAAGCACGCTGCACAACCACTTCTGGACGTTCCGGAGCGGACTGAGGTACAGAACTACAAAAAGTAGCCCGACCCAGTTCACTCTACGGTGCAGACGTCCTCTTTGGAGGACACTCTGCACCGTTTTCTTTAGCCCATGTGGAAATGGCCTCTGTTTCTGTCAGCTTTCTTCATTGTCCATGTTTCACAGCTATTCATAGAAATCAAAAATACTATGGCATGGATGATTCTGACTTTAGTATTTAATGAACTATCTTTACACTTGATGATCTTATTTAGTTCTATCACAGTATTAATTTTTGAGAACTCATGTTCTAATCCTGGTATGACTCCAGGTCCAACCTGGAAAGCGGCTTGCTGAAGATTGCACAGAAAGAATGAAAATGGTGTGCACACATTTCTTTTAAGCATTTCTTGTGGTAGATACAAGGGATTGATGATATGATTTTAAGGTAGATAACATGGGCTTTTATTATCTTGGCAGAAGTTTGCCAGTAAGTAAAATTTGTCAAAAAGGTGGGATAAAATTCCTCCCATTACTTGTCTAAGTTCACTGAGACTGCGCTCACTGATGTTGACTGATCTGGTTTCAGAGGAAAGAAGTATGGAAACCATATAAGAGGAGTCAAGAGTGTTAGCTGGGAGACAAATAAGTGCTACCCTTATCTCATCAAAGGTAAATGTTGTATCCATCCCCTGTATCCAGAGTTCACTTTAGAAAAGACCTGCATCTGGCACAGCTCTACTGCAAAGTTGTTCACTGGAGATTTGCTTCTAAGCCACCATTCAGACTTCCACAGATTTGCTACTCACTTCCAGGAGATCAAGAAAGTGTGTTGGGGCCCGAAGTTGGAAATCTTCAGTGAATCTGGGATATACGCATTGCTTCAATAAGCCACTTTCTGCAAGCAAGATGAAAATAGAGATGAAATGTGATATCATTTGAACATTCTAATTTATTTTTTAAAAAAATACTGAAAAGTAATTTGGTTAACGTGAAATAGAATACTAATGTCTGTTCTGTTATTAGCTCCCTCCACTATCAGCCATCAATATTTTTTTAGGCTATTTCTTTTTTAATGCATCAGAGTGACCTGCCAAAGAAACAAGATGATTCTTTCCTATTCTTGGCTATTTTAATAAGAGTCCTCAATGCATTTATTTCAAACAGAGTAAGGGGATGTGTGTGGCATGTCCTTTTGTGCCAAGTGTTTTTCTCTCTAACTACCCAGTCATCCTTACCTTCTTTCCATCCTCCACCCCCACCCGCAATTGAAAGAATGAATAATCCCTGCATCCACATTTCCCACTTGTCAAACCAGGGCAGCAGCAAAAATAAGCAGCGCAAATTGGCAGATAATGCACCTTATTTCCATGCTGAAGCAGGTGCATTTTCCGCAGCCTAAGTGGCAAGATGATACTGATCCACTCTGACAGGCGGGCTGATCTAAAATTACTCAGCACACTTTGCCACCAGTTGGGGGAGAAAGAGTCTCCCATGAGCTTATTCAGAAATGCTTCAATCCCCAGGGTGCTAATTAAAATTTACTGAGTAATATTTGCAAAGCTCACTGGCCCTACTTACAGCAATTATCAGTTACTAAATGCTAGTGCCAAGGACGCTGCCTAGTGATTGGCTCTTTTATTTTTTTATGAAAAGGTCTGTTTTCTTTCTATTTACTTTTCCATAATTTTTCCCATCCTTTCTGCAAGTAGCTGGATCAGTTGTACGGGTCACTTGGCTTTGATCTAGATATCACTTAAGATGGAAGTTTAATTATCAGTTTCTTTTGGGGTTTTCTGTCCACTATATGGCAATATATATATATATATATATATATATATATATATATTGCTATTCTGCTGGCAATATGTAGGAAAAGTGTCTTGAAGACAGCTCTGGAGCTGACACTGGTGGGATCTAACCAGCACTCTTCTATTTAGAATTACACTCGCCTAGAGCAGGGGTCAGCTAGGTGCCGTGACCAAGTGGAAAGTACAGCGCTTCCTAATTATACACACAGCTCACAGTTTAAATTTGCTGAACAAATAGCTGAAGTCAAGACTTGCTAATCCACCCACAGGTGCTGTAAACAACCACTACCAAATAAACATAGTGCAGCCATCAATAGAGCCCTTCAGCAAATTCCACAGTCTGGCCAGCTGCTTGATCACTCTCTTACCACAAGGCACTTTCAGCGGATAGAGGGAAGGATAGATGAACTCTTGCAAACTATATTTTTTCTTTCTTTCTGCAGCTGACAAAAAAAAAAAGGTGGATGCCAAAAAAAGTGCATTTGTTAAATGTTCATTTTGTGATAAAATTATTCTTAAAGCAGATTTTGGATGCCTAAAGGTATCTCTGCACAGGTGAATTTTTTGGTAACATTGCCCTGCTTAGTAACATATTGCCCTGTGTTTCAGCAACATTGCTCTGTTGTAACTTGTGCTTATTTTATGGTCATTTGTATTTATTTATTTATAACTCCCAGTACAGAACCCAATGTGGCTATACAATCCCGTATCCTGACCAACCTGTTCTGTTTCTAGGTTATATTCTGATATACAGAGGGAGAGAAAGGGGGGGAGCGGGGAGAGTGTTTAAAAAGGCTGAAGTTATGCAAATAAGGACCATCTGAACAGCTATATTGAAAAAAACAATAATCTCCTCACTTTTTTTCTGGATGGAGGAAAAAACTATTTCATAAGTGTCTTACACACCTGTATAGGTGTCAAGTCACTCATCAGGAGTACTTTAAAAACAACAGGAATAGTCACTTGATGGCTGTGAACTGCTAGGAAAAACTACAGCTCTACTGTAAATGGCCAACAAACATGTTAGTGAGCATTCCCTATGGAAATAGTCAGGGTATATGTATATGAAAAACTGGCTACTTTCAGCATGCCTTATCCACAGAGTAAGGTAAGTATGCCTCCCCTCCCCAGGATGGGGGGTGGAAACATGGTCCCTTGCATATTTATATGGCACAAAAATGGATTGCTCTGGTAATCAGACTGAATAGCTTGCCCCATAAATACCTCAGAGATTACCATCTCTGCTTTGTTCTGTCATGACTGTTAATATTCTCTGACTGCTTACTTGATTGCATCATCTGTGAATCAAATTTAAGCAACACTGACTTCTGGAAATACATTCTTGGTGGCTGTTCTTCCTTTGCCACAGAAATCCATCAAGATGTACTATGAAAAACTTTCAAAAGTGCTCCAAAGGCCAAATTATATGTACATGGGATATGAATATAATTGTTTTTTCACTGATGGGAGACAGGAAGTATGGTTTGAGGAGTCGTGAAATAGAGGAGCTTCCTTTAAACCTAGTACCACCACCATGGCTGTAAGAGTGAAAACTGTGGGTCCTGCTCCCTTTTCTTTCCGTGACTGAAAAAAGCAACCTGAATATAAACTTACAAGGAACGTGCTATTGTGTGTTTACAAGTCACTTCTGACTTATGGTGATCCTAATGCAAACCTATCGTGGGTTTTCTGGGGTTGAGAGTATGTGATATGATGTGATATGTCACCCAGTGGGTTTCCATGGCCAAGCAGGGAACTGAACCCTCATCTCCAGGATCATAGTCAAACCATTACATCATGTTGGCTTTTACAAGGAATGTAAGAGCAGCCAGAGTGTGCTTAGTCCAAACATTCTGCTCGCATAGTGGCCATTCAGTTACCTACAGGAAATGCACCCACAGGACCTGATTGCAACTTGATTCTCCCCCATTTCGTGCTTCAAAGCAAATTATATACATAGCTTTACTGTTCAGGATACTGGAGACGATATGTGACCATCCTGACCAGAAGCCACTGATGGCCCCATCCTGCCTCGAATTATACAATCCTCTTTTAAATCCATCCATATATTCATTCATATCTTGTGGCAATGAATTTTACAGTTTAACTCTGTGCTCTCTCAAGAAGCATTTCCTTTGATGTATCCCGAATCCCCCACCATTCAGATTCAGAGGACAGGCCCAGGTTCTAGAAGCGACAGAAGCATTTTCCCTATTTACTTTCTCTACCTCAAGTATAATTTTCTATAACTCTTGTCATATTTCCTCTTATTCAAAAGGGCTGAAGAATTCAACCAATCTGGAAGCCTAGCACTGCTGTTTTTTCTTTTCCTTCTAATCAGAAGATTGAAATGAGTCTCCTATGAAATGTTTAGTATTAAGGCTTTACTTTAGAACTGACACTCAACAACCAGGGTTAAGCAAGGCTTAGTGCTAATTCCTGTACTATATAACTCTCTTCCCCATGAATGGGGAGGGAAGGAGGGAGGGAGATTGCTCTGTTTTGTCCCCTTCCCCTTTAGAAAGATGCCATTTTCCCCATGCACCCATGAAAGGTTGAAATAAATAAATTTGGTGCTCTTTGTGCTACTTTGCCTGCAATTATCTCCTCAATGGCTGGTCTCAGCAAGTCAGTGAAACTTACCATCCAGGGAAGCTTTTATGGAAACTTTTTAAAACAATCAAGCATAATATCAGAGCTCCTTCACTCCCCAAATGAAAAAAAAAATGCCTTCTCCACGATATCCTCCCCAGAGAATCCTCAGCTCTGTATAGTAAAATAAAATTAACTATAGCTGGTTGGTTTCCCCATCAGTCCCCTCTCCTGGTTTCTAGAGGATAGAAGTAGTACTTATAAGATGTTGCTGGTAATGGTGAAGATAAAAGAGAGATGAAGAGCATATGAGAGAGAGAGAGAGAGAGAGAGAGAGAGAGAGAGAGAAGCCTGATTTTCTTTAGTGTAAAATGTTTTCCTGGTATTCTTGGCTGCTTTTAGGCTGGCTCCCATCAAGTGGAACTTGAAAAAGTCACAGCATTTCCAGGGATGCCATCAGGATGTGTCAGTCTCACTCCTGTGACAGTCAACACCAGGCTATGCTGTTACAAGAGCCCAAAGAATGTTGACAAGATTTTTGAGCTGGTACCAAACTAGCCTTTCAAAGCCAGTCTGAGTCGTCCCTCAGAGAATGCCTACTGGGCATTATCCACTGGAGACCTTATTTTCTCCCTCCCCAAACAAATGAGGTTTTACTGCATGCTCAGGCACCAAAATAAATCTGTTGAGAATCTGGAAAGGAGATCCTTCTTGCCAAGTAGAAGAATCAACGGATGCTTCCTGGTAGCAAGAAATGAAAAGCTTGCCAGTGCTAGCACAAGCTGTTTGCAAGAACATAGGAAAAGCCTCTGGATATCCTGTCATTTGGCAGGCTGTGTCCAGTTGGCTCTACATTTGATTTCATTTGTAGGTAATGGCGAGGAGTGGGGGAAAAGGAAGAGAGCTGGCTGTTAATCTGAGGCGGCAAATTTGATCCCACAATTTGGATTGACATTTTTCTATGTTTAGTTGCTTTAACCTAGTCTCTGTTGACAATCAAGAATAACAGACCATGCTAAAAGTCTAAAAGTCAAGGAATTCTTTCCTCAGTTTTTCTTCAAACAAGTGGCCTTATTTTTTTTTCCCTCAGTGACAGAATTCTGCTATTATGACATTATGGCTGATTTTTTCCTAAGATTGAGAGATTGGATACAGTTTTATAAATGACACACAAAAGACTATAAAGCTAAAAACAGGGAGAAAAAATATCTTTGATCCTGCCATGCATTGAAAAACACATATAGAGATAGAAAGCTGTTAACGTGTGGCCCTGACTTGCTGCTTAGATCTGATTCACATACTAAAAGCACATTCATTCACACACCAGTAGTGGGGTAGAACCAGAGCTCTTGTGAGTTTGAAGCTCCAGGACCTTCTTTTATTATTATTAAAATGGATTATGATATCATCTGCTACTTCCTCTGGACTCTGCTGTTCCCTCTAAGGTTACCTGCAATCTCCACAATATCAGAAGGGGAAATAAGTTTTTTTCACCTAGTAACAGGACATATCCTTGTTTTAATACAAAGTATTTGGGGGAGGCTCAATCTTGAATCAGCAAAAGTTGTTACCTTTACAAAAGACCTGCTCCTGGTAGAAATGAAAATTGCTAGAAATTAACAGAACTGCCTGCATCTTTGGATTCCCACTGTAGGTTTTGCTGTATCAGAATTTATTGATACATTATTATCATACAACAAACACACTACACTATGCAGTTTACAATAGGTTAAGACCATTCTGATCCCAACCTAACTGTTGTTCTAATTGTTGCAACAAATACAGAACAGAGCACCAATACAAAATAAATAACTTAAAAATTCCATCACCAGCTAAAACAAAGTGAAAGCCCTTTGCCCTTGCTGGTTAATGGTAGGAGGTGGTATGGCCTGAAAGAGTTTCAGAGACAGGCCATCACCAGAGTTGACAAGAAGGCCATGAACCACCCACTGGGCTAGATGATGAGCAGCAGATGGCAGAAGTTTCTTCTGAGGTGATTGTGGAAACAATACAGTAGAATAAGTCCCTTTAAAGCACTTTAGAGGGAGGTTCAGCTGGTCCCAGATATTGCTGTGAACAAACATCCTTGTAGACAGACATAAAAAGATATGAACATGCACATCTCTTTCTCTCTTTCTGTTTCATACATACAACACACACAAATACATACATTGCTTTAATATATGGTCCAGTAAAAGCAAATTTATGAATTTAGAGCCCCAAGGAGTATTGATGCTTCATTCATATAATGTGCAACCTGTGTAAGACAGTTTTGGCAGGGTGACAACCTCTTCTTTGGGTTTTTTTTTTTTTTTTTTTTGGCTAACAGTTTTCTCAGCTGTGGAGAGCCTTGTGCATACCAACTGAGTCATCTTTTGTTGGCGACTGAACAGTTCAGATGCGGTTCCCTCTTGTCTGGTTCACAGGTTCTCAAACTTTTTACCCCCAGGACCCTTTTGAGAGATCTGGAAATGACTGGGGAAGAGAACTGTGGTGAAGGACTGGAGACAGAATGTAGTACAGAGCTTTCCAAACTTTTCATGTTGGTGACACACTTTTTAGACGTGCATCATTTTGCGACACAGTAATTCAGTGAGTAATTCAGTAAGCGGAGGCAGGCCCTCCACCTGGGCCTGGCCCGCTGCGGCCCTTGCTGGGGTCTTTCTTGGCCTGAAGCGGCAGAGTGGCAGAGGCAGCCCCTCCATGCCTGCCACTGCCACCCTCTACACCCTTGTTAGGGTCTTTCTTGGCCCAGGGTAGCGGCAGCAGGAGAGGCAGACCTTTCACCCGGGCTTAGCCTGCTGCAGTGGCGGCAGAGGCAGTCCCTCCACCCGTTATATCTGCATGACACACCTACACACTGCAGTCAACACACTAATGTGTCGTGACACACAGTTTGGAAAACTCTAGTGTAGCATAATAAACAGGCAATTTCAGGTGGCATTCTTACATACTGATATCTAATCACTCTCTAGATATTGCTAAATGTTTTACTAGAGGAATTTACTTGTAGCAGGTACTTCTAGAGTTTAGTTTCCTTCAAACTGTATGCGTATGCTTGTAGTCAATTGTCCTCAAGTCAGCTTTGACTTACGGTGGTTCTATGAATGAGAAACCTTCACGATGTTGTTATTAACAGTCCAGCTCAGGTCTTGCAAACTCAGGGCCATGACTTCATTGACTGAATCAACCCACCTGTGTTGTGGTCTTCTTCTTTTCCTATTGCCTTTCACTTCACCAAGCATTATCGTCTTTTCTAATGAGTCATGCCCTATTATGATAGCCTCAGTTGAATCATTTCGATTTCTAGAGAGAACTCAGGCTTAATTTATTCTCAAAACTATGTATTTATCTTCTTGGCACTCCATGATATCTGTAGAATTCTCTTCCAGGACCTCATTTCAACCAATTGGATGCTCTTTCTGACAGACTTCATGTGTATTCTTATCCTTCTAAATAGTCTATGAGTTCCTATTAATAGTATCTCTCCCTTTCTTTTTCAATCGAGTCTCTCATTTTGATTTTCAGTGGAAATGTCAAGGTTCCTCCCTTCTCTATCATTCTGTGAGGATGGTCTTGGTTAACAGGTGGGTACTTGCAACATGAAAGTCTAGCTTCAGTTACATGATAGCTTCCATCGAATAGACACCATGTATCTACTCCAGGCAACAGACAATCTGGTATTTGGGTCCATCACCACTGGCAGCTGGTGGTTTCCATATCAGTGGGAAAGTAAATCCACTCCTGATTTTTTTCTAGACATTAAAGGAACTATCCAAGGTGATGAACCTTGCCTCCAAAACTGACTCGATATCTCAGATAACTCCTTTAAAAAACAGATATTCAGAGTGGATTCACCATCCATCATTGTATACTATTCTACCAATGACAGCTATAGGATACTGGTAAAGCTGAAAGTAATCATGGCATAGGATACCATGACATGTCTATATTGCCTAGGTAAATGCATCTGTTTAGGATGTACTCATTTGCAGCTGCAATTTCCTGGCATTTTGGAGCTTGAGTGAGGATGGAAAGCCCTTGACATAACATGGGACACTGAGAGGTTTTTATGTTAGCTGAATCAGCAAAATCCTGATTGAACAATGTTCTGGTTATTCAAGAGAATGCAGCGACTTTTCCACAGTTCTTTGTTGTTGTTGTTTTTAACTGAATCTGCTAGCAGAGAAGAGTTGCTTCTCTCTGATAGGTGACTGAGATTACTGGATCTCCCCTCGGTCAGGTTACAAATGGTGTGGAGTTGCAAATCAAATTCCTTAGTACACAAATAATCAAACAACATCTTTGTCTGCACTTCTCTTTCCTGATTGGAAGACTGTCTATTATTTCAGACTTTATGGTACTTTTTTATGAGATTCAGCATAATGGCTCGTTCCCAGGATAGGAGCACTTTTTCAAGATCACTGCACCACATGAAAATTAGGCTTTCCACCTCAAAACCTCAATAATTACCTCAAAACTGTCACTTCAGTCAGAGCACTGATGAGCAAGCATGAGTAAGGAGAGAAAGCCTGATTCTGCATTTTGCAGGCCTTCATTTAGAAAAGCTTCTTAGATTTAATTAGAGCTGAATGAGCTTAGGAAGAAGGGGAGGGGTAAAGCTGGTTAAATAAAGGGTTTGGCTAGGCTCCTGTATTGTGGTGAGATGCCTTGTGAAAACTTTATTTTAAAAAAAGGAGGGGGAAAAAAGGGATTGAATATCCCCCATTGTCTGACTCATGTGAACTAGTAATAACAAGTGCTATTGGGAAGCTCCCAGAACACACAGACTCAGAGTTTATTCACACTTCATAGTGTATTGTATGCTGTTTCCTCATGTGTTTTTTAAAAGGTATTCTGTTCTGTAGTGTTCCACAAGCGACAAACGCTAAGGGAGAAGAAGTAGCATTTGCTCTGTGCTTCTACCTGTGCCATCCTTATTAATTAGGTTTGTCAAGTGGCAAGGAAAGGATTTCCATAGGTCTTCCCCATCCTGACAAAAGTCCTGTTCAAGAGAAGAATGTGGGTAAAGAGGCTTCCTGCATGAAGCCATTACAAGCACGTCTTTCATTGTTCGGTTGCTGCTACTCTCCTCCTCTGCCTACAGAGAGATCAAGCCTCATAAATTATAGTAAGAAAGGTACATAGTGGACTCCATCTTCTTAGAGGCATGTTTTCAGGAAGTAGTATAATAATGCACAAGGTCTACATAACATGAGAAATTAGCTTTCGTGTTGTACAAAAGGCAAATACAAAGGTTCTCATATCCAGAATGCTCCCTCTGTTCTTAACAGGAATCCTCCCAAATTAGAAATGTATTTAGCAAGCATTCTTTTTTGGCTTAATTGCTCTTATCAGGGGGAGGTCTAAGGTCTGGTTTTTCATATGCCTCTAGCCCATAAATATTAGGCCAGCAAGTGTTTGTGTTCATGAGCTGTTTGTTTGCTTGTAAGTTTAACATGGCAACTCCATGTCATGTCATATAACATAAAAAAAAAGGTCCCATTAAAGAAGCAACATCAAAAATAATAATGCATTCTAGATCTGTGTGTGCCTACAGACTTATGGCAACCCCATGAATTTCACAGGGTTTTCTTAAGCCAGAAATGCTCAGAATAGGAAATATAAAATAGTGGTTGCAACACATGTTTCTTTTAAAGCTATAATGACAACAATTTGACCAAAGGTATAGCAGGTACAATTCCCTTTCTAATTTTAAGAGATAAAAAAGTAAAAATAGCCTAGTGATAAGTAACACACAGGAACATGTGTGTCAGTAAATAGCACATACATCCCCTTTCAGACCCTGACAATCTTACAATAATCTGGCTCAGAAATGTCCTTCTTATATAATATATAAAAGTCAAAGTTTGTCTGTTTGTCTGTATCAGGAGAAGCCCTCATATGATTGGCTGCCTAAGAAGATTCTATGGAATTCTGGGGTTTGCAGTTTAGGAAGAGACCTTTAGAATTTTCAGCCAGAGAGCTCTTGGGTCTTAGTCAAATGTGCCTACCTTGAATAGCTTGGTAGCTATGGAGATGAGGCCTAGCAGCAAGGAGAAGGACACTGTATTCCCTCAAGAACCCAACCTCTATCTGTTAATAACTCCGAATACAGATTGGATTGGGGAATACGGGCAGAAGTTACAGGTATTGAGCAAGACAGTTTGGGAAATTAGAGGCACAGGATCTCAAATCTTTCTAACAAGTATTACCTATGAGAAAATAAAATCCTGGGCAACGCCGAGTATATATGCTAGTGTTACTGTAAAAAAGACAACATAAGACCTAATGTTTAACATCTTCCTCTTCACCCAGCCCACAGTGACAAAATATGCCATTCCACAAGAATCACATGAAATTTGCCTCAAGACATGCTTTGGAAACATAAACTTGTAAATGCCTTCCACAGGGGTGCACCAATAAGATCAGTAAGGTTATGGGAACTACATTTGTTCTTAAAGTCATCCAGCCAGCATGGTGTAGTGGTTTGAATGTTGAACTATGACCCTGGAGACCAGGGTTTGATTGCCTCCTTGGCCATGAAAGCCCACTGAGTGAGCTTGGGCACATCACACACTCTCAGCTCCAGAAAACCCCGTGCTAGGTTCACTTTAGGGTCACCATAAGTCAGAAACAGCTTGAAGGCACACAACAATTGTTACTTCAAGAGAGAAACCCTATCCTGGGGTCTACAATTTTAATATTAAAATATAGCTCTGTATGCCAGAGAGGTCCCCCGAAAGGGCATGTAGGCAGGCACGGACGAAAGACCGACAACAAGGTCAGACCAGTAAAATTCTCGTCATGTAACCCCAGGAAAACCTCAAGAAAAACAAATCCCCAATAAACAAAAGGTCCTCCACCCCGAGACGCTGACTTGAGAGGATTAGAGTGTCTGCCCCAAGTTGAGCAAATATCCCATCAGGCGGGGACCAAAATTCACACCACAACATCTCCGAAAATCCGGAGACTTTGGCTACATCTAATAATCCTATCACGCAAAGGAAATCACCAATGTGGAGCTTCGTGCCCACTGCAACTCCCATTGTTCTCCCCCGGAAAGGATTAGCCCTCCAGGTACTTTTCCCCCTATAAATAGTCCAGGCTTTTGAGCATTTCTTTGGATTGCTCCCGGTTACCCCATCCAACCGTCGCTCCATTTGTTGAGCAATCCCCTCAGCCCTCTCCATGCTGAGGCCCACTTCTTGGCTGCCTTCTTGGACCCAGGCTTCAGGACAAGGTGCAGTATTACCCCAACAACACCCCTTCAATACTCCCTCTGTCCAATCTCCTCTCCTTTTCTTCTTAATAGCTCTTGGGTGCGTGTGTGTGAGAGTGCGTTGGTGCGTGAGACTTACATTTAATAAAATCATTTATCAGACATTTTGTTTGGTTTTTGGCTTGGCCTGACCCCGTAAAAACTGGGTAAAAAGACCCCACTAGGTTACCCTGCCTCTTGCTTTGCTATTGCTGGTGCTCTAGCTAGTTTCCATTCCCCATCACAGGGAGCACATTGAGCTGTCCCCCAAGGGACCCCAGAAATCAGGGTAACACAATAACAAACAACATAGGAAATTTGGAGTGCTGGACCAAGCTGACATCCTGACATCCATTCATCTGTTTGATATTTTGAAGATGTCTTCAGGAACCACGGACAGCTTTGGAGCAATTTCTCTCTCTCGAGCCACTGCAAACTCCTAAAAGAGTCTATCAACTACAATGATCCTTAGGTCTGTGAATGTTCTCAATCAGTCAGTTGGTTGGTCAGTCGGTCATTAGTCTAGCAGCAAATAATTGCTCATATGGATATTCAATAGCTATTCTTATGCTGATCAGTTTACTGTTACAGAGACAAGCATGCTCTCTGGATTGTCACCTTCCACTCTGAAGCCAAATTCTGGGAGTTAACTTCTTACACTTTTATGCTCACCAGAAGACTATAAGAATGTCAGGCTCGGATCCTGTGGGGAATATAAATCCCACCCTTTGATCTTTGTCCTTTCTCTTCATTTTTAGAAGATGCTCTTGGCCAGAAAGTATTTGTTCTATAGCCCTGAGCCACTGCTGTTTTTTTTTCCCTCCTAGGTAGAAGAAAACTGATGGAAATGCACATTTGTTTAATTATTTGTTAATGTATTGAATGTATTATAACACTAATCAAAAATGAACAGTCAAAAGAGACTTTAAGGAGTCATGCTTTCCATACACTTTCTTATTGTTTATTCGCTTAAGGTGAGTTCGTGACATGAGAAGACCTGGAGGTCAAGTAAAGAACCATTCCCTTGAGCCATGACTGACAGAGTAGGTCACACTAGTTTCACATCTTTCACACTTGCTACATTTATGCCTGAGGCAGTAGCATGTTGAGGCCCCATTCAGAGGCTGATTTGAGTTGTATGAAAGTATATTTAGTCTGTTACAGCCTTCCGTTCTCTCACTGTCTCTCATCCTAGTCTCCTCCTTAATGCATTTAACATTTATGGGAAAATGCTGTTTCAGAAGACAGGAGTTCAAAACCTTCCAGCTTCTCACAGACCCATTCTCCCTTGAGTTCTAGAACATCTCAAAGAGATTCATCCTTCCTTAACTGTTCATAAAACAAGACCTGTAGCTCAAAATCTTCCGTGGATTTCTTTTTCTTTGGACCCTGGAAGTGGAAAAAGTGACGTGTATACTAACCTTTCTTGTAAATCTGGAGAAGCTTGTTATATTTTTAAGGGTGACAATGAATAATATATAAGGAAATATAAACACACAATGAAACCAGTCTACACAGCATAATTCTTCATGCAACTAAGCATCCTTTCACACAGCACAATTATAGCACTATGATTCTACTTGAACGGCTGCATCCTGTGGAATGTTGTTATTCGTAGTTTAATGAGACAATATTGTTCTCTGGCTGAGAATTCTAAATAACCCTCCCTAAACACAAACCCCAAGATTTTATAATATATTGTCATGGCAGTTAAAGTGGGATTGTGGGGACTTAATTCTGAACAAACATGCATAGGATAGAGTACAGCACCTTGGATATACCCTTTAAAGTTCAGACTACAACCAAGGCCCTTTCCACACCTTACCTTTTTCCAGCGCTGGGGTGCAGGGATCGTGTGGGCAGCCTTTGGCGAGAGGCTCTTGTATCCCTGCTGCTTCAGCTCCACACGAGCTGCCTGCTCGTGTGAGAGCCCCGCCTCTTCCTTCCGCAGCGCAGCCTGGGAGTTTCCCAGGCTGTGCTGGGGCAGGAAGCACAACTGGAGCAGCTCTGGAGGCTCTGCATGCCAGGTAAGTGTGTGCGGGGCCTGGGAGCAATGCAGGACCACACACCATTTTTGGCTTCCAGCCAAAATTGAAAAGGTGCGCGATTGGCGCCTGCCCGCCCCTGGAGAGTTGCACGATTGTGAGTGCATCATGCAGATCGCTCCTCACAATCATGTGATGCTCCAGGAGCCCTTTCGCATGGACAATGCCATGCGAAAAGGGCCAAAGAGCTGATTCACCGTCCCACTGCCATGGGGACTACCAGCTTCCATATCCATACATTGATTCACTGCAAATGATTAGTTTTCCACATGGATGCACTGGCTATACAGTGAGATTATAAGAAGATATTACAGTCTGGGGTGTCCAAAACAACAATGGCCAAGATCCTGTGTCAGGCACATAGCCATGATGTCATGGCTAGAATCTGTCTCCCAATATGCAGCTGGGTGGATTTAAAAGTGGGTTTCAGGGGTACTTACAATTGTGGCAATGGTACCATGGTTGTAAATGGATATGGGGAACAGTTATGCCAATGTAAGCCTAGAGCACGGTATCATAACTGATTAACAGGAACCCAGTCTCTACGTCTTTCTGTCAGAAACAGTCCTAGGCTATATATCTTACAATGAAAGACCACTCTAGTCCTGTTCTTTCCACAGGTGCATTTGCTTGTTCAGCCTACTCTAGTATTTTAATTCACATCTTAAACATGAAAGCAAATCAGTAGTTGAATTGAGTACTTGGGTTTGCTGTCCTTGATTTCCCCAAAGCAGCTTTCCTTTAAGGTGTAGCTGGGTGGGGAAGTGATCACTGAAGGAAAAGATATGTGAGACTTTGGTCTTAAAGGAATCTTTTAATCAACTGCGGTAAAACTGAAAACTAAACATTTATTTATTAGAATACTTCCTCCTTCCTTGTATCTAAATATCTCAGGGCGAATGTAACATAAAAGTGATACAACAGATTAAAACAATTTAAAACAATAAAATTCATTTAAATAGACTGAAACCAAATACGAAACACATAAAGAAGTGGAAACAAGTTGGATAAATTAACATGGACCTCCACATCTTTGGGATCAGATCCCTCCCCACATCTGATTGAAGCCTTCTTCACTGACAAGGGACACTTCTCAGGGCTACAAAGCAGAGACAGAGACAGAGTGACCAAGCTTTTAAAGTGTGCTGTGTTTCTGTGCCAGAAATCTCAGCTGCTCACCCGGCGTTCCTCTGCAGCCAGCTAAAAAAGTGAAATAAACGATAGGCCCAAGTGCCTGCGAGATAGGATTGAGCCTCTGCAATAGAAAAGGCTGCAAACACCTGAGAGGTTTAGTAGCTTACATCGCTATTTTTATGACAGCATAGTAAATATCTTCAAAACCTTCCTCCCACTCTCCCTTCTCCCCACTGCCAGTCACCCGTCTCTCCCATCCTTGCAACCACTTGCCTGACAAAGAACGACGGAGACAAAAAGTAGGGCAAGGTAGAAGAGCTGTGTGTGAGAGAGGGAAAGGCGATACCCAATACCCATAAAAAATTTGTTTTTAATTCCCTGGCTATCGCAGATAGTGGCTGCTGCTAGCATTTAAGATAAGATTAGTTGGTGTTGCGCTATCAGCACCTCCACATGTTCCCTGCAGGGACTCCTTCTGACAGGCTGAAGCTGGAGGCATGTCTGCGGATTAACACGAGCTAATGATTATACACTAAAGCTTTGGAACTGTCGGACTAATAGGATTAAGCAATGCCAGATGCAGGTCCCCGTTCAGGTTAAAAATGCACTTTTTACATTACAAAGTCAGACAGATCCCTTTGAACATGCAATGAATATGGATGTTTTCAATTATCACAGTCTTCCAGGGCTATACGATATGGTAAATTAATCCCTTTAGAACATCGGAAACAGGACAAAATAGCCTTCTTGAAGCTGAAATCCCTCGTTTTAGATTTTCTTTCATGGGGATAAGCAGTGGTGCACCACACATAATTAATCTTATTACAAACAGAGAGAGAAAAGAGAAATAAAAAAAAAAGAGTGAGGGAAAGAGAGAAAGAAATGACCAAAAATTGTTTAAATATTTGTAGGGGGAGGAATCCTAATAGGGTGTTGGGGGCAGAGTTTTAAATCAACATCTCTTAATTAATTTCCAGAAAAGTTTATTTTTACATGAGCATACTATGCAACAAAACTCAGACTTTAAAAAAACACATCAGCCAGAAGACCACCAGTCATTACTATGCTTGTATATCAATAAGGAATAATAATTCTGAGGAAGAAAAACTTTGGCTGGAAATGAAACAACTTTCACATATTTGTTTGTGCTAATTTCATGCAAACAAAGTCTACTGTTGCCAAAAGGTTCAGAAGTTTTCATCATGGACTTAATCAGCCAATGAATTCTGCAGGTCAAGTCATCTTATATTTCCTCTGGTTTCATTACTGCTTCTGGTTAAGAAATAATTTAAAGCTATTTTAAAGTAAAACTGTTAGAGCTGGAAACGGTAATGCATTTAATGAGTGTGAGAGTTAGGGGCACAAGTCTGAATTTGTTCTGGTGTGTTACAGTAATGATATGGAAAAAAAATTAAACATGGCCTTTCCTAATTCCTTCACATTACTAATGAGGCAAATTAACCCCATCGCTACAATCAACAATTTTGGCAGCTTAGTTACGAGTCTGATGTTATCATCAAAGTATACCTTTGGGAAAATGATGTCCATAATACCACATTCTTTTGTCACCCTGATCATCACTGTGGCTGTTGTCTCATATGCTTTGTTTACAATAGTAGATTAACATGGAAAAAATAGTAGGGTCAGTGGATATGGAAGTGGAACAAACTCATCAGTGAGAAGATCTAAAAATGTTAATTGCTTTGTTCATTTGGGGAAAAAACCCTAAAGTGTCAAATCATGCTGCACTTTCAGAAAGAGGACATTTTCTGTAGGGGTTACAACAAGCAATACATGAATATGTGCAAGATGGTGGCATTTGTCTACTTAGTCATACCAAACATAACTGGCGCAATACGGAGAAATTAACTTTTAATACATCTCGGTATGGATTACAAAAATGATAAAAAATTTTGATACAATAAAATGTTTATCATTTTTGTAATTCATACCGAGATGTATTACAAGTTAATTTCTCTTTACTGCACCGGTATGTTTGGTATGACTAAGCAGACAAATGCTACCATCTTGCACAATTATGCATACAGAAATCATGAACATTTTAGATCAGATATACAGGCCAACTAATTATGGATTTTGACAGCAGCTCTGTTACATGTTGTCAGTAGGCTTTTCTTCTGCAGACACAGCTACTGTGAATGGGGTAGGGGTTGGGTCTTCTTTCCATATAGGATTGTCCATTCCATGAGAGGGAAATGAATCAGTGGAACTACTCCTCAAAAGACATATTCAGTTTAATTCACTGGAGTCCAATCCAAAAAGGAGTACTGCAAAGCAGATGTGATACAGATGTGCCTACTGATCTGTATCTTCATAGACTGCGTTTGTGATGCTTCTGTCTTCCCTACAACAGAATTTGACCCAGATTTCAGACTGGTGGCAAGAATGTGGTAAAATGTCTTTAATTCCTTGAAGGGTTGCTAGAGTGCTAAAGACAACTAACTCCACCCATAAGATGTGCTTCTTGAGAACCTGAGAAAAGTCTGAGAGACTGAGTTGGTTTGCCTAGATACCCTGTCTAATTTCTTAGCCCTGTTAATCTCATGGTGTTTAAAGAGCTATGAGATGACAGAATTTTTACAAAAGCAGGCTCTATGTGGATCTCATGATGAGGTGACTTAAACAAAAATTACCTTTTCATAGCAGGAAAAACAGTGAAGTACAATGAGGTAAGTTTAAGAGAGCAGCACAGCATAATTGTTTCAATCATTATTCTTTCTTATGTAGTATAATCTAATGAACATACTCTGCTCTGATCTCCTTTGTCTAATCTTAGCTAAGATTACTCCTAACATAACAGGGCTGTTAATAAACACGATAATGATTGCACTGAATTTTCAGATTTGAAAAGATAGGCTGAGAAGTAAAGTTGGAAACAGGAAAACAGGTCCAAAAGACAGAATGGAGAATTCTCAGGGTTGCCCCTTCATAACCTTATACTGCAGGAAAAGTACTGGCAACCAATGAAAATAGTACTGGTTTTTTGTTTATTTTTGAAGAAAATTGAAGGAAAGAAATTAGAGCACAATCTTATTCATAGTTACTTAGAAGTAAATAGTGTTTAAGTTTGCAATCTCAATTACCTTTTCATTTTTAAGAAACATTCTCTGGCATGCAATTTATCTTCATATTGTGTAAAATAGTTATTTTCACAGTTAAAACGTACTACCTTGCAATGAAACTTTTCTGCTTTAATGCCCCATCCAGGCTGAAGTTCTGACATCTTGAATGTCAACAACTGGAATTTTAATCACCAAATACACTTTTTAAAAAAGATACACAGATACTTTAAAGGTAAAGCTATTATTTTGGCCCAGCAGAGGGAGCCCTATTATTTCATGCATGTAGAAGTCTCACTAAGACTCAAATGGAAAATTAACAAAAATGGATATAAGGCTTTGGTATTTTGGAGTTCAACTTCCTATTTAACCAAGGCATTCAAGTGTATATTTGATTTTTTTTTAAAAAAAAGGTCAGAAGAGAAACGGAACAGCATGTCTAAATTGAGATCTTTGGTCTCAGATGGCTTTAAAGGACTGTGAATTGAACACTGTTGCATAATAAGGTGATAGCTGGGAATATTTAATCAGAGACAGGATAGATTTAAATCACAAATTGTGATTTTACATCCCTTCGATTGCAAATTTTGAGATACCAGAGGTGTAGCACTGCACTCTGATACCATTTTAACTATCTTGGCTCCATCTCAGGGAAACCTCATATTTATACTTTGGAGAAGTGCTTAGAATGATCTAGCAGAGAATTCTCAGTATCTCACCTCACTACAGATCTCACGATAACAAAAAATGATGCAGAAATAGCATTTGCAATGTTATCAAACTGCTAAAAACAGTGCAATATGGATATACCTCAGATGTGTGGTTCTCTATACACATGTCCCTCACCTAATTGACAAGTTAAGGACCAGAAAACTGTAAAAAAAATGGCTGAAATGAGGAACTCAGTCTTTAAGATGATTGAAGTGTTGGTAAGACTGCTATGAACTCTGGAAATTGGCACACAGGGTTAGAATGCATGGGATAAGAGAAGAGGAGAAGTGAGGAATGAATGGAGCAGGCAGGAAAAGGAAAAGAAAACTTGCAACTGAATTGTGCCTGCACAAAGCTTACCCCATTTTCTTTGAGGACATTTCTGATTGGATGAGGTTTTGAAAGGGGTGAGATGGATGGAGTAGACGCGGGAAGTAGTGCTGTTACTGTCAAAAAAGCAGATCATCGAAAGGCAGACCATCAAAAAGTGGGAGGTACCTGTCTATAAACTCACATTGTACCCCACAATTTGGCTCTTGTGAGTCCCTCCATATAACTTCACCCAAATCAAGGAAGATAACATCATTAGAGCTGATGATGTTAATCAGTATGCAAATAAGACAGAATGGACAGAAGTTCAAGGTATAATGAAAATAGTGTGATGCAAACCAGCTTTCTTTGATCTAGTGCCATGAAATTGTGCTAGGCTATCGTTTTCCCCACCCCAGTTGCAGGAGAGAGAAGTTTTAGTTCAGTATACCTATACCACACCAGGGCCATTTCCACACAAGACTCTTATAGCACGATGATTCCACTTTCAACCTCCTATGGAATCCTGGGGTTTGCAGTTCCGGGAGGGGCCAGGTGGCCCTTCCCAAAACTGCAAACCCCAGGATTCCATAGGAGGTTGAAAGTGGAATCATCGTGCTATGAGAGTGTCGTGCGGAAATGTTGCAGAACAGGGAAGGCTACGATGAGTGAATTGAAAAATCAGACTGTGATAGTGCCCTAATAAGCAATATCTGACCACATGGCATAGCCTTCTCTACTCCACTCCTACTATAGCACTCGCCAGTGCTTAAAATAAATTGAACATCTTTCCTTATCTTTCTCCTGTCCTGCCCAGAAATACATTATGATGAGCATAATTAGAATTATTGCTATGGGTTGATGCAGAACAAAGCTTGGAAAAGTCACTTTTATACTATGACTCTCAGATTCCCCCAGCCAGCCTGAGAATGTAGGCAAAAATACATGGAGGGTCTCTTGCCCTGTGTGGCACTATGACTTCCTCTAGACATCTGATGGGAAGGAGGAAACTTTCTTTAAATATCAGATGGGGAGAATTATAAATTGGTGTACCTTTTGCTCTGTCTGTATAA
Organism: Cyclura pinguis; assembly: GCA_030412105.1. Classification (NCBI taxonomy): domain Eukaryota; kingdom Metazoa; phylum Chordata; class Lepidosauria; order Squamata; family Iguanidae; genus Cyclura; species Cyclura pinguis. The sequence continues at coordinate 269,559,658 of CM059600.1, read as the reverse complement.
ATGTATTAGTAAACATGTATATCACAGAAATGTCATTAGGTCTCTCGATGCTTGCAAAGAAACTTTATCCTGGGTAAATGCTAGGCCTCTGAAAATGCTTGCCTTGTAGAAATGAGGTACAAAGAATTTGATGAAATTCACTCACACACACACACACACACACACACACGTCTCAATAGAGATAATGTAAACAAGCCTGCTACAGAGAGTTGTATGTATGAAACTAAGCATGGGAATGGTCATTTCAATCACCCTTTCCAAAAGGGTACAGAACCCTTTATTCAAAACAGAGATATGGAAACTCACTATGGCTACTCAGTTCAACTAAGGTAGCAGTGGACAACTTCTGGGGCATATGACGGGGGCTAAGGAGCCATATTGGAGGGCTGTCCTCTGTTGCACCCCATGGTCACTAATTTTTTTTTCACTAGAAGCCCTCTATGGCCTCTAGGAACCTATGGAGGCAATTACACCAAGTCTTCCCCCAACTGTTCCTTAAGCCTGCTCTTTTACCATCTTTGAACTACTGTGTGAATGCTCCTTCACAGCAATTATTGTAGAATCAGAGAACATCAAACAGACTGGTGGTTTATACATTTCTCTGACTCTAATTCTTTCACCTTTTATCTAAATTCTGCACCTAGAATCTCAGAATCTTATTATCTAATGAAATGTAACGTAGTGAATCTAATCAAATAGGGTGTTTATGAATGTTCACACCACACTAAACTGGTTAGGCCACAATCCAGAGAGGTCAGGATGCTTAACTATATTTGTGCTGGATTGTGATTCTGTGGTAGCCCGGAGTCCATTCACATGCATACTTCCTTACAGAGTCTGTGGTTTGTTGACAGCCTCAATAAAAGGGTTGCATGGTAGCCATCAATATGTTCCTAGTATTGATGTCATCCCTGAAGCATCTGGCCTATCTGACACGGCATGAATTGTGCAAGCTTTCTCATATAATATTCACTTCTGAAGAAGCTGAACACTTAAAAAAACAAAGCAAAACAAAATGGGGCTACTCAAAGTGCTGGTCTGTAGAAAGGCCTAGTTCACAAATCACTGGTTGCCCGTCTGTGGCAAATGTCTGGTGGGGAGGAATCCAAATACAATAATAATAATATGATGCAAATATCATACTGGTCCCTGGGTCTTTGGGAATAAAAGTTGTTAGTCTGATACATGAGATAAGTTTGAGAAATGCTACTTTAAATAGTACTGGAGCATTTCTAACCAGAACAGCTTAAAGAGGGTGAATGGATGGAAAGAAGGAATTCTGGGAGCTCAGGCAGCATGACAGTTTCTTTCCCTTCTGTATGCTTGCAAACACCACACACCAGTCTTGTAGCGTTTCAGTTCAGTAACCAAGAAAAACAAAAGCCACCTATTGTGCATTTACCAGCAACATGTAGTTCACCTGAGAGTTCACCAGCAACATGCCGTGCCGAGACCTAATTTCTAAAGTGCAGGGGATGCTTTGAGGGAGTGCAAAATGAACAGGTGCTATGGAGAACTGAAGAGGAAACACATTGAATAGATTATTGTATTTTGTCTTATCTCTATACTGTTGACCACTGGCTTTCAATACAGCATATAAAGTTAAAGAATTCTTGTGTGATCAGGTATAAGGACAATTCCAGATTCCCCAGAAGGAGGAATGTTGTATCTGCCTGTCATATACCTGTCAGAGATAAGAGGGTTGTCAGTAAACGCAGGAGGAACCTTAATGGAGCACCATAAGTGCAGTTGATATAAACAAAAGGTCATTTCCACATGATGTTGTAGTCCTGCTGTGGGAACAGGATGTCAGCGTTCCGTGCGCTGTGCTTCTGTACACCATTGTCATGGTCTTGCCATCCTGTCCCCATGCATCACTTTTGTGGGATATTTGTTTAATGGATTAAATCCAATAAGTGTCTGCAATCACTCAATGCTCCTGTACTTATCTGCCATGCAGAAGGTCAGGAAGCATGATGGCAGCACTTTCTTCCCCAGCACAGCATGAGAAAGGCCTGGCTGCACTGCAGAGGGCAGATGTGTGTTCCTCACGCTCCCTTCCCCAGAGAACCAGTAGGCTGCAGAGGGGAGCGTTCCTGTTGTACTCCCTTCCTGGCAACAGCACTGTCAGGATTGCAATAGGACGATACAGGAGAACGTCGTAGTGCAGAAATGGTGAAAGATGTAGATCCAGAATTTATAAGCTAAGGCCTTTGTCTTGATGGAGTGTCTTTTCAGCTCATATTTGAATTTCTCAGATCTCAAGTTCTCTTTGCTCCATTTTTAAAGAAATTTGAATTTTGGTAGTAATTGTAGTAAAAGAAAGAAAACAATAAAAAAATTCACCCATTCCTAGACTGACCTTTCAATATGCAGTCTTCTTATAGTCACCAATACTGTAGTCTTTGAATTACAACTGTTCACTTAACAGTGCTGGAACTAAATTGCTATAAGATAAAGCATTCAATTGTTGTGGGCACAACACACGTGGAAGGAAAAAACACTTTTCTTCTTATGGTCTGATTAAAGAATGTGCTTATTGGTTTTAAGCAGTAGAATGCAACAGGTTATTGCTATAAGGGATGCATGTAACACCTGGCTCTTCAATAACATTGATGAACACAACAGCAACCCTTCATATGGACAAAACTGTTTGCAGTTGAACTTGAAATGCATTAAGGCCCTTTTTGCATGCCCTTTCCCATGCGAAATGGCCACAGGAGCAATGCAGGGTCACGACGATGGCTCCACATGGTGTCCTTGCAATCACACGTCTCTCCCGTAGTGGTCATGGAGCAATCACGCAGTATATCATTTTCGGCTCGTTGCTGAAAATGATGCACAATTGCACATCGCTCCCACATCCCTCCTGCATTTACTGTCTGTGCGGAATGTCAGGAAGCATGGTCATTGCACTTCCTCCCCAAGCGCAGCCTGGGAAAGTACCTGGCTGAGCTGCGGAAGGAAGGGGCAAAGCTATCGTGTTTCCTTCCATCCAGCACGGAGCTGGTGCGGAGGGAAGCGCAGGGGATGCAATTCCCTCCTGGAGGAGGCTTTTCGCGCGATCCCCGTGCAAAGCCAGCAGCATCAGGTAAGCTGCAAAAAGGGCCTAAAAGAATAAAGGTCAAACTCTATTACATTAAATATGAACCATGTAGCTCTGCCATTTTCTTTCCTGTATAGAAAAAGGACCTCTTTCTCACTTTAATTGGTGTATGCAGAGCGATTATTCTTGAGAGAGAAGACTTAAGGCCTCTCTGTGCATATTTGAGTTTCAATCTGGACCTCCTGTCCCTGTGTCTGAGGCCCTTTTCGGACGGCAGTTTGCAAGCGAACGGGCCCCTTGAGCGTTGCGTAAATGTGAGGAGTGGTCTGCATGATGCACTCCCATTTCCACCACGCTCAAGGCCCTCACGTGCAGCAAATGCGCCTTTTTTTATTTTCAGCTTTTAGCCGAAAATGACCCGCGCTTGCGCAACGTTTACGGGCCTGCCGTGCGGAGCCTCTGGAGCCGGGCTGGTCACGCGTCCTCTCCTCAGTGCAGCCTCCAACTCCCAGGCTGCACTGCGGAAGGAAGGGGCGGGGCATGGGTGGGGCTCTCGTGCGAGCAGGAAGGAGCTGTGGAGGCCAAGCAGCAGGGAAGCGGCAGCGTTCCTTCCAAGGCTTCTCGCACGAGGACCCCAACCCAGCAGCGTTAAAAGGTGAGATGCGGAAAGGGCCTTATAAGTAAGAGAAAAGAGCATGTGAAGATACTTATCTGTGTATGTAATGTTACATATAGACTGACCTTTAAAAAATTATTTTCAATTCCATAGCAGTTTATTTTTGTAATAATCTGGCAGCTTCATAATTGATTCAAAGATGCTAGCCATTTTATGTCCTTAAGTGACCCAGTAAAACTCTTCAAAGAACCAATTTTCAAAATTATTCAACTGGATAAGAAGAGGAATTCACTTGTCTTATGTCAAAGTCCCTCTTCGATTCTTTTTCTATGCAGAATCAATTGGGACACTGGGGTGGGGGAGAAGAGTGAATTTAAGGAGTAGTAGAGAATATTTGCTGAGCACTTATTGGCTCTGTTTGCTCTAGTCTTATATGCATGATTCTCACATTCTTATAGTTCCCCTCTATTTTTCCAGCATGGCCATGAAGAGTAGATAGGACCCATGCACCTATATTGTCAACTAACCACAGTTTCTCTTTATTCCCAAACCAGCAGCTGTTGTTAATCTTAACTGATTTCATTAATCAAGCTAGGAATCATTACCTGTGGCTTGATGCTGTGTTTCATTAAATAAGAATCAGCACTAAACAGTTTATCCAGGTTTACATATAACACAATCAAATATTTCTCTGGCACAATCTAAGTTACAATGATTTTTTTTTTAAAAAAACATGAGGTCACATAAAGTCAAAAGAGTTCTACTTGTGCTCAACTGGTATAACTCAGAGAAGATTGGATCATGTGCTGTAGACTGATTTAATTTAAATTCTGCTTTTCTCCCCAAATTGGTCTTTTCCATCAAGCGTAAGTTTTTTTATGAATAAAGAAATGTTGTTCATATTAGCAAGGACTAAACAAAGCTACTAGTATGGTGTTGTTGTTAGAATGTTGGACTAGGCCCTTTTCGCACCTTACCTTTTACCAGTGCTGGGCTGCTCGGCTCGCACACGAAGGCTTGGGAGGAACGCTGCTGCTTCAGGCCTGCAGCTGCTTCCTTGTCGCACGAGCGCCCTGCCTCTTCCATTCGCAGTGGAGCCTGGGACCTCACAGGCTACACTGAGGAGAGGACGTGTGACTGGCCCAGCTCCCAAGGCTTCACATGCCAGGTAAGTGCGCGCGGGGCCCAGGAGCATTGCACGACGGCACACCATTTTCGGCTTTAAGCTGAAAATGAAAAGATGTGTGCCTGCTCTGCGTCCGGCCCTTGAGCGTCGCGTAAATGTGCGTGCATTATGCAGACCACTCCTCACGTTTACGCGATGCTCAAGGGGCCCTCTTGCTTCCAAAATGCTGTGCGAAAAGGGCCTAAGACTTGGAAGGTCCAAATTTTCTAATTCCTCACCCACAACAGCAAACTCATTGGGTGATCATCGTCAAGTCCTTCTCTCTCATCCTGACCAGTTTACAGTGTTGTTGGTAGAATAAAGCAGAGCAGAAGAGAGTCAAATATGCTAACTTGAGCCAGTTGGAGGAAAGGGAGGATATATAGCCAGTATTCTGAATAAGCTTCTACTGTATCAACCTCTACTGGTGCAACACTCCCCCCCAACCTGATGCACGAGTTATTCACCTGTGCTCTGATCATCAGCAGAAGGGGTCTCCTTCTCCCCATGCTTCCGATGCCTGGTAAAGTATGGTGGGAAGGAATTGCAATTGTAGCAACAGTGTCACAATCATGACTAGGTGGTAGTTGTGAATGTGGAACCATTATCTAGATACACTCACCCAGAATTGTCCTGTATTCGTGAATGCTACTGAGTCACAATGGTGACACTATTGCCACAGTCATAACTCTCTCCCTCCAACCTACTTTACTGAGCATCAGCTGCAAGAGCAAAAGAGGTCCAGTCTGCCAGCAATCAGAACATGCGTGAATGACATTCCTCTCAGGTTTGCAGAGGTCGGACCAGGCAACTTTCCTTACTTAACATAGTTAACATACTTAACATAGAATACTGGCCTATATGAAATAAATAAATAAATAAATAAATAAATAAATAAATAAATAAATAAATGTTATCTGCTCAGTGCAAACTGTGCACTGCTTTAGAACTGCAATATTTTTTTAAAATTTGTACTGCTTTTCTTAAAATTTCCAATGCCTTATCTCAGTAATTATTAAAACAGCCCTATAAAGTCAGTCTGTTTTACTGTCCTTTTATTTTAGATAGTGGACTAAAACTGACAGGTGCCAGCCTTGAATCGGACAATTTAAGTATCAAGACCCACAAACTGTTGGCCCTTTCTGCTCCTCTAAAAAAGACTTGGGGGCTTGTTTGTATTCAAGTATCACAACGTACCAGGAAGAAGTCTTAGAAACCCAATATGACTTTCTTACAGATTATGAACAGGAGAGTCAAGCATGCAGTGTTAATGCTCACTCTGCTCTAACATTCGCCAGCTACAGACACATGTAATGGAGACGTTTAATTAGATATCAGGTGGTAGCTTCTCACTGACCTCAGATAGTTTTCATCCAGTGGCCTAAAAGGTGGAAAGCCTTGTCTCTTATTTCTTCTTACTGAGTCTTCCAATCAGTTGACCAAACAGCTGTTGTGTCAACGATTAGTAAGCACAGCAAATACTTTGGGTTATGGTTTTAGGAGTTGTAACTGCTACCCATGGGGAGGGTCGAGAAATAGTCCAGCAAGCAAACATTCTTCTAATAATACTAGTAGGCCATGTACTCTAGCTAACAGGGTTTAGAGCTTAGTGCTGAAAGACATGGGCCCCAATTTTTCTTTTTCATGTGGCATTGGCCAGATGGTGTTTTACACACTGAAACTATTTCAAATATGCCAGAATCATACCTGAATCAATTTTCCTGCAGGGGGAAAAGCAGTGTTGGAGAGAAGAAAGGTTTCTGAGTGCAGGAATAGCTGGAGAAGAACTGGGGGTATAACTATGGGGCAGGGAGGGAAATGGGGTGTTGTCCTTCCAAATGAGAATTTCTGTCCCCCCAATGAAATTTCCCTTCAGTGCCCAACTTTCCAGCACTGCAGTGAGTGAGACATTGAAAATCATTAATACCTAGAACCCTTCTTTTTGCTGAGCACATATTCCCTGCCTCTTTTCTTTGGCTGCCTAAGAGGTATTTCTAAATGCTCAACTACAATGCCAGAAATTTGGGGGCTGAAGGAACAATTTCCTGGGGAGTCAGAATGCTATTTTTCCCCCCAGGGGATGAGGTTGGTGTTGTAATTTGTTCCCCTCTCCTAGCTATGCCCCTGGAGCTGCTTGAAGAGGGTGCCTCCGCTAAAATCTCTTGATATTACTTTTAAAAAAAAGTCAGGGGAAAAGACAAATACAATTGCTTGTCAGTCTAGATTCAGCTTCAGAATAGAAAATTAGAGTGCCTCACTTTGCAGGGATGTTGTGAAGAAGAAAATGGGATAAGAACAGGGGGAAAATACTAGTGGGCAAATTGATTTAAAGGCCTTTAGAAAGTATGAGCCTCGGCAGTACTTCATTAGAATGATTATGCTTTCCTTCCACCAAATAATTAATTCATTACTGTGTAGTGACATTGTGGTGTTTCACACAGTTAGCGCAGAATCCGTCCACACTCAACTGTCAAACAGCACTCGACCTAATGCCCAATTTTCTGACAAATTAGGTACTCCTCATCAAATCTATTATTAAATAAATATGAAGCAGCTGCTACAACTCTCATTGTACAATAGCTTCTAGAACTGTTCAAGTCCACCCTCTTTTCCACAGCCTCCCTATAGTTTTATTCAATTGATTAACTCCAGCCAGTTTTATCACTAAACTACTCATTTAATTTAGCAATCCACTAAAGCCTCCATTAAAATGCACCATGTGTCCCCCTTCTTGGGCCTTTAATAATTACCCACGTCTACTGTGTCTTCTAATCTCTTTCTTAATGAGCATCCCAAGCCCTTAATAATTTAAAAGGATGTCAAGACAAGTCTCAATTAAAGAGATTTTTTTTTCAGAAGCACATGCAATAGCAAGTGTTAAGCCAATAGAAGAGAACAACAATGATCATTTTAATTTTTTTTAAAAAAGTATTTATTTATTAATTTCAACATAAACAGTCTAATTTGCAACCAAAATAAAATACATTCAGAAAAAGAAAAAAGAAGAAAGAAAAGGAAAAAAACCCCTAAAAACTAAAACTACAATATTAAAATATTGAACACTAACTTACTGAAACACAAAAGGGTTTTTGATCCCACAAGTCAAACTGTAATGGAAAAAAAAAGAAAAAGAAAAATACACTATTCTCCTGTTAAAGATCTAGTAATCATAGCTACAGTGCAATAGCACTGTTAGTTTTCTTAAAGTCCATAAATGGTTACCGATCTTTCAAAAAATCTTTGATCGCCTTATCCTTTAAAACTCATGTTAGTTTAGCAATTAAGGCTAACACAACAACCTTAACAATCCAGTCTTCCAGGCTTGAGCAAACAATGTTCTTGTTGCTCTTATATCAAAAAAGTAATCCATATTACTATCCAATTCTTTATCCATAATACCTATCAAAAACATTTCTGGTGACTTCACAAAATCCACAATTTAAAAGTTTTTGGATTGACATATAAATCTTAGATCAATAATTTTTTACCTTCTTACAAGTCCACAGCATAGGGAAAAAGGAGTGAGGGGAACAATGATAATTTTTAGAAGAGAAAAACAACAACAACAAATGGGTTGCAAAGTGTATTGGGATTGGGATAGATCTCCAACAACACATATTGAGCCCCCATACTTGGGAATGGGTTTCCTCTCCAGTGAGAAAATCCAATTTGTTTGTCGAGAAAGTTGATAAAGGGGGAAATAAATTTTGTGAAACGTGCAGATCAAAGCACTTAATTGTGGTGCAAATAGTAAGTCTTGAAATTTGAAATATCTGGGCAGGAATCATAGAATCATAGAGTTGAAAGAGACCCCAGGGGCCATCCAGTCCAACCGCCTGCCATGCAGGAACACCCATCAAAGCATTCCCAACAGATGGCTATCCAGCCTCTGCTTAAAAACCTCCAAAGAAGGAGACTCCACTACACTCCGAGGCAGCATATTCCACTGCCAGACAGCTCTGACCATCAGGAAGTTCTTCCTGAGGTTCAAGTGGAATCTCCTTTCCTGCAGCTTGAATCCATTGCTCCTTGTCCTACTCTCTGGAGCAGCAGAGAACAAGTCAGTTCCCTCCCCAACATGACATCCCTTCAAATATTTAGACATGGCTATCATGTCGCCTCTTAACCTTCTCTTCTGCAGACTAAACATACTCAGCTCCCTAAGCGTTCTTCATAGGGCATGGCTTCCAGACCCTTCACCATTTTGGTCGCCCTCCTCTGGACACATTCCAGCTTGTCCATATCCTTCTTGAATTGAGGTGCCCAGAACTGTACACAGTATTCCAAATGAGGCCTAACCAATGCAGAATAGAGTGGCACCATTACCTCCCTCGATCTGGAACCATACTCCTATTGATGCAACCAAGAATCGTGTTGGCTTTCTTGGCTGCTGCATCACACTGCTGACTCATGTTCAGCTTGTGATCTACCAAGACTCTCAGCTCCCTTTCACACGTACTGCTATCCAGCCATGTGTCCCCCATCCTATATTTGTGCATTCCATTTTTTCTAACTAAGTGTAGGACCTGACATTTCTCTCCATTGAAATTCATTTTGTTAGCTTTGGCCCAGCTCTCCAATCTGTCAAGGTCATATTGAAATTTGATCCTGTCCTCTGGTGTATTAGCAACCTCTCCCAATTTGCAAATTTGATCAGCATGCCCTCCACTCCCTCATTCAAGTCATTGATGAAGATGTTGAATAGCACTGGGCCCAAGACAGAACCCTGTGACACCCCACTAGTCACTTCTCTCCAGGATGAAAAGCAGCCATTGGTGATCACCCTTTGGGTTCGGTCAGTCAACCAATTACAAATCCACCTAATGGTAGCCCTGTCCAGCCTGCATTTTACTAGCTTCTTTGCAAGAATGTCATGAGGAAATTTGTCAAAGGCCTTACTGAGGTCAGTATATGCTACATCTACAACATTCCCTTCATCTATCAAGCTTGTAACCCTATCATAAAGAGAGAGAAGATTAGTTTGACATGACTTATTTCTGAGAAATCCATGCTGGCTTCTAGTGATTGTGGCATTGCTTTCTAAGTAATTACAAACTGACTGTTTAATGAAACTGAGTAGGAAAGGAGTGATAGAAAAATAAAGAGAAATATAACAGTGGATAGATGTGTAAGGTAAAACCAAAGAGGAAATATGAGATATAGATAGACAGCAGTGCTGAAGATCTCAAGCACAGATGTTCCACAGTATTTCAGTTGTTATTCTGTGCCTTCAAGTCACTTCCAACTTATGGCAGCCCTAAAGTGAAACTATCATGGGGTTTTCTTGGCATGATTTGTTCAAAACGGTTTTGGAATGGCCTTCCCCTGAGGCTGAGATGGTGTGACTTGCCCAAGAAAATACAGTGAGCTTCCATGGCCAAGAAGGAATTCATACTCTGGTCTTTCAGAACCCTAGTACAACACTCAAACCAATATGGTGGTAGAATGCAAAGATGTAGGCATGTTAGCCTAGACCAGTATGGAAAAGGGTCTCATACCACCTTTGAGACTAACTAAGAGAAAGAAGTTGGTAGCATAAGCTTTCATAGACCTAGCCTGATGCATCTGATGCTTAGACATTTAGATCTCTAACCCTGGGGTTCTTCTTATGAATCTATTGTAATCTTTATTTTCCCCACAGATGACAATTTTAGATAACATGGCTCCCATGCACCAGGCTTGGGGCATATGCAGAGTGCAGAGAAAGGTTTTAGCCCAGTTGGTAGCATAAGATGGTAGCATAAGCATTCATACGCCCTTTCTGCACCACCCATTCAACATGCTAGGGGGACGGGTGAAGGACAGGACCACGATGATGGTTCCACATAATGTCGTTATGGTCCCATCCCTCTCCTGTCCCCAGGAGGCACAATCACAAATTAAATCATTAACAGTGACCCACAATCAGTGACCCACAATCATGCCACTGCTGTGACTTACCTGTCCTGGGTCATTTCCGCACTAGGCTGTTATAGTGCTATTATTCCACTTTCAACATCCTATGGAATCCTGGGGTTTGCAGTTTAGGGAGGGGCTCAAAGGCATTTTTTAATAAATTTTAATAAAATTTTTAAATGCATTATTTTTCATGGTTCAGCAGGCTACTGCACTATGCACATGCCGTCAGCTTAGTGCATGAGAGCCATGTTATCTGAAATTATCCTTGGAGCTGTTGGTGGAAGATTACAATAGAATAACAAGAAAAAGTCCATGTTTAGACATCTAAATGAGTGTCCAATACTCTCTCTTCCCATTTTTCATCTGATACTATTATTGAACAATAAGAAATACTCCCATATTATGAAGTCAGATTATGTCTTGATGCTCACCTGTCTTTTCATCAACTGTATTCAGTAAAGAAAGAAAGAAAGAATAAAACAGATCAGAATATGAGGCAGAGCAAGTTCTTTAAGTTTCAGACTGAGACTCTGAAAGAAAGAAAAAGTCACAATTGCCCCCACTTCTGTCCCAATATGAACTGTGGGAAGGAGCTCTGGAATATTGAAATTGCACCCAACAAAATAGCAACATGGATTATGTGATTACTATAATTAGAAGTCTCAATGTTGCAGATCGTCTAAAAAAGTTACAAATCACTTTATTTTCTTCCGCCAAGCCTGTTCCCTTTTTTTCCTGTCTGCTTCTTCCCATTCCTCTGGTCAACTTTCCAGGTTTCCAGTTATAATTTCCATATTTGCAGATGTTATTGGATAGCAGCATTCACCATGGGTAATTTCCTAAGGTCCCTTCTCAGGTAAGAGGACTGACAGAAAGAGAAATGCAATGGGTTAGCAACTGACCACCTGATTTTCACTTGGGCCCTTTCCACACCCTCCCATTTTGCAAAGTCTTCCCATGGGGATCCCAGCAGTGGCTCTGCCAGGAAAGTGTGAGATGGTGGCACAATCATGAGTCATTGGCAGGGAAAACCTGTCAATGTTTTAACCTGCAATCGCACCATCTGGGGATGGGAGAAGGATGGGATTGCAACGAAATCATGCAGAAGTATTGTCGTGGTTCCAGACTTCTCTTGTTCCTATGACAGGACTGTTCTAGCTACTGTATACTCAGGATGATGTCTGAAAACAGTTGTACCAATTGTTCCCTAAGAGAAATATTCTTGAGATAGGACTTTCTGTCTCCAATATACTAAGTAGGATGATGCCTTTCTCATATATACTCACCCAACAGTAACAGCAACAACATTGAGTTCATTTGAGAAGCAACTGCTTGGGAAGGAATCTTTGTTATTTTTAATATTTTCTCAATATCAATTTGTTTGATTCTAACTCGTGGTCACATAGAAGGAGAAGAAAAATCATCACTCACTGTGAAAATGCGATTGGACCTTTGCTTGTCTGCCCTTGAGCTCCCATTTGTCACACAACATAACTTGCTTTTTGCACCACTGAAGCGCAAATAGTAAATATATTTCACATACAGACTGAAGAATGTACCTTCTCATTCCCCATCTTTCTTCTTTTTTGCTCAGCAAGGATGCTGAAAAGCAGAAACAGTGCAATCTAGGTTTAATCTTTCCAGCATAGAGCTTGGCAAGTTGTATCTAAAAAATGAATTAATTATGCAATACATTAAAAAGACCACTCATAGTAATATGTTCTTGGTAACATTTCCTCTGCCCACTCTGAAACTAGCGACTTGCTATTTGCTCTTCATAATATAACTCATTGCTTTCATTTGTTTAGTTCGGTGGAGGTCAAATCTATCCCTAGAAAAATACAAATATGGCCAAACATTTTGGGGGGAAATCCCTCAAAACACTACCCCAAAGCATTTTAGGGCCCCAAAAATATTGAGAAAAAATAATATGTTACTTGTCACATGAAAATGCTGTTATTACGTGTTACATTTTGCAAAAGAAATATAGTTGTGCCATCGTTATTCCAAGAAATGATACTTAAATCTAATACTGAAATCCAATTCTTCATTTCTCAATAAGAGCAGACCCACTCATTGGAATTTGGATAAGTGTTGGCTTAACAAATTCCCATTGATTCAACACATTCATATTATTCAGTTGGGATTAACAGCTGGATTTAGTATGATGTGCAACACTTTCTTTTTCTGATCTCTGCTCCAAGATATGAGACTTCAAAGGAATAGGCTCAGAATCACCCAAGGGTTGGACTGGGGTTTTTATGTTTATATACACTGAAGGGAACTCATATCGGTTAGCCTAATCTGGGTCATCTCAGTGATACATGAAAGCACTCATGTATTTTCACTTGTATGTATGTGAGGTAAACTTGGAACTATAAAACAGTGTTTGGCTTCATTTAATTGCCATTGCCTGTTAGCTCCTGGCTGTTTCCCATTTTCTTTTGTTGCTGCGTGTAGTTCTTTCTGTTCTGTTCTTTCAGTTTTAAAGTTAATGTTTTTAAACCTTGTGACTGAGCCAATTTGAGCATGCTTTCTTATATTGGAATGGTAGAACATAAGTATTTTCATAAAGATAACATGGAACCCTCTGAGGGCCAGCTGTGGGGAGAGAGTTGCAATTGGCAGGAAGGGGAAGGGTTACATATGCAGTTTCTTCTGCCTTTTTTCCCTTTTGAAATGTATCTCCTTGGAAAGCCGCTTTTCCTCACAAGAAGTATATCATAGGATGTTGAAAGGATTTCATAGGATGTTGAAAGTGGAATAATAGCAATTATATAACAGTGTAGTGCAGAAAGCCCCTAATTTTTCCAGGTTCTGAAACTGGAACAACACTAGGAGCCCTACTATGACCCAGGGCTCCCTCTTGATAAAGCCTAAGGCTTCTAGTATTATCTTGGGAAGCAGGTTATTTCCATGCTATCTATGCAATGCATGAAGGAGCCTAAAACTGTGGAGTCATAAGAGATTCTGAAACAAATTCTCACTCCCTCTTCATATGGGCTGCTGGTCAGACCAGATCTTTACTGCTGGTTCTACTGGCACCCTACCTTGACTAAGAAGTACAGGTGGCAGCTGTACATTATTCCCGAACCTGGCTCCCTCCCCATAAAACAGGTAAACCAATCCCAAGAAAAACCCTCAGATTATATTCAATTTGGCAGAGTCCCAAAGTTCCACACCCAGTACAGTCAGAGTACAACTGAATCTTCCTTTAGTTGGGCACGAAGTTACATGAGATGGGTGAGGGTAGGGAGACAGAGAGACAGAGATGTTTTGCGTGTACACACATTTTTGTAGCCTGGTGCGTTGGATAGCTGAGGTTCAGTTACAGGTTTTTGGATTCATGGCAGGTGTTAAGCAAGATACCACAGATGGCTGTGAAAATTTGGATGAAGCAATATGAACAAGGCCCTGCACTCCTAAGTATCCTAAAAACATCAAATTAGTGCATACTTTTAAAAGAAAAGAACAAGAAAAATAAGTCTCTAAGGAAACATTCAAATGTCAAGCTTTAAAGTGATAATTATAAACAATAATGAGAACTTTTTTAATTATGAAAAATACCATGACAGTATGCTTTTAAATTATATATAATGGAAAACAAGGTGAGTCACATAATCATACTCCATTTGACACATAACAATCTTCTTCAGCAGCCGTTCTCCTGCCCCCGTGTCAATTCTGCACAAAGGGGGCAGGCTCCCCTGAGGACGTGAACATGCATCTCATCTTCCACTTTGAAAACCCATCTACGCTCACCCACAAGAACTGCACCTTTTGAAGCCACTTAACTTACTGTAGAACAAGTGCTGGTTAAGAAATCATCAAATATTCATTGAATCTCTCTTAGTATATTTAAGGAACAAGCTAACCAGATTGAAGGCTCCCGCACAGATAGAATATTTATGATAAAACTTCAAATCCCCTCAGATGTTTGTTGTACAGAACCTTGGAGAGGAGGAACTCTGTGTTGTGAATTTACTATAATTTTAATTGCCAGTCTCTTCTTATTATCTCTGGGTGATAACAAATAACCTGAATTCAGTGAAGGCCAACACCAGGCCAGATAGCTCTGGAAAATGAAATTATATTGATTGCCCAGCTGATAACAGGCATCATGATTTAAATGTAAAAAAGAAAGGAGACAGATATTATTGTATTAATTTTGACAATGGCCTGGTCTAGTTTTGCCGGGTTTTCAAAATAGCAATAAAGGGTAGCCAAAATTCCTGGCACACAGGTTTGACAACCAGGAAGTAGCTAATAACAAATCTGTGTTCTGCCTAAATACCAAATGAAAATACATACTTACGGAACCTATCATGGAGTTTTCTGAGGCTCAGAGTGTGTGATGCGTGCAGGATGACCCCGTGGGTTTCTGTGGCTGAGAAGGGAATCGAAACCTGGTCTCCAGGGTCATAGTTTAACACTCAAACCACTACACCATGCTGGCTCCCAGATTTGTTCCCTACAATATTTTTCTGTTGAAGATATTCCCAAAAGGTGTTGCTTCTCTTTCTATGTACCATGTGCTACTTTTTGGCAGATTGTGGAGCAGGGAAATTTCAGCACGAAAATTGTACAGAACAAAGGGCTTCTCACCTCTGGTTTCCTAGATCTGACCTATGACCTACAGGTATTTTTTTAGTGTAGTTTTGTTAAACATAATGGATTCGTTCAAAGATGCACTTAATATAATGTAAAATGTATAACCTTTTACCTTTTTTTAGTAAGGAAAAATTAATCAAATTTGAGTGTTTTGAAATTTGATTTATGTGCCAATTATTTCTTCTACACAAAATACCACTATTTACACAGGACTTTACATGTGTAAAATCCTTCAAATATTAGCTCCTTGATTCTGTCAGAGCCCTGTCAGAGAGATGATGGGTTTTCTATTTTGTGAACTGGCAAATAAGTATGGATCTACCCTACACACCTGTGACAGTTTGACAGAATTCAGCTGCTGTGGCTCCATCCTATGGAATCCTGGCATTTGTAGTTGATGAGGGACTTAGAACTGTCTATTAGAGACCTCTCATGGTACTCTAGTTTAATAGACTGGATGAGAACTCTTTAGCACAACATTCTAAGTACTTCACCAATGTGGTAATAATTATGTAGTGTAGAGATGCTCTAAGGCTCTTCTATTTTCCTAAAGTTTTCCACATTGTCTAGTTCAAAGAACTATTCCATAATAGTCTACTCCATCAGCATAGCACCTCAGAGAAGCAAGGACACAGATCCTAGTATTATCTTGAGGGAACTGTCTCAAAAGTATGCACAGAGGTTAATCTGCCTGTTTTCCATTCTGTGGAATCTTTCCCATTCTAATTAAAATTACTCTTCTTTACATTATCATAATTTTAGATAGCTACCAAGAGGCTTCTTTAGACAATTTTTGTTTCAAAGTGCAATTTAATTTTGTAAAGTATACATAGAAGGACATAGTCTGAGTGCTAGTGTACAGCCCCCACTCACTTCAGCTGCTAATGGCATGTCTCATTTGATTCCAAAGGGACCTCCATGCTCAGAAGTAGTCTGGGAGAAATGGTGGAGCTATGGCAATATGGCAATGGTGAAAATTGGTTGCCTCAGTTTAAGTGAGCAGAAGCACTTTCTGTTATGATAAGTAACCATCAGATACAACCCTGTATTTTTACCACCAAACAGATTTGCTAATTAGTGGCAGGACATTAAGAACAGACATTAATAGACTCTCCAGATGCTCTGTGCTTGTTCAGTACTTCCTAATCTAGAAACTTAAAAAGTAAGTTTCTAGGATTGACTGTGAATTCTTTCTCTCTCTTTTTTTTTAAGTAATATAAAACAAAACAAATGAGCCATTTATGTAAGAAAGATAATGAGGATCCAAATATTTGTTAAATTTTCTTTCATTGGATTAATTTATGATTCATATTTCTGCAGTGAAAAACTGAAAATGTTTAGAATGGCTTGCACGGATCATAGAAAGTTACGAGGAAAAAGAATATGTGGAAGCTGACAGATATAAAATGAGGAGAGTTTTAATCTATCTAAAATTTGGCAGATCTCATGCTCTGCTCAAAGAATATAACAGAATGTTTGAAAGTTTTGTGTCATTTGGGTAGGAAAAACACCAAAGTTACAGGAAGCAGAAGACTGCCTGACCCACTTACTGAAATAAATGGCGGGGAAGGAACCAAACAAGAAAAAGAAAGAAAAAAATTAAAATTATGTCATTTAGACAAGTGGAAAATGAAAGTAATACAATTCAGATAATAGAAAACAAAATGCATGGGCATTTTAGAAGGCAAGCTAATGGAGGAAAAAAGCTGGCATTCTGTTAGACAATAAAAATGTCACACAACCTCATAACTGTTTCAGATTCACACTTACAATTCTGGAACCATTACCACAACTGCATACATCCCTAAAACCCACCTTAAATGCTCGGCAGCCATACAGGTGACAGAGCCCTCTCCTGTTAGTTCAATGAAAAGTTGTAACAGGACCCCACAGAACCCCTATTTCTGCTCTTCATACCATGGCTCACTGGTGGAGATGCATCATTCTTCAGTGCCTCACTCACTAATACTGCAAAAACATGGGCCCTTTCCACAGCTTGTGGAATCCAGTGCAGCATCCAGTGATGATCCTGGCAGCGGCTCTGCCTGGAAGGGAGCACCCCCCACTGCACAGACTGGCTCCCTGTGGAAGGGAACACGATGGCTATGCCTCTTCCTTCTGCAGTGCAGCCGGGTACTTTCCCAGGCTGAGCCAGGGCAAGAAACACAGCCATCGTGCTGCTGGGGCTTCCGCAGAACAGGTAAATGTGGGATAGTGGCATGATTGCAGGTCATTGATGGGGAAAACCCATCAATGATTTAACTCACAATCATGCCTCCTGGGGGTGGGAAAAGGATAGGACTGTGACAATATCACGCAGAACCATTGTCATGGACCTGTCCTTTTCCCATTCCTAAGCCACAGTGGGAGGGTACTGCGGAAAAGGCCATAGAATCAGATGTTGGTGTGATAATATCAGGTTTCACCTCAGGGGCTATGGAGAGAGAAATACAAGAGAGCTAGCATGGTGTGAGAGCGAGTCTGTTGTAGTGGCTTGAGCATTGGACTAAGACCATGGAGATCAGAGTTGAATTCCCTGCTTGGCCATGGAAATCCACTGGGTGACTTTGGATGCATCACACATTCTCAGCCTCAGGAAACCCTGTGATAGGTTCACCATAGAGTTGTCATAAATTGGAAATGACTTAAAGACACACAACAACACAATACAATAGGCAAATAACCTTTAGCACTATTAATATTGAACTATTCCAACTATTTCTCACAACTGAGGATGAATAATTTTCAGATATTTCTTGCCACTGCAGAGAAAACAAGTATTGCTACGCAGTTTTCACTCAGTATTTACAAATCCCAAAGCGTCACTGGAAATTATTCTCTGCAGAAATACAAATAGGGGTTTTGTGTGTGTGTGTGTGTATGTGTAAGAGAGAGAGAGCATTGGGAAAACACTGTTTTTGGCAGGCGCATTTTTTTTGTGCAAGATACTGGTTTTGTACACAATAAACAGCAATCTTGCACAACAAAACCATGAGCCTGTTTTTTGTGCAAGAATCATTTGCATGAGATTTTTTTGAGTAAAGTTTTTGTTGTGCATGATTGCAGTTTCTCTGTGTTGAAAACAGCAATCTTGCGTACACATGTGTATGCTTCCATGTGGCTGCCTGGAAACAGTAATTTTTTGCATAAAACCTCTCAATTTTCTCTCACACAAAAATGTGTATTTATGAACAGAATAATTTCCCAAGCACTTCAAGATATGGAAATAAAGGGCCAAAAACTGCAAAAAAATTCTTGCTACTGCATTATTCTTTGGGAATGGTTTTCCCAAGGCTTGGGAAAGACTTTGTGGGGGAGCAAAAACAAATAATGGCAAATATTCTTTCCATTCCAAGTTGCCAGGCACTCTCCAGTTCCTTCATTCAAAGTGTTAGACTGGAACCAGAAGGTCTGCCATTTAACTGGATATTTATTAGATAGGCACAGTGTGGTTTTGAAAAGAGGCAACCTCTCCAAGCACTGAAGCTTCTGGGATTGAATTTAAGTCAGTTTGCTTTTAACAAACACAAAATCATATTTAATTGACAGATAGATAACATATCACAATGTAACACTCACCAGTTTCTGGAGATGTCATACTACTGTGTGCCAATGGGTATACAACAGTTTAAAGCTCAAACAAATTCTAGCTTTTAAAAGTAAAATAGTATGATATATACTCAACTGTGGGCTCTTCCAAAGTTAAAGAAGCATGAGCTCTTACAATATAACTCTTTTGTTTATGCGAGGTTCTTACCTCCACATTCACTCATTCCATTATTTTGGGAGATGTTTTTTGGATCTCCACTAGGATCCTCCAAAGGTGTGCTTTGTTTTGTTTTGTTTTAACCAAGGCATGATTTGCTGAGGTGATCCTATGAAATGCAAATTTTGTCCTCCCTGATTTTTACCTTTTTTCCTCTTATAGTGTTGCTCAAAAGTGCCATTTCACTGATGTGCCATGACTATTTTTTTTTTAAAGGGAGAGGAGAGAAAGGAGAAGAAAAGAAGACTTTTCGCTGCAATATATCTAATAATTTGAAAGAAACTTACTTAACAGTAGAAACAAAATGTTACACTTCATGCTGGAATTGTTGGAAAATGGGCTGGGACAACAGAAACGTCATTAAAAAAAAAAAAACCTGAGGCCTACAGCAACAAATACTGCAGTGTCCAGCAACCTCGTGGCACATATCCCCCTTACGAAGAAAGAGTGTTCTGATAGCAGACCCAAAATAGGAAAATAAGGAGGCAATGGGGAGGCCGTAAATTTAACTTATTGAGAATTAGTGTGCTGTAATGGTCTGAGCGTTGTGAGTTGCCTATGTCTCTGGGACACCAGGGTTTGAATCCCTGCTTGCACAAGGAAACCCATTGGGTGACCTTGAGAGAGCCATACTCTCTCAGCCTCAGAGAAAGGCAACAGCAAACCTCCTCTTAATAAATCCTGCCAAGAAAATCCTATGATAGGTTCACTTTAGGGTTGCCATAAGTCAGAAACAATCTGAAGGCATACAACAACAACATTTACCTCTTCTGCTTATCTATCTATAGCTATGATTACTGCTGCCTTTGTGTAATATCATGATATCTGTGCCAGCCAATTGCAAGATTGTTATTATTTGCAGATATTTACAATGTCTCAGAAAGCCCAGCATAGCATTGTGGTTTGAGAGCTGGAAGTCAGGATCAAAGCCCTTAGAGATAGTTAGATATTAGCTAAAACAGAAGTTCAAATACACAGTGGGTTGCATCCAGATGATGCCTAGTCCCACATGGTTCTCACTAAAATCAATGGAACTTAGATCATGTCTAATATGTCACACTGATGTCAGTGGAACAAAAGTTAAACTAAGTTAGATTTAACCCAGGGTCACTATGACCGTTTCCGCATGGGGCGAGGGAATTGCCCCGTGCCGCTACTTACTGGATCTTCTGGCTCCCTGGTCCGGTCCAGGCTGCTCCAGAGTAGTGCGTGATCGTCGATCCGCTCTGCTCCAGCATCCAAAATGGCGGCTTCTGGGTCTCGACCAATCACTGAAGCTCGTCAGCCTAAAGCCCACCCTTGGCAGATTGCATGCTCGCATTGGTGTGAACCTGCAAATCTGCACAAGGGAGCAGGCTCGCAGTGGCGCACGCCATGCTTTTGAAAGACCGGAAAAATCAGGTCTTTCAAAAGCACGCTGGAGGAGCACTTGGGGTCGTTCCGGAGCAGACTGAGGTGCGGATCTACAGTAAGTAGTCCGGACCCAGTCTGCTCCAAGGTGCAGACGTCCTCCGTGGACGATGGACTGCACCATTTTTATTATCCCATGTGGAAATGGCATATGTGAGTATAAAAGAAGGGTTTGGTTTTTTTTAATGAAAACTGGGAGGACAGTTGGCTAACCACTCCTTGTCACAAAGTGACATTTTCAGACTCCTATTCTTTTCCATCAGAGAAGAGATCAACACACAATTTTGAATCTCACTTATTCAAACTGTTCTATTTCCCAATATTCCAAGAAAGAGATAATTCTGATGGTTAAATGAGTCCTGGTAGTGCCAACATGAGCCTACATTTGGTGTACACATAGAGGTATTTGGACTCCACATATCTAAGAACCCACTGTTTCCTTGTACCATGCTCCATGCCAACCTTCCAACTGAGCCCTGAGTTGTATGTTTAATCCACATGAAATATGAACTGTTGCACCTCGAAGCAGGGTCTTCACACCAGCAACTTCAAATGTGGGACATTACTCCAGAAGCAGAGAGTTCATCTTCCTTAGAGCTATTGTTGTTTGAAGTTCTTTCTTTGGCCTTTCAAATGTATGTGTGTGCATGTGCCTTGAAATTGCCTGAATTCAAAAATTTAGCATGTGTATGTGTGCATGTGTCTTCAATTCACCTATCAACTTATAGTGACCTCATGAATTTTATAGGGTTTTCTTAGGCAAGGAATACTCAGAAGTGGTTTTTGCCAGTTCTTTCCTATGAAATATAGTCTACAGCATCTGGTATTTGTAGTCAGTCTCCTATCCAAGTGCTAACCATTACTAACTGATAATAATCACAGCTGCCCCTGCTTAGCTTCTAGGATCAGCTGGCATCGGGTGTTTTTAACCACCTTCAAATGTATAGGATTGTATTATAAATCATAGGGATGGGACATGAATCTCACAAATCTCGAATCTTTTGAATCCTTTTTTAAAAAAGGATTTTAAAAGCAAGAAAAAGAAGGATAATCTTGGGCAAGACATACTGTCTCAGCGTTAGCAAAAGCCTAGGCAAAGGCAAACCTCCCTCTGAAGAAATCCGGCCAGGACAATTGTCATAGTTTTGCCTCAGGATCTCCCCAGATTGAAAATGACAAGAAGGCCCTTTCTACACAGGCAGGAAAATGTGGATTAATCCCACATTTTCCTACCTGTGTAAACAGAGCCACATACTACAGTACAGAGATAATCCAGGTCAAAACTGGCTTTTCTTTGCATAGCTCCATATGGCATCCTGGGGTTTGCAATTTGATGATGCACCGGCACACTTTGGCAGAGAAGGCTGTGACACCTTGTAAAACTACAAACCCCAGAATTGTGTATGAAAGAGCTTTGCAAGGGAGCTATGCAAAGGAATCTTTCAGCTGTCCTTGAAATCTCAAGAAGACTGTACGTTTCTCCAGTCAAGCCTTTGGCAGGCCCCAGAGGCACCAATTTTAAAAAATGATTTTTCCTTTCTGCTACATGTGGTTTGTCATGTGGCTCATGAGAAACCATGACAGACATTTTACTTCCCATCCTATTCTAGCTATGGTTTTACAACCAGGCACTGGTCTCATGGAAGGAGGTACACTGGCCTTACATGTGGCAATAACTGGATGAGATTGAGCGACCTTGCCTCTGCTCCACTACTTCTGATAGGCATCAGGCCCACTGACCTCAGCATTGATACATGTCATTGATTTTCAGCATAGAAAATAGTGCTGAACTTAAATATTGAATGTTTAATTTAAATATTAGAATACAACCCCAGATGTAATTTCTGAAATTGTTAGCAAAGGCCATTATTACTCCAAAGGAAAAACTCACCTACTTGCCATCTCCCCTTTTGCATTCCAGTCTCCCAGGTTCTCAGGCGTCCCGGTCTCCAAGAAACTATTTGGTTGGTGGATTCAAAAGATTCAGGATTGCCTATCTTAGCACAGAGATTTGGATTTGCGAATTCGAGGATTCGGTTGGTCCATCCCTAATAAATCATAAATCAAATGCTAACAGTCCAGAAAAAGTTACACAAAACAGGTTAAATCACTCTGTTTTCCTGATATGTACACATTAGCATTTCAGTTTGCAATGTCAAAGAATTTTTGCTGGGTTCGCAGAGAAATTTAAGAAGACGTAAATACTGAAAAGCACCCAATGGAATCCACAGAAAAAGAGGAAGATATATCTCCAAGTGCATAGTGGATGGCTGTTTTTACTTTTTTTTTTTTTTTTGCAAAAAGCCGAATGTGTTTTGTCCTATGTATATATTTCAGTGGTTTTCTTCAGGGGCTGCATAAAAACATAAAAACAAACACAAATGTAAAATTAAACATCAAAAGAAAAAAAGAAAAATCAAAACATACAATTATATAATAATACCTACATATACATAATACATTTTGATTTTTGTATACCGCTTAAAAGAAGAAGGCCATTGAAATATACACACAGGCTGAAAGGAATTAGGCTTTTTTCAAATAAAAAATAAATACGGCCATTCACTGAGCACTTGGAGACATGCCTCCCTCTTTTCCTGCAGAGCAGATTTTGTCAGTGGCAGGGATGGAAAGACTGAAACATAGAAATGTTCAGCAGCTGGTAAATGTCTATGTTTCTAATCAAGTAGCTGGATGACACAATATACTTTGCTATTCTTAACGGGCACAGAGAGCCATACTGAAAGCAGTGTAACAGCATATAGCCCACTACTAAGACTTAAATCAGCCTTAGCATGTTGACAGAACACGCCAGTGGCGTACAGCTTGCTTGTTCTCTCGCTCTCTCTCTTTTTTCTTTCATTTTGGCTCAGGTTCTGGTTCTGCTACGCTGAGGAGATTTCGCGAGAGCCCATCCACATACAGTTGGACTAAGACTGAACAAAGCCCCAGTTACTTGTAAACTGCAAAGCTAAACTGCATTTTGAATAGAGGAAGCACAGAGGGCTTTGAGTTTATAATGTCTCCATAACCCAACTCTTTTTTCTTCCTCTTAGAAAATCAAATTTACATGAACCCACCTTTCTAACCTCTTCTTTGCTCTCTACTCCACCTTCTACAGTATGCTAGAATACCAAACAAAGCAATCAAACTGGCAGATGAGTCAGATTTGCTTATTGTATTCCATTCACATATGTAAAAAAATGCCATTTCTGCTCTCATTATTTATTGATGTCAAAAGGTGCAATTTAAAATTCTGCTCTTTATTTTTTTTTTCTATGACTGTCAGAGAGAGTTCCTCCTCCCACTTTAATGGACCCCCTCAAAAAAATTACAAATTACTTCAAATGCCAAGAAGCTGTATTATGCTAAAAGAAGTCATTAAGGTTTAACATTTTAAACATCTTGTTCTTTTGTTTAGACAAATATATATATATATTTTAACCCCTGAGACCCACATTCTCTTTGCAGTCTATCTAGCACTGCTTGAATGTGAGCTGAGCAGGGATTTTTAAAAAATAATATTTCTGTGTTGAGTACAAATTATTATTTCTTCTAAACAATCCCCTCAGGAGATCATCGGCAGAGATGTTTTCATATGGGGGGCGAAGGGGGGAGGTTGAAGGAAGGGAAAACAAATCTATAGGTTCTGCTGTTTGGAATTTTTAGCTTTTCAAACAGCACAAAACCCCCTACATTTCGTCAAGCTTTGTTAGAAAATGTGAGAGATTGCATGTGAGAAATTGAGGGGAAATGTTAGCAGTCTTTAAATAAAAAATACAAATTTGACCAACATTCATGCACACAATCACTGCGTTTTTCTCACACTGACAGTAGTGCTCGCCTTGGTTCTTCCTCATTCTCTAACCTTCCCCTGTACAGGCTTTCCCCACTTATCTGACATCATGTTAGAGATTGGATCATTGTCAGAAAACAGAATTCATTAAAAGGCAGAACCTATTTACTCTACCGTAGGGAGCATGAAGAACTTATGGAGGCTCACTTAGGACTGAGTATGTCTGTGCTGTTTGCAAAGTCTCTTTGCTGGCTTGGCATCATTTTCCCTCTCTCGGCTGGATTTGCAAGCAGCACACATACGCAAGTGGTTCCAGGTGAGAAGAACTGATGAAAGAGCAGAACTCCTGTCAAATTAATGAAACTTATCATTAATTCAAAAGTGTCAAAGAAAAAGTGTCAGATAATAGGATATCAAAAGGTTGAGGCTTCCTGTACAGATAAATGAACAGAGATCCTTCCTAGTGAACCTTACACACATATATAGAATCAATTTCTATGACCCTTTCACACTACAAAATTATAGCACTATGATTCTATTTTAATTGTTGTGGTTCCACTCTGTGGCAATTTGGGATTTGTAGTGTATGGCAGGGTATTTAGAATTATCAGTCAGAGAGTTCTAATGCTTCACCAGGTACAGACCCTAGGATTCCATGGACTGTAGCCATGGCAATTAAAATTGAATCAGAGCGTTATAACTATGTAGTGTGAAAAGATCCCAACTCTTTCTTTAAAAAAAAAAACCCGCCAGAGATCTTTCTATTGAATATGTTGCATCAAGTAGACAAAGCTTACAAGAAGCATTGGAAAGCGTATTATATATGGTGACAGCCGCAAGGGTAACATATGCTAAATATTGGAAAAATCATGCAGTACCAGAGATGGAAGAATGGCTGATGAAATTATTAGAATATGTAACATTGGATGACTTAACTCGCACCATAAAATGAGAGAAGCAGGGGAAAAAAGAAAGAGAAATGGCATTAGTAAAGAAATATGTTGAAAATAACTGGACTCGACTATGCCAAGAACATAATGAAGAAGAACGTCATGGAGAAGCTGGGAGTGACAATGACCAATTGTAGACAAACAATCACGAGTATTGCTTTGAACAAGGCAAGTCAGCATGAATAGTAAATTTAAGGAGTTATCGTTAAAAAGAATAGAAAAATATCCAAACAAGAGAAGGTAGGAAGTTGAAAATATGTTAAGTAATAAAGAGAAGGATCACTTTAGATAAAGGTAAAGGGAATCAGGGTGAATGTAAAGAACAGATGTGTAATTTGCAAAAGAAAAAAGAGGATGGGGAATAAGAAGATCCTTAACATATAATTATTGAGAAGAATAATGTAAAAGAAGAATTGCATTTTATGCAAACATGTATTTTATACAATTTAAAAATAGAAATATGGCATATTGTTTATGTATATGGATAAAGGATAACATTTTAATAAAAATAATAAAAATAATAAATTAAAAAAACCCCTATAATATTGTATACAGTACAACTTGCATATGATGAAAAACCTGCATAAGAAATAAAAGCTATCGCATGCATTGAGTTGGGCCTCTATCATCAGGCAGATGCATTTTGGAATCCTTCTTAGCATCACAGCCAATGTTAACAGCTGTCCAGTGTAGAGAATAGTCAACTTGTACTAGTGACCTTGTTTGATACTTTTTGCATTTGATTCACAGTTTAAGGGTGGGAAAAGATATAAAGGCAAGGAAGACCAAGGAAGTTAAATTTTCCCCTGTCACTAACATATTTGCACAGTTCTCATAGTTATGTGGAGGGAGGGAGGTGAGTCACATTTGCACAGTTTAATTTTCTCCTTGTTTCTACATTATACAACTTTTGGGAGTCCATCTTCTGTTGGCTGCAAGATGGTGTAGGTCCCCATTGCTGAAAAGGCTAAAATGCTACTGTGCTGCAATGTTTACCACCAATAAAGCTTATTGTATAGCATTAACATGTGCCAGTTTTCAGCACCAAAAGGACTTCTGAGGAGGCTTAGAACTACACTGAGTTCTGTCACAGAAGATGTGGAGGAGAAAACTTGGAAAGCCCCAGAAGATTCCTTCCAGGCCCATTCTGTAGGTCAAATGACCTCATTGGATTCCTGATTGAGGTACTTGACTGGAGCCCCTCTAGTCAATGGCTTAGCCCAGGTCAACTTCACGTCTCCTTTGTTTTCCTCATGAGAGAGCAGCCGACATAGAGTTCCAAGGAAACAGCTGAGTCACAAACTCAGGTCTCAACTAGTAACTCAAAGTGTGCAGCTGACTTTGCTCCACTCACATCTTTTCCATTCAGGAAAAGCAAAAGGAAAGCAAATCAGATTTGATCAGTGTTTGGAAAAGATCACTGAGTCCTGCAGTATATCTAAGTGCACAGTGCACAGTGAATAAGCAGCTTGATAAACAGTTTAGCTGTGATAGCTCCATCCTACAGAAACTAGATACTTGTTGTTTGTTGAGTTACTTGGAATTCTGTACTACAGAACTCCTCTGAACTACAGCACTAGAGCTCTTGAGTAAAGAAGTCCAAATACATTGTCAAACTGCAGATCCCAGGGCAGAATAGTATCAAATAGTTATGACTAATATAGATACACTCTCAAACTCATGCAGCTTCTTTTCTCCCTGGAGAAATCTAAGGAAGAGTAAAGTTGACCCTGCAAGCATGTTGAAGCCTTATTGTGTTGTCAGCTGTGCTCCTCCATCATGTTCCTAGTGAAAACTAGAAAACAACAGAAAATCAAAGCAAAGGAACTTTGGGAAGGTTTGGGAGGAGCAGTGGCTTTGAACTGTACCCTTGAGACTAGGGAAGTAAATACTTTCACATCCTGTTCTCTCCCTGGGGAAAGGGAATTGGGCAGGGACATTGTTCCAAAGTCTTGTGGGTTGGATGGACCAGTGTGGTGGCTCAAACATGCCTATGGACAGGTATTCTCCAGTCCTGTTTAAAAGCGTACTTTTGTTTTTAGAAACTCTGGAATGATTAAGAAATCTTCAGCAGAGGAAACACGATGGTTAAAGTGCAATGACATCTAGGCCTTGATAGAAAGTTTTTGCAAAACAGTCAACATTGATTTACTGAGCTCCTATAATGCATATCTTGGAAACTCTAGGATACAAAGCTTGTGGGTATAAACTCTTCACCAATTATATGCACAGATATGGGATGAATTCCAGCTGTAACTCTGGAAGGCCACTCTAGAACTGTCATGTCTGAAGGGAGAACAAAATCTTCTTTGCTTGTAAGTTAGTAGATCCATTGATCTGCCAGCAAAAGCTCAAGAGAGCAGAATTAAAATATACAAGGGTCCATTCTCTCTAAACAGTGATAGTGCTATGAACTGCCATGTTTTCATACTATGGAATTCTGGGATATACAGTTTAGGAAGGGGCATTATGAATTCTCAGCCAGACAGTTCCAGTGCTTCACCAAACTGCAATAGGATGGAACCACGGCATTTAAAGTGGAATAACAGCACTATACATGTGAAGTTGTATTCTGAAGGTTGTTCATTATCTCATCATTACTCCGGTAGACTATACATAGCCTTGTGGGTCACAACAGTTCTGGATTAAAACCATTGTAAAATTATGATCAACCTTTTCTTGAAGAAATCACAGTTTACTTTGGATGACTAGTGTTTGCCAGACTCACCCTCAACCTGCCCTGTAATATACAGTGATGAGCAGGAGGACCATTACCAGCGTATTTTCTTACTCATTGGCAAAACTGTGCTAATCTTGTGGATTGGCTTCTCCTGATAGCATTCAGTAAATAAATAACACAAATCACTCATTTGAACAAAATACCTTGACCTAGGGGAACTCTTCCCACTTGGGAGGACTGGGCCCAATTCCAACATTACCACAGTGATTCTTAAAATACTTTCTTTTCAGTTTCCCTTGAGGATCAGCTGAGTCATGAGACAATGACACGCCCCAGCCTTGTGATCAGTATGACCTGTGTGAGAAGCTGAAGCCACACATAACTGTAGCCAAAACACTTATAGCAGCAACCAAGCCAGAAGAATGACCTTTGCCTAACCCTTTAGAGGGGATTAACATGACCATTTTTCCCTGTGTGATAAATGCTGGTTCAAGGAAGACAAAAGCAAAACAAAGGTTTCCATGCGTACTTTTGTGGCTGGTGGGTAGAGATAACTCTTCTTTCCATACATTGAAAGAAAGAACACATCAGAAGAGTTTCAGAGTTACACAAACTAGCTCTGTTCACACAGCTGATGTAGCCGAGGGCCAGGCCTCCATCTGCTTCTTCACATTCAGCTAGGGGTTTTACATGTTTGCTAATAACACACACTAGGGATGTAATTCTTCACTCAGTTTCCTCTCAAAGGAAGCAACAGCTTGGGACTAGGCTATCTGAAACACTGTACCTCCATTTATGAACCCATTAGAGCTTTAAAATCTTCAGGAAAGACTCTTCTCTCTGTCCTACCAATCTTCCCAGGCTTGTTTGGTGGTAACAAGGAAAGGGGGTTTCTTTGCAATTGCTCCCAAACTTTGGAAATCCTTCACTAGGGAAGCTGAAATGGCCTCATCCTTGCTATCCTTCCTTCAGCAAGTTAAGACATTTTGTTTTAAATGTTTGCATGTTGTCCTTTAATTGATTTTAACATCTTTAATGTTGAATGTTTTAACTTTTATCAACTGGTTTTTTTTTAAATTATACTTTTATTGAAGTATTGAACTACATGGGTACTTGTACAGAATAAGTACCTGTTTTGTGCAGGAAACAACATTTTCTGTGGAGGCAGTAATATTTCTATGTATAAATATAATTTTATGTGCAGAAGATGTTGTTTTTTGTACAGAAAATGCTGTTTTCTGTGCAAAATAACCATATGCAAATTTTGTTCAGAACAAATGTTGAATTGCAAAGGTTCTCATAAGTTTAGAATTCTTCTCATCTAGGGCCCTTTCCGCACCAGGCAATTAGAACGGGGCAGTGTGTCCTCTCACGGAGGTCGTCTTCACCTCGGAGCGGACTAGGAGCAGACTACTTACCGGAGATCCATATCTCAGTCCACTCCAAAACAACCCCAAGTGGTCCTCTAGCGTGTTTTCTAAAGACCGCAAAAAACAGGTCTTTATTTTCCTGGAACACGCCATTGCGTTCCTGCTCCCTTGTGCAGATTTGCAGGCTTGCACCAATGCGAGCCTGCAATCTGCGGAGGGCGGGCTTTAGGCGTGGTGAGCTTCAGCGGACCCACAACCAACTGGAAGCCACCATTTTGGAAGCCAGAACCGCCATTTTGGAAGCCGGAAGCCACCGTTTTGGAAGCTGGAAGCTGCCATTTTGGAAGCCGGAGCAGTGCGGATCTACAGACCTCGCACTGCTCTGATTCACCCTGGACCAAGGAGGAGCCCTGCGGAAGGGCTTCAGGGACAGTCCGCGTTGCTTCAGACCCCAGAAGAAGCGGTAGGTAACGGCACGGAGCGATTCCCTCACCTCTTGCGGAAAGGGCCTAGGTTTCTCAATACGTGAAAAACCTTTTTTTTAACCATTTGTAAATATTTTCAAATATTATTTCCATCTCTAACACAAACAGAGTTCCTCAATGTGAGAGGAACTCTGATCGATCAGGTTTATTTGTTTTTGTGGAGCAGCTCTCCATGTATGCATTAATATATTCACAGAATTTCTTTCCATGTCAGCTGAGTGGACAGATAGTGGAGGATGGAGCTCAGGAATATAGCCATTACATCAGTGTATGGGGAAGCAGTCTGAACTCTGTGAGACAAGGTATCAGGTGCAAGGTGTAATGAACATTGCTATATTGTAGAAAAGACGAAATATATAGTTTCAGGCAAGGAACAATATGAGAGCTTACCACCACCACATTTGTTTAATGTTTTTACAGAACACTTGATAGCAATACTTATCAGCCTCAGGCAGAGCTGAGCAAATATGGGGGCTACCAAGGATGTGCAACTATAGCACCATGCCATGAAAACCATCATACACACGTACTATTATCTGTGTACATCCAGTTTCATCAAAACTGGGCTTGGTACTTAGGTGGGAAAACACCATGTAATATCAGGGATTTCCATATAGACCTGTATCTGGAGAGAGCCACTGCCAGTCAGAGTTCACAGTACTGGGCTATATAGATTAATATAACAATATGAGGCAGCTTCCTGTGATCATATATTCTTAAACTGAGTACAATCATGTTTACCCCACAGCATAACTTTGCTTTGTGGGGGTCATTAACACCCAGCTGTAGCATGTTCGTCATTCCCTATCACAAGATGCGAGGTGACCACCAACCTAAGTGGCTTTAAATTGCTGAGTAACAACAGCTGGAAAGATCTGTGACACTTCTCTTCTACTACTAGGCTACTGAGAGGCATCTGGTTATTCTGAAATCCAGGATGCTGGACAAGAAAAGCCTTTGACCTGAACTAGCAGGGCTTTTACATTGATTCAGAGGAACTACAATACATGCTGGACAAGCCAATGTTATTTTAAAAAAATGTTCACCAATGCCATCTGAACATCCAGAGCAATATGGATCTAACAGAATCCCAAGAGGCAGATTTTAGGAAAAGGTGAAGTCCCGCCTATAACAGGGCAACCCATTTCTTGGATATTTCTTTTCCTTTTAAATTTTGTTTGTTTACCCTCATCTAGATACATCACTGCTTCCAGGTACCAATTCAGGACTGGAACCCATTTTATCAAATGAAAGGAAGAAATAGGAATGGGTTTGAATCTGCTCACATCCTCACACAATAATTTCTTATCTGTGGTCAACAGTATTATTTGAAAACCTTAGGACGGCCATACAACAAGAGTTGAAGAACAGAGCCAACATGTCCTAGAACCATCTTCTTGTATAACCTCATGATAGGACATACACAGGGAGTTTCCTCATTTCTTTACCTAGGCAATCCTTCAGAAGGAAACCAGGGCTGGTAGTACTGAAAGTGACTGAGAATTCAAGAATCTTCAGGATCTTAGGCCGTTTCCACAGTGTACCGTTATAGTGCTATTATTCTACTTTCAACATCCTGTGGAATTCTGAGGTCTGTAGTTTATTCAGGCCAAAGAGCTCTCTGGCTGAGAATTCTAAATGCCCCTCTCTAAACTGCAAACCCCACGATTCCATAGGATGTTAAAAGTGGAATAATAGCACTATAACAGTGTAGTGCAGCAATGGGCTTACTTTTCTTCCCTAATCTCTGGTGTAAGACATCCAATGGGGTGATCAGTATGTCTTGTGAACAAACTGAGGCATGAAGGCAGAAAGATAGCTACAAAAATAATCAGTTTGCACTGAGAGTCTGGAGATGAATTGCCACCCAACATTCAGGAATAAAAGATGGGGGAAATGATCTATTATTTGCTGCAGGAGTATAGGTAAGTCAATGCAGTTCATACTGAACTCATGTTTTAATGCTACAAAGACCCAGGAAAATTCATAGTGACATCCCTCTAGCCTCCCAAGAAAGCAGGCTTCCTGTCCATTCCCTTCCTGCAACCCTCCCTTGCAGTCAGCTGCGTCTCTCATACCCACATTTCTCTGCAATTACAGACCAGAGAGGCCTGCTGGTGAGGCAGGAAGGAAACACACAGGTATCCCTGTGAAACTTTGCTTTGCGAATAATGATGATTATCATAATTAATAAATTATTCTGTGCCTTTGGAGAATTGTGCTAATTGGTAATCTCCTATTTCAAAAGTCCTAATATTTTATTTCTGCTTATTGCCAACTATCAAGTGGAACATTAATGGAAATGTGGACGACTGGTAGAGTAATAATTATAACTGTAATCATATGAACTCGTCTGCTGCTAACCTCTAATTAAAATAAATCAGAGGATGTAGAAAATGGGCTGCATAGAGCGAGGTTTTCAATAATATGTATTACTGGTGGGGAATAATTCTCTTGTACTCAGTGCAGATGCTCCAATTTTGGAAAGTGAAAAATAGTCATCTAGAGAGTTTGATTTGTACAGTAGAGATTCTGAGCTGCTTGGAATTTTATCAGTAGTTTTATTTTACTAGGAAACAGAATGGGGGCGGAAAGGCAGATTAGCCAGGGAAGCTAGAAATGTTGAATCCAAAAGCTCAGCATTCAGCATGTACCTAACTCAGTTGTGGATGATCAGTAAAGAGTAGTCTGCAAACCTTAGTATTGCCTTCTTTATATTAGCGTTACAACAAAGATATATATCTTGCTTTAAATTTAGGCATGTTTTATACAGAAGCTGTTTCTCTTGAATATAGTGGATGCTCAAGACTGTAGCATAGGGAAACATGTGACTCTTCAGATGTTATTAGACTAGAATTGCCATCAGCACTAGGCAGTATAGTGAAAGGTAGGAAATGATGGTACTTGCTGCCCAGCATCTAAAGAGGCAAAATTTTGTCATTCCTGTCTTCCTATGTAAGTCTGCAATCCTATATATATATAGTTGTCTCAGAGTAAGACCCACTGATACAAATGGAAACAAATAGCTTCATGTATCTCTTGTGTTCATTTTGATTGATCACTTATTATATTTGCTGTACAGCTGAGAAACTGACTTAGATAACTTACCAGGGAGCTGAACCAAAGCTTGGAAGAGTTGTTTCCTACAGCTCCTCCAGCCAGCATAGCTACTAGGCATGGACTGTAATTCTCATGCCTTCCCGCCATGCTGTCTGAGACCCCATATAAGCACCATTTCCCAAACATCATAGATCCATGTCCAATTAATTACCACAGAGATCACACAAGGATGAAAAGAGAAAAGACTGTATGCTTGATAACAGCAATTCTTGATAATGCAACTGCAATATTCACACAATAATGCAATATTCACACAAAGTATTACTTCAAAAGGTAGGTGACTCAGGGGTTTACCCACAGTGCCAATGCCTCTGTGGAAACATGGGGAATAAGTAACTCAAAAGGGAGGTATGTGGGAGGGGAGTAACTTCTGGGATCTTTTCACCTTTGAAATACTAATACTAATGCAATACTAATGCAGAGACGCCAGTTAGAGATTAAAATAATGCTTTATTGGGGAAAATTATAAACATGTACAAGATTCAAGCAGTCTCACAACCATACAAGGCTAACTGAAGGAAAGGAAGGAAAATTGGATAGTGAGGAGTTAGGATAAAGTAGGCGATATTTGCCTATCCTGAAGAGAAGAGACAAAATGATGTGGCTCAGACTAGGGGTCCAAGAGTAGCACAAGAACAAGAATCTGAGAAGCAGAGTGACGGCCTATATCCAGTGTACTACATCCACAGTACTATGAATTGTCTAGCTCAGAACCAAGATATAAATACCCAGTTTCTTCCCTGAGGGAGAAGGTGTTAATGGCTCTCTGGCAGAGTAAACAATGGGGTCCAGAACAGGCTAATGGCCTTAGCATTAGGTAACAAGCATTGATGGAAATTGTGATAGCTTCTTAATGTCTCGGCAGATGAGGAAACAAAGGAGAGTTTTGGAGGGAAGAGGAAACAGGTTGATGACCATTGGTTCCTCTACTGAGACACTTTGTGAGCTATTATATTGGAAGGTTGAGTCATTGACGGATTATTGCAAGCTTATCAGCATCAGAGCTTCCTGACCGATCCCTTGAGCTCATGACCTAGCCAATCCTCTTTGCCAGTTACATGATGGAGTGGGAGTGTATGGCATGGTAACAAATGGGGGTGGATAAAAAGCAAGTCGAAGACCTTTTTCAGGTCTACATCATTCTTGCATTGCTTATATACATAACATATACCATAATTTATTTCTCACTTTATCTCTATTTTACTGGTGTCAATAGAACTGCTGTTATGAAATAAGCAATCCCAGTTTTCACAGCACAATCCTATGAAAGTCTATTGAGAAGTACACACCACTGTTTTCAATGGGGCTTAACTAGTAAGTGTATTTAGGGTCTATCCTTGGTCATCCATGTTCTTATTTTTAAATATCACTTGATCCTCAGTTCACAATGAATGTATGCCCGTGACAAGAAAACTGGCCCCAATCCCAGTGCATTTCTGTGCAGGCCTGAATGAACTCAATAGCTATCTTTAAAGCCATCTTTAAACCAGGCAGAAGCTGGCACGTGCTGGGCAATGAAAAAATCACAATAAGGCTTTGGGATTGCTACCTGGCATTTTCATTCTGGTTTCCCACCCTGCCATCTCCTTCCTAGCAGTCATTGTAGTGGTTAGCTAGTACTGTGGGTTATCATTTGGCTCAGAAGAAACCCTGTTGGCACTTCTGAAGAACCATATGACTCATTTTCTCCTGTCTTCTCAATTAAAGGCTACTCTGATGATAAAAAGAGAAGCAACAGGAGTTGCCAAGGACTGGAAATTAGAATAAGAAGGTTATCCCAACACCACCAGCATCTAATTCACATTTGAAGCACAGGAATGGAAAGACATTGACAATAGTGGCTTCTTGACAAAAATAACTACTTGTGTAAGCTGTGGAGGGAGGGGAGTGCGTGTTTTAATCTTATGGTCCCTCTTTCCTGATGTCTTGCTTGGAGACAGCTCTTTGTTTTTTTTCCCTGTGGAGATCATGCTGAAATAAACTGCCAAACATCCCTTACACCTCCATGCCATCTAATTATAGCCTGTAACACTAGAGAGTGCTGACAGTGCTGAGCTATTGACTCTTGACACTCTCTAAAGCACTTAATTATCTTTTCACATAAGCCCCTTTCAGACCTGTCAACCCCTTTTGTATTACTGGGAGGGGGGGGAGTTGCATATTAAGATTTCAGGACTGTGCACCTGGAGTCAAACTTGTACACACACATACAAGGGCTATTTACAGAGCATTTTTAAAGAAGAATGCAATCAGAATTGTTCAGGGGATGCTTGGACAACTGGGGTGAGTATGGAGAATGAAAATTAGCTCTTCCTCCAGGAAGGCTCACAAACAAATTGGAGCAAAATGAGTCTCACCCTCAGTCCTGAAATTGCAAGAGTACAGCCCAAACTTCTTTGATAACCTTATTTCAATTCATGGTTATAAAACTGAACAAAGAAAGAAACTGGAGGTTGCATCGGAAGAATACCTGGCTCATGCAGTACATGAAGGGCCTTCATGCAACCACAACTTGGTAAATGTTTGATTGCATCCCTCTCCTCCTTTTGTAGACCCATGAACACATGATAAAATTGCATACTCATGCATTCCTTGACTGGAGATTAACAGCCTGTTTAGGGCTGACAGCACAGTGCCCAATATTGAAGGGATCTGTTCCCTAACCATGCTTCTTGATGTTTCCTCCCTACCCTTGCAAACTAGCATAACAATCTCTTGGCCTGCTGACAGTTGTTGTTTTTTTCCAACGTATTTTGCAAGTGTAACAGTTTATTTTGAAGCAGGGATTTATTCATGCAATCAAAAAGTCAGTTTAAAAGCATTTAGAAAGCATTTCATGAGCAATTAAAAAAACTACTTTAGCATTTTTTTTTATTTAAAAATGAACATCAAGAAGGCTCTTTGAAGTTTGGAAGATCAAAAAAGCAATCTGAAGAGCACTCTGTTATTAAAATCAGTGTAAAATCCATTCAACAGTCTGGCTCTTTTGTTACCAAGGAGCTCAGCCTTGCCGTTGTCTTAAGTGTACCCCTGCATTGAAGGAGAAAAGTTGTGTGGATTCTCTCACCAAATTTTAAATAAATAAATAGGTAGATAGATAGATAGATAGATAGATAGATAGATAGATAGATAGCTTTTTGCTATGGTTCCACATATATGCTTTGACATCTCGTTTTGTCCAGAGATGGAAAACTCTGTTAATTTCGTGTTCCCCAATCTTTGAATTTTCTGAACTTATATAAATTATTATCAAAAACAATCTGAAATAAATTCAATCCTGTCTTTAAAGCTCCCTAAGGAATGCTGTCTAGTTAATGATGTAAGAATCATTCAGATGGGTATTCCCCATGGAACAACACCCTTTGTTACCTGGGATTATTTGTAATAGTTTATATTATGTCTAATCATTTATACTTGCCTCCATACTGCTTCCTTGTCTTTGCTATGATTTTCTCATTTTTTATAAGTTCTGGTCAAGTGAAAAATAACAAAATTTGCCACATTAAGGCATCTCATCCAACATCTGACAATGAGAATCAGTAATATTGAATTTGGGCTGATCTTACCACTAGATAAAGTGAGATGGGAGCAGTATGTGTATATATGTGCAGAAAAAAAAATAGAAATAGAAAATACAATAGAAAGTAGAAGAGAAAAGATAGAAATTATTGATTCCTTAATGTATTTTTTCTCTCAAAAAAGGAGAGAGGTACTTGTGTGACTTTTTGCCTCAGCTACAAAAGTAACAGGAATGTCTTTGGATACTATGGGCCCTGCTACCACCTTGATAGGGGGTATGATTTGGTTCTTCATCTTAGGGAGCAGAATGTCTTGGGAATCTTTGTATATGTGAAAAACAAGTTGGAAAAAACTCCCCTCGTCATCACTGCCTCTTCTTTTTATGCACTGAAGAAGAAAAGTCAGAAGGTGACCATAAGGCCTGTATGAGGTGGAGTCATGTTGAACAGAACGCTTTGGTTAGATACATAAAATGTTAACATTCCTAGTAATTCTAAATTAAGCCAAACATGTACAAAACATTTTGTTATTTTTTAACAATTTTATTGATTATATAAAAACACAAAACAGCAAATATAAACCAACCAAACAAAGAGAATATAAAGGAAATATCAAACAGAAAAGAAAAAAAGAACATACATACAAAAACAACAAAAAAGTCCACTATATAATATAATGCTAAATAATTACGACAAAACAGCAAAATGATAAATATTGATCTAAACTAATAAACAACAAAAAAATTGAGCCAAAACATTATGAGCCACACCTTGACACATTCTGCCAATAAGATAACAACTAGAGCACAGGAATAAGAAACAAAGAATAAGTATGAAATACATAGTCAGGAAAAAGTGCTTGTTCCTTCTAGGTGAGATTTTTGTTGCTCACTTGCCGCCACTGCATGCTTTTGTATGAATTCTAAATAAAGTGGTTTTAATTGCTTGTCTGGTGTTGAATCCTGGGCTTCCAAGCCAAAGTCCACCTGGCACTGTCTTATTAAATAAACTGCTGAGTTCAATCTACAGCCAGTCTCTCATTCATGAACCTTAAAGGGTTAAAAAAAAACCCTTTCAGTAACTTAAAAGTAGTCTTCTGTACAGTCCTTCAAGTTCAACATTGGCTCGCTTTCTCATAATACTAGAACCCCAGAGTAATAATTGACAGATGAAAGAAAGTATGTCTTCATACATCATGTAGGCACCTGGGGCTCCCTATTGGGAGAATGAAAATTAAATAAATAAATTTTAAAAATGGGTAAACAGAAGAACTCAGCTAGTGAGGGATGTAATGATGACCACCATCTTGGATGTCTTTAAAAAGCAATAAGATAACTTAATGGAGGCTATAAATAACTACTAGTCATAGCGGTCATATATTGCCTTCCAATATCAGAAATAGATTGGCACCCTACTAATTTTTTGCGCACATATAAGTTCCCTCACACACATGGTTGTAATCTCTGGCCCTGGTGTAATGCTTATTTTCAGTTCACAGTTGTGTAAGCAGAGTTCAGCAAGTATAATGGTTGCACATGTAGTTGCACATTCTTGGACAGTGTGCAACTCCTCATCAGTACTGTCAATAGATCACTTGATTTATTGGGAGTGCAGTAACTGTGGAAACATTCCTAGAATTGCACAATCTTGGTACTAAGAAGAAGGATGGTATAGAATGCCACTGCTTAATTTTGTGCTTATAGATTTACACTTTGAAAGAATGGTGTAGGATCTCAACTATAACCTGACTCTGAATCCTACATTCCCAGGAACAGAAGCAGAAGAATTTTATTTCAATCATGACCCACTTGCATGACTACCTTCAGTATCTGGCTGGGCAATGCTAGAAGAGCATGCTGGACTTTTTTAGTCTCTTCCTGAAGCTGAAAGAGATTCATAAGAATAACCGTCAAGGGAGAGCCATTAAGGAATAGTCATTCCTTGATGGCTATCCTTATGGATCTTCCTCTGACTGCAGGAACAGACTAAAAAATCCTGTTTCCACTGTTGTAATGTTACAATGATCTGGTGTTGTCTGCTCCCCTCATACACGTCTTGTGGTTTTCTGGACTTGGATCCATGCTATAGAAAAGTTATGCAAAGACCAGTGCAAAGAGGATAGGTGTAGCATCAGAAGATGTGAGGTAAATCAGCATTAGGTAAGTCAACATTACAGATTCAATGGGTCTGCTCCAGATGAGGCCACTTCTGCACGAGAGGGGATGAGTGGTTCACCGTGTGTCAAGAGTGATGTTTTATACTCTGATTCAGAAATGTGCTATCTGCACCCCACTCCACCCCGATTTACATTACATTAAAGCAGAGAACAGCGGTTGCTGCATCCACAAGTCCCTGGCTACTCCCATTCCCCTCCCTCACCCCTCCCCACCATCACTGATTGGTCTTTTTTTTAAAAAAAAAAAACAACCCACATTTTAAACATATTTCTGCATTGCTACATTTATGCGTAGGTATGCATGTTCGTTGATACATGAAGAAAAACACATCTTAACAATTCATTACCAGATCCACTCTCTTCCTGCTGTCCCTTTACCTTATGAAGACCATAATGATGGCAGCCTGTCCTTTGATGGGCTAAGTGAGATAGAAACAGAAATGACGGAAGGGACAGCCTGAGAACGCTCATAGCTGGCCACTTCTGCACTGTGAATCGATGATACACTTCTGCATATAGGCAAAAAACAAAGCAGAACCAGTTTGGGAGATTTACATTGGAGTTTTTACACGCAGTGGTGTCTCGCTACAGTGAACCATGCTAGCAGCTGAAAACATGCAGAACCATGAGGAAAACTATTATGCTACGACGCGCAGCCGGGAGGCTAAGAATTCAACGCTACTACGCTGTATCAACCTCACGCAGAAATGGCCTGAGACTAGTGATTGGAATTAGGCCTATGTCACCATAGCTTCCAGCAGTCCTGATTAATCCTCTCTCATCCCACATTTTCTGGTACCTTTGAAATGTCCTAGTTCCTCTCTTTGCCTCCCACTTTCCCCCTTTGACCTCAGCTTACTTCAGTTGCTACTAACTGAGTTCAAAATACGAAAGCAGTTTGATTTCAACTCAGCAAGAAGGAGATCAAAGGAGAAGGGTCTTTCCCTTTCCTGTAGACTCAGGCAAAAGCAGAAGGTTGCAGCATTTCTTCTAGGTTTGTTAACCCTCTTTAAAGTGTTCTTCATTAATAACCTTTGCCATCTTGACCACATTCTGATATTGCTTGGCCTTATGTGCTCCAGTTTTCATCTGTGAAATGTTGGCAAGTATGGATAAATGAATGAATGAATGTTCTAAGGATAGTAAGTAGTTACTTTCTTCCAGAGTTACACATTTCCCCTCAAGTTGGAGGGTATATGTCACTGCACCACCAAACACAGGAGAAGTAGTTAGTACTTGCACCAAAAGTTGCTGATTAGAAATTAAAAATATGTTCCCCACAGAAAGTGTGTGTGAGAGAGAGTTCAAAATGGTAGTCAAATAGTTTTCTCTTTCATTTCTCTGCTCTCCTAAGCCTGTTTAATTCAGTTCTTCCCAATGAGATACACAACCGGAGGTAGGGAGGGAGAGAGGGAGGGTGGAAAAGATAGCTCACAGTTCAGGAAAAGTAAAGCCCCTTTCTGTTGTTTATGAAAGCTTCATTAAAAAGCAATTATATGGTTCCTTGAGGTTGTGCTAATTGAATTATAGGATGCCTCTTACTCTTCCTCAGGATGGCAAAAAAAAAATAATAATAAATAAAAGCGCCTTTTCAGCTTCAGTTTATGGCCCCCTAATGATTCACTAGGCTGTATAATCCATAATTCATCTCTAAGTAGGAGCCAAATAATTATATGTTTCAAGGCTTTCTTCTAAAAAATGTTGTATACCTTTACTATAAATTGTTGCTGTGGGCTAAAATCTATTGTGTCTTTTTTGCCCTTATCCTAGCAGTTAATTTAGTTGGTTTTCATAAAAATGTCCAAAATAATTCGAGAAGCCCGTTTTAAAGTACAGGATGAAAGCAGAAGGTGAGTTTTGCTTATTTTCAACATATTCCCTGAAATTGCAAAAGAAACATGAATCATCTACAGGGCTTGTTGTCTTTGTATTTCTCTTTAAGTTTGTCTATTAATTTCATGAATCTGTTCACATCTACTTAATTCTGGTTACAATATCAGGTGAAAAACCTGTCAATGACCAGCCTCGTATCTGTACACAATTTCCTATCAAAATTCTACCTACCCAACATTCACTGCTAGATTCCAAATACCTGCCACTTTAGCAGTGGGTTGGCTATGGAGGTTATTCTCAAATAATTTCCTTTAGGGCCTCCTTGACAGCTCCTTCTTTTCAAAAAGCCATCAAGATCAGCTAAGGGCATGTTCAGTTAAAAAGTGCCAATTGCACAGGTGTAGTGGTAGCTATTTGTGATAGCATGCTACAGAGACCTTGTATAGGAATTTTATGGTCTGTACCATTTGGTTTTAATGGGCTTTGGGCCCACTGTTGTATCCCCTGCTCCCATATCTATTTGCATTTATATTTTTTTTTGTTAAATGAAGATAACGTTTCATACATCTGATGATGAACTCTACTCCACTGGAGCTTAAGTCATCATACTTCAAATCTTCAACATGCCACATTATTCTCTTCTGGGTGTTTACAGAGCAGTTATGTCCTTTGATATAGAGCAGTGATTCTTAACCTGGGGTCCACAAAGTCCTGCTGCTGGACGCCAATAGCAGTGGCAGCAACTGGGAAACAGCAGTGGGGGGCACACAGATGCCAAGGTTGCTCCCTCATTTGCAAAAAAAGGACACAGTATGGGCGCATGCACAAGCCTCTGGCTGTGTCCCTTGGTGCCCACACTCCCTGATGTTGTGTCCCTGACAAAGAGGACAAGGTGGTAGGCATGTGCGTGTGCCCAAACTGTTTCCTCATTCGCAAACAAGGGAGCAGTTTAGGCACCTGCACACACACACAGAAACACCCTTCTGCTACATCCCTGCAAAAGAGACACAGCAGCAGGCGTGTGTGCACACCCAAACTCTGACTCTGGAGACCAGGGTTTGAATCCCCATTTGGCCATAGAAACCGCTGGGTAACCTCAGGCAAGTCACATTCTCTCAGCCTCAGAGAAAGGCAAAGGCATCACATCGTGCCAAGAAAACCCACGATAGATTTGCCTTAGGGCTGCCATAAATCAGTTTTCAAATGGTGGAGACCTGATGGCCAGTAAGAATCTGTCCCTGTCAGTAGCACTTTGTTGTGTGCCTTCAGGTCACTTCTGACTTATGAAAACCCTAAGGTGAAGGTATTACAGGATTTTTTTAAAACTTTTTCTGGCAAAATTAATTCAGAGAGGATTTATCTCTGAGGATGAGAGAATGTGACCTTCCCAAGATCAACCAGTGTCTGAGCAGAGATTTGAATCCTAATCTCCAGAAGCCTTTAATAAATAAATAAATATTTTAATACTTGAGATATTGAATCTAAATTTAAATATTTAAATCTTGGCAACAGATTATTTGTACAGGGGATCCCGGGGAAAGGAAAAGTTAAGAACCATTTGCTATAGAGTACATAGATTATATCCAACAAAGTCTATTCATCCGGATAGACTGGAACATAAGTGAGTGATAATGCAAAAACATCAAAGGTTTATATCGGCTGGACAAAACAACTGCCTCACTAAAAGCATTCCACTGGGCTTTTCATTATCTAACTTTGCTCATTACTTGAAGGAAAATGTGAAATTTTGGAAGAAAATAAATATTTACTACAGTAAAATGCAATCCATACTTTCCAGTATTTCACAGTTGAAAACTGGGATACATATGTCCAAGCAACACTGGAGTGTAGTTAAGATAGCAAAAGTTATTAATGAGAATGAAAATACAAGGTAGAAGAGGCCATAGCAGTTTGCTTCTGCCTGAGTCTACAGGGAAGGGTAAGATTCCATCCCCTCT
Source organism: Cyclura pinguis (assembly GCA_030412105.1). NCBI lineage: Eukaryota > Metazoa > Chordata > Lepidosauria > Squamata > Iguanidae > Cyclura > Cyclura pinguis. The sequence continues at coordinate 269,517,260 of CM059600.1, read as the reverse complement.
TGTCATCTCCCCACTGTTGAATTAACTGTGTGCAAACTACAAGCAAACTACATTTGCAGGTTTAACTTTCATGGATGTAACTATCTGCAAATTTCTTCAACCTCTGCCTCAGGTGCTCCATTTCCAAAAGAACCTTCTGTCTCAGGGATCAGGCTGTGCGGCCTTTTAAGAACCTGCCTCTGATCTTCCTGCTCCTCAGCTACCTGTTGCTAAGGTCAGTTCACAACTTGATTTCTCAGCAGCATAAACTTTTCCCGATGGCTCCCCCACACCCAAGGAAGGGGATGGGCAACCCAACTCCTTTCATTCTCCCTACCCTGATCTTGTTTGGACCCTGGGTGCCCACTCTTCCCAGCATGCCTCAGCCCGCTTCCCACAGACACATGCACATTTTGATATTTGTGGTTTTTCCACTTTTGCAGGTGTCCTACACCTCTAAAGCTAGCAAATGGGGAGGAACAACTGTACTTGTGCACTTTGAAATCTGTTTGCACCGGTAAGCTGAGGACAAAGGTGGTAAGTGGGAGACTGGGGGAGAAATGGGATCATTTTGAATGCAGTTGAAAATCTAGAACAACACAGGCTTAATCAGAATTGTCCCTGCCAAATTAGGAGAGTTGAAGGCAGAGTATCTGAATCTAAGTATTAGATAAGTGCATCAGTCACAAGAACTGATTCAGATCCCAATAGATGATTGAGAAAACAGCCTTGTTCAGAACTAGGACTATCAACAGGTGCAGGAGGCTTCAGATTAAGATTTGGTTGTTCTAGCAAAGGCAGAGGACGGGGAAAAGAACAGTAAAAAGGTGATCTCATCAATTTCAGTTCCACAAAGCTATCAGCAGTCAGAGAAGTTCTTAGACATCCAGCTGCATGACTGGAGGAAGGGCAGTTGATTTTAAGGACATTTTTTTAAAAAAGTTCTCTTGATTTTTTAAAAATGTAACATTTACCGTAAAAAAAGAGAGAGAGACTAAGATCTTATTTTCCTTTGTGAACATGTATAAATATTTACTAGCAGACAAGAGAAACATGGCATTTTTATTGCATTTTCTCTGCTTTGTACAATATTTCTTCTTGGATTCCCTTCGGCATTTGAACTGGTCCACAGAAAACACAAAGATAACTACCAAAATTAGAAAGACAAAAGCCAGACACAAAAGTATGCCCTTGGTTTCTGGTTTAATGTTCTTAAGCAGAGGATAATTGTCTATTTCATCTGGGCTCTGTTCTTTTTCTGTTATATTTAAATTAATTACATATGGAAATATTTGTACTCTTGAGACACAGTTGTGATTTTCCTAGAGCAAAGCTTAATGGAAAAGCCAGACTTTATTACAGCAGACACAGGAACAAATTATTACAGCTTTTCCTCATTTATTACTCCAAACATCAGAAACACATCTGTCTATCCAGTGAAAATCAAAACAAAAACCCTTTCACAACAGTATGGGGATCATTACTTTTCCTTGTTTTGCTTGTTTTATTTTCTTATATAAAGGTAGGAAGTAGCCTCTTAGTTTCTACGCCAACATATATAAGGACTGAACAAATAGACCCAGAGTACATGTTCAGTTGCTTTCCTTATGTTTAGAAAATTTTCTTGTTTTTAAGAAAATTCATCTCTTCCTTTTAAGATTAATGTTCATGGCAGGTCATACCTTAATACTACTGCTACTCCCTTAGGCCAAGCACAGGGACTATGTTAGACTGTAGCTTCTCTCAAATATCACTATAAGCTATACTGGCTATCCAGGTTAGGAGCTGCAGTCCAGTCATGTCTAGAGAATTGAATATTCCCCATTCATGACCTGAGTAGATCCTATATCAGCAATGGTTATAGCTATAGAAAAGGAACCCCAAACATTAGCAGTTCAAAGGGTACATAGAGAAGATAAGGATTTCCCATGGAAGAATTGTCTCTGAATACCAACCAATGAAACATCCATTTTCCTGATGTGTGCTGCTTTGGCCCATCCTGTATAACTAGGCACTTGCTTTCAAATCATCATCATCATCATCATCATCATCATCATCATCATCTCCTCACCAGAATGTGTTGTTGTTAGGTGACCCTCATGTGAACCTATCGTGGGGTTTCCTTGACAAAATTTGTTTGAAGTTGGTGTGCTATTGCTTTCATCTGAGGCTGAGAGAGAGTGACTTGCCCAAAGCCACCCACTGGCTGTCTCTGGTCAAATGAGGATTTGAACCCTGGCCTCCCAGAGTTCTAGTCCAACACTCAAACCACAATACCAAACTGGTTCTCTCAGCAACATACAGTAAACTGCACAGAAGCCTTATATGTGTTTTTAAAAATTCCATACAGTAGCATCAAGAACTTGTAAAATTAAAATTCCAGCATCCATTCTAGTTCTCTGACCCTTGAAGAAAGGTCTTGTGCAAAATGAAACCAAAACAGGAGCAGGAAGTAACAGGAACTGAAAATGAGTTTAGAAAGACATGAGACAGAGGTTTGGTGAAAGCACATTATCTCTCTGAGCTTTGATTGCTGTTGTTTCGTCACTGGTACACTTTAGCCTCCATTAGGATCTACAAAGACAAGAAAACTGGATACTAAGAGTACTTGTCAGCAATGAAAATGATCTTTATATTTATGCAGATATTAGGCTATTACCACGGAAATAAAGAATGCAAAGAGCCAAACCAACACAAATGGCATTGCATACGCTTGCATTTTAGAACAGACGAGTGGCATGACCTTCTACACCATCTTTAGGATGGCAATGGAAGTAGGTCTTGAGGGCCTACATTAAAAAGACATGCTTCCCCCACAATAAATCAAGCTCTCTCATAGACCGATCAATAAAACAAGACCTAGACTAACCTTTGAAGGGCTCTTGTTACATTAAATTGCTTCTCTAACATAATATAATCAGTACAAACTGTTCAAGGTCTTCCTCTGTAATCATCACAGAACCATCTAGATGCAGAGGCAGAAATCCCAGAAACAGAGCCATAAAATACAGGAAAGGAGTCCTTGCTTGCTATTTTTCAAACATTATTGGCATAATTCAGTCAAGCAAATGGACTTCTGGCTATTTAATATCTACTTTGCACCATGTTCTGAAATATCTGTCTACTATCTTTCTTGTCCCTCGACTCTTCATCTCCACCATGTTATTTAACATCTAAAAACGAGACAAAGCTAAGCACCATAGCAAAAGGGTACAGCACCATAAATGTCCTTGGTTCACTCCCTAACATCTTCAGTTCTCAGATCTCAATTCTCAGAAGTAGTGAGACTTCTGCTTGAGAACTTTGGAGTGCTGCCTATTGGAGCAGAGCAAAGGTGGGGGACATCTCTTGACTCAAGGGATAAATTGGCTTTAGACAAACTAAGATGAATGAGGTCATTCCTAGTGCTAACACATGGCTCTTGGCATGCTTATCCTCCTCCAAAAAGACTCAAATACACATACATGGAATCACATGATCATCACACACCCACTCATACACGCATTTTCATTGTAGGTCTTGTTTGTATTTTTGCTTGTTTGTTAGTTACTTGCTTTCAAATGGACTCCTATTTGTGGTTATGCCATCCTCGTATTTTCTTGGCAAGATTTGTACAAAGAGGTCTGGCATTGCCTTTCTCTTAGGCCATTTCTGCACTACACTGTTACAGTGCTCTTATTCCACTTTCAAAATCCTATGGAATTCTGGGGTTTGTACTTTAGGAAGGAGCATTTAGAATTCTTAGCCAGAGAGCTCTTTAGCCTCAGTAAACTACAAACCCCAGAATTCCACAGAATGTTGAAAGTGGAATAATAGCACTATAATAATCTAGTGCAGAAATCGCCTTAGACAGTGAAAGTGTGACGTGCCCAAGGTCATTGAGTGATTTGGCATTCCTGAGTAGGATTTAGAACCACTCCTGACATTTACACGACGCTCAAGGGGCCCTTTTGCTTGTACACTGCCATGCGAAAAAGGCCTAAGATAGCATGACAGAGGAAGTGAGGCTGACTCTGCCATAGTGTCAAAGGAACATTCCTTGAAGATACATCTCAGTTTGGGAGCTGCTTTTTTCACTTTTTCTCCCTTTTTGGAGAGGCTTAGCCAGAGATGGTCAGAAAGCAGGTAAGTCTAGTATGAGTTACAACCAGAGATTGCCCTCCATGGACTAGACAATGCTAGACTAAAAAGACTCAGAGGGCCACACCAATATGCTGCCAATAAACCAGAAGTGATGTCATGCTACTTTCTGTTTGTATTTTGGTCTGTTTTTAACCATTTTCTCAAGGTGCAGGAAATGAAAATAGTAAACTGACCTGTTTTCAGGGGGTTTTACAGGTTTGGAATCATCAACACAAAATTATCTCAAAGAATGCATAAAAAGGGGAATATCTGAAGCTTTGGGACTTCCCTTATGGCTTGGGTTGGGTACAAAAAAGGGAGTAAAGGACAACATGTAGAGTGTAGGTCATACCTTCTCCCCTCCAGAGCTGGCCCAAGAGTTCAATTCAAAATGAGACAACTTCATGTGCTCATTCTGAAGAAATTGGGGAAGCTGTTGGACTTATTCACACTCATGAACAGATCATCCAGATTCTAGCTACAGAAATCCCATAAATATCGCACAGAATGTCCATAATGCATTGGTATCCAGACAACATGTCTATAATAAGTTGCATGATTGCTTTCAATTTGATCTACTAAGTAGGGTAAATGGATTTGTTTTTGGATGTTTGCAATTTACTTTGCAACTGAGCCTTTGTGGTTAGATATGTAGCACACAGCCACTTGAGCCAAAGCACAGAATATGCACGTGGGTGGATTAATGACAGGCCTAAGTCCTGGGCTTTCAGGCATGCTCAGGGATTCACATTTGTCTGCCATAAGACCTTTTATTCTTTGCAACAGAAGACAATACCACGCAACTCGACAGCACGTCAGAAACTGCCTTTGAAGCTCTCCTGAATTTCAAAGTAGGTTTACTTTATGCAGGTAGGCAGACTTCCGTTTGAGAGACACAAGTTCAAAGCCTTATTGAGGACATGTCAAGGCTGTAGCTATAGGGTAGCAACATGAGGGCATTTCCCCACCGCCAAATAGGAATACTGTCCTCCTAAAGAAATTTTCCTTCAGTCCCAAATTTCTACAATTGCAGCAACTTAAAACTTCAGCTGAGCATTCAGAAATATAGAGTTGGGATGCAAAGAAAACGAGCACATGCAGCCACAACAGGAATGCAAACATAGTAAATATGAGTTCTAGGACTGAGGGGAAATTTCATTGAAACAAATGCCTTCATCCTTCCCACTCCCATTGCCCATAGCTACATCCTTGGACATGATACAGTTGTATGTCTATCTGGATACTGAATATTGAGTGCCTCCAGACCTAAGCTCATATTCCTTCTTAATAATATTTACACAGTTTTATTTTCTTTATTTGCAGAGCAATTCTCTACGTGTCTACTGAGTAGTAAGCCCCTTTAAGTTCACAACTGCATTCATCTTACGTCTTAATTTGTATCTTCTCTCCCAGGCAGGACACATGGTTCCTGCCCTCCCATATGGTCCTCAGAGCAGAGGCAGAACAGGCTGAGGGGCAGGAACTGGACACCCAGTTCTAATCAGTGGAATGGGAGTTGAATCTGGGGCCTTCTTGCACCATACCTCAATATCGCATTGTTCTGTTTCAATCCCAGCATTCCCATTTCCGTGATGGTATCGGGTTATGAACAGTCTCTACCACACCCTTTGGACTTATGCGGATGAGTAGTGTTATTGTCACTGGTGTTCTCACTGCATTACAGTGTCATTGGCCAGTCCCTTTCCTCGCCTTTTCCCCATCCCACATTTGTGATTGGTCAGGGGTTTTGTTTGTTTGTCTTCAAGCCTTACTAGCACAGCAACGTTGTAATGTCATGACATGCTGGTACACTATTGTGTTTTTGCACTATAATGCTAAAAAAAGTATTAAAAAATAAAAAAATAACTCAAAGGAGAAACTTAAAATAAACACAGGCCATTTCCACATTATACTGTTATAATGCTATTATTCCACTTTCAACATCTTGTGGAATTCTGGGGTTTGTAGTTTAGGAATAGGCATTTAGAGTTCTCAGTCAAAGAACTCTTTGCCCTCAGTAAACTACAAACCCCAGAATTCCACAGGATGTTGAAAGTGGGACAATAACACTGTAACAGTGTTGTGCAGAAATAGAAATAACAGAGAGATGATAGTTTTCGAACTTACGATGCCATGGGAGTAGCTGAGGGAAGGACAATCTGGGAACACCCACACCGTGCCCATTCCCAGATAGGCTACAGAAGGAAGCACAATCAAGTACTATTGAGAAACCGCACTACCATAGGTAATGGGATTGTTGCAGGAAAGAAGATCTTTAACAGATTATTTTCAGCATTGGAAAAGGGTGGATATTGAATGATTGCAACATGATAGCTGCTGGTTAACAACATTATGCAATAGCACAGATCCAGAACTGGCAATAACATGTTGCTACGGTGGTGTGACACCTTCGTGCGGTAAGGCTCTGGATCTTAATGTGCTCCCTTATTTACTTATTTAATATCCCGCCTTCCTCCTCTTCTTCAAGGCAACTTACCACCAATTAAAAACAAGGTACAGCTTTGAAAAAAGTATTTGTACAAAAGATAAAGAAACAATTAAGCGGCCATGTTGTTAAAAGCACAAAGTTAAAACAATACAAAACACAATGAAAACATATAAAAAAATACATGAGCACAACCCCATTAGAAGCTTTTTCTACCACAAAAATTATAAACCAAAGGCCTTCCTAGGTTTTTGACTGCCAGTAGAAGGAGAGAAAGGTCATGTAAACCTCCTGTGGAAGGGAATTCCACAACCTGGGCTCAGCCCACAACTGTAATTGAATTAAAGTGTACTCTATAATTATAGGATTAAAGTACAAAGAATGATACTTGACAAATAGTATGGGTTTCTTTAGTAGGCTATTCAATTTTGATTTTGTTTGTTATACAATGGACTTATATTTATAAACTAATATTATGGCGCTTAAAATTACCCTAGAACTTTTATCAGGTACTCTAAGGAAGTGAAAAGAACTGAAGCACGGTAACCTTATTTTACTTTAAATGGCTAGAATCCTTTTGGTTAGTCCCATCTAGAGTAGACCCATTTATGGATAATTGAATGGTAAGTCAAGACATAGGTTTTTGTATGATTGAATGGTAAGCCGTAGGTGAATCCCATTGATTCAGTGGGTCTACTTGTATAGGACTAGCAACAAATTCGGCCCTCTGTTTCTCAGTTTTGTCCACACTGGGGAGACACATCTATTCAATTTGAGGAGACATACATTTGAGAAGATGTGCAGAATAACATCAGCAAGAACATCTTTGTCGTCTACACAAAGGAGGTCAGGTTCATCCAGACAGCACACCTCATAGATCTGTTGAGGTAGAGCTAACCACCCAAGTCAGAGGAGCTGGCTAGGAAGCCAAATCCCTTTTCTTGGTACCCTGCTGAACAAACAGAGGAAGAACATAGACATGGAAAAATGGGTGTTGCCTTCAGTCTCATATCTTGGAAGCTGACAGCACAGCCTATTGGGAGCCATCCTGAAGAATGCTAGGTGAGCCCTTTTACCTTTTGATTCCTGGGGGGAGACACCTGTATGACTGATTAGCTAAAGTAAGGAGAAAGCCAGACAGAGCAGGAAAAAAAAATGGAGAGGCCAATAACAGAACTGGAATCCTGTCATCTTTGTTTTGACTAATTCTGCCTCTTGTTTTCTATGGGACATTTGTTTCTTATTTTTCTTATTAAACACAGCAATCTCATCTGCACCAAAGGCAAGGCAGTGGACCAGGTAGGAATCCGGTGTTTTTCATACCCTGTTGTCCAGCCAAAACCTTCTTGAATCAAGCCTGGAGAGCATCTGTTTATTAGATGTGAATGAGGATACTATATATTTGTCCAAAGTCATCTTGTCATAGGTTCTGGTGTAATTTTTTAACCCCACTTTCAGGAATTATTTAAGTTTATTATTTCATTTTAGCAGACTAAATTGAATTTCTGCTATACACCTGAATCACAGCAGCAGCCCAACTAATCTAAGTTAATGGATATAATAACAGATTACAAAAGAACCTGATTTCAGCACACTGATTGGGGCCTGGAACATTATTTCAGTGTGGAATTGAAGTCTGCACCAATTACACTAAGGAATGAGAAAGTAAACTAGTGTCAATGGAGTCTTCTAAATAGAAAGCCCTTCTTTTTATGATGTCCACCATGATAGATGTATGCCTTATGATATCCCAGAATCTTTAAAAAGTTCCCAGTCTAAAAACTTTAATATTGCTGGATTATTCTTTTTCTCAGAGGAATTTAAAAAAAAAATGTATAAAATTGTTAAGGTGGTCATAGAGCTAAAGACATTTTTCCGAGCATTTCTTGTAAAAAAGGACAAAATCCTCTGTGACAGTTACAAATGCATAACCCCGAGTTACACACTTGTAGCTGTTAATGTATTCTCAATCCCAATATAGCCCCTGGTTTAGAGACTATCTAGGGACTGGGAATATCTCCCAGTCACTGTTTACTGGGCAGCAGTGCCACAACTGATCGGGATCTGCTCTGCTGTTGATTAGGAAGCAGATGGCTGATGTTCCCCAACCCCTCTCTCATGTGAGCAAACTCCAACATTAGGGGGTGGATTGTCATAGGAGTCTTCCCTCTGCCTATCACACCAGAGATCACTCATGGGAGTGGGCAAGACTGTCCCCTTAGCTGCTTCCTGATTGATGAAGAACAGACCTTCATCAATTGGAGTGGCTGCTTCCTGGTAAGTGGGAATTCGGGGGGCTGATCTGGGATTCACTACATAATACTATAACTGCAGTGCTTGCACATATATGTCTTTCATGCATGATTCTGGAAAATGAAAATATCTGCCATTTTGACCAGCAGGGAAATCCGTGTGTTGCCATTTCTCTTGCTGCAATTATTCATGTTATCATAACTTCCCATCTGCATCCGGCTCCTATGAAAGATGGTTTGGAAGTTGACTAGCATATGTGTGTTTGGGCCAATGTCCTCAGCAAAAAGTTGGCAACTAGGTGTTTCAGTTGCCAACTAGATTACTGGAAGTTATAGTGTGACGAAGTAACTTTTCCAGACTCTGGTAGCTGATGATTAAGAACCTTGTTTTGCTGAGCTGTGGATGGTATTACTTCATACTGTGAGGGGTGCAGGGGCTGACATGATTGGATATTTCAACATATTTGTTTCTAAAAAATTCCCTGACTATAGGGAACTAGATGGCAATTATGCATTATTAGTGTATTTACCCAGCGTTGGCTGGGATTTTATTTTCTCATAGGTAACATTTGTTAGAAATACCTTAGGAATTACCTTACCTTACTTTAGGAATCAGATGCAGTTGAAATACACAGATATCTCTAATTCCTCAATCTGTGTTGTCCAGTACCTGTAACTTTTCCCCATATTTCTCAATCCAATCTGTATTCAAAGTTGTTAACATACAGAGGTTCAGTTTCTGAGGGAATACACTGTCCTCCTCCTTCTTGCTGCTGTCAGAGCCCAACTCCCTGCCTGTGCCTCTCTGCCAGCAAGGGAGAGAAGGCGAAGGTACTTGCCCAAGAGGAGGAGGAGGCAGTGGGGAGTGTCCAGTACAAACAACAAATGGAAACACTGAGCTGAGCCAAGTCAAGGTCTAATCCAAAAGGTCCAGAAAGCCGAAGGTCCGTCCAGAGGGATAGAGGGAACTGGAACACAAGCATCATGAACCCTGCATATTAACTTGCTACAAGCAAACAGCAAGCCATGCTGACAGACTTAAATAGTCACTGAAAACAGGTGTTACTCATCACTGTTCTGACTCCTTAATCTAGCCAAAGCCGCTTCCCTCTGAGCTGTTCATTTCAGTCTCCCCCATGATTGGGAGCTAGGGGGCACAGGTGAATGTAATTCCTCTAAATCACTGATGGTTCCTTCTCCCTCTGGAGATGGCTGGGGCAACTCTTCCTCCGCTTTTCTTTCAACTGATGGGGATGTTTGCAAGCTGGTTTGGTCAATCACTGGTTCTGTTCCTGGCATAATCAGCTGCTCATCGACCTCAGATCCGTCATCTATCACAGCTGCTAGGCCTTATCTCCATAACAACCAGCCAGGCCCAAGAGCTCTCTGGCTAAGAATTCTAAAGGCTCATCCCTAAACTGCAAACCCAGAACTCCATAGAATCTTCACAGGCAGCCAGTCATATGAGGTCTTCACTTCACATAGCCAATCATAAGTCTTCAGCAGTCTGACACAGACAAACTCAAAAACTTTTACTTTTACTTCCCGTCACATGGCGCGCTTGAGTGGTCGCACGGAGTGAGCTCTGCAACTCCGTGCTATCTCCCGCTGGAGTCCAGCCGCTTTTTTTCATCTGATAAGCGGCTAGACACCCACCCCCCTGGTAAAGGGGGTGCGGAAGATTGCTCCAAGGGGGCTCCGTAACTGGTGCCGAGCTCCTTCTGACAAGAAGGAGCAGGAGGCTTCAGGGGGGCTGAAGGGCCATGACGGATCCAGCAGGGACGCCATGTTTGCAGCACAAGCGCCGCCGCCGACTTTTTAAAAAAGAAGACACGATTTGAGACAGTAAGCATCTGATCTAGTTTTTATTTCATTGATACTGCAACAATTTGGAACTCGCAGCGGTGAACAGGAGTGGCAATAAGTAGTGACCCAGCAGACTGTGAGTATGTAATGGTGGATAAATTTTTTTAGAAGACTACAACTTCCTAAGGTAGACTGTATACTAAGAATGTAATGGATTTCACTAGCGGTTTAGATTAAAAGAGCATAAGCGGAGAGTTACAGAGACGGGATCGAAGTTTGTGCTTGTTTTTTGCCTTTGCTTGGTATGAAGAGACTGGACTGGACTGAGAATATGGTTACCCTTGGTTTAAACTTAAGCTTTTGCCTTTCTGTTTTTGCCCTCCGTTTTGACTGAACTGACTTGGAATTTTGGAATCTTGGTACATAATTGATCTGTGTTTGTTTGGGACCTTACATCTGTGTTTTCGGGAGTATAGGATTTAAGATGTGGCTGCCGAACTCTTGTGGATTATAGTACCTTTTTTGGTGACGAGATGGGACATCAGTATTCCCTTTTGGATTTTTTTCTTCTTCTTTTGGTCTATTGAACAACATTGAACACTGAACTTGGAACAATGAACATGGAATATTGAAATTCGGGACTGTGACATTTGGATTGTTGTTTGATTTTTAAAATCAGGGACTTTGCTTTGCAACTGCATTGTTTCCTTTATTTTTTGTCTGTTTGGCTTTTGAGAACAATTCGAGGATTTAAAAATATTCAGAAGGGAGTGTTTTTTGAGGCTGTGCTGGAAGGACAGGAAAGACAGAGAGACTCTTGCCCCCACGCAGCGGAGCAGCTCAGATTCCTGTTATCAACATTGGAGGAGAAGGAGGAGAAGTTCTCACAGTCAAGGTCTGGGAACAGTCCCAGAAGAGAGAGGAGATACAGCATTCACTGGGAGGGGGAAGTGAAAGAACTGGGCCTAGGCACAGCCCACTGATTATATTGAATGAACTCACTGTATGATTTTATTGAATGAATTTAATGAATGAATTGAATACAATGTACTAGATTTTAAAATAAGTGGTCTTTTCTATTTAGCTATATATAATCCTATAGAATATATATATATATATATATACACACACACACACACACAAACACACACACACACAAATTTTACATATATAAATTGATACATAAGATACTTGCATAATCTACATATATACAGCTATTTTTATTTCCATTTCATTGATATAGTGACTGGGTAGCAGTGTTAATTTCAATTTAAAGTAATTAATTCAAGCTAAGGATATATGTGATTGATGTGATTGATTTATACATGCAATGAATTGGACCTAATGTGAAGGCATTATAGATATAACAATTTGAATTTTATTAGAATTTGAAAACTACAAGGTTATAAATAGTAAGCTTTTTATGTGCTAACTGTAAAAAATATAGGTATTAGGAACTGATTTTTATATTGAATATTGATTACGTTAACAAAAAGCAAAAAAGCAATTTGCATTAGGTACTAAAAAAAAAAATCAAAAATGGACCAAAGGACAAGAAGAGGAGTGGTGGCGGCTGCAACAACAACAACTTCCCAGGCAACCAGACAGACATCAGTGGATATACCCCAGAAACGTCAAGATTTCATGTTACAGATGATGGAAAAGTTTAAAAGCATGAAAGATGATATAAGAAGTGATAGAAAAAAAACAAGGAAAGACATGAGAGCTGACATGAAACAAGAAATAGACAAACTGGGGAAGAAATTGGAAAATATAACAAAGGATGTGACAAAGCTAAAGACAGAAACAAAGGAGATAAAACAACAAGTTAAACAAGTTGAAAAGGAAATGACTGAGATGAAGGAGAAGCAACAAGAAGATGAATTTCAAATTACTCAGTAGGAGTTACGATATCGGGAAAGATGTCTTCGATTTAGAGGTGTTCCAGAGGCTTCAGCAGAGAATTTGTACGAAAAAATTGTACCGGCTTTGGCAGAATTCATTGATATTGAAGAAGAAAAGATGGAGACATATATTGACAGAATGTTCAGAGTTTCCTCCAGAGTAGCGAGAGAGAGGAAATTACCAAGAGACATTATTATAACGTTCACGAGCACTATGGTTAGAGACAAAATACTACAGCGAAGCTACGATGGACTACTGAAGATTGAAGACAAAGACATCAGAATTTTCAAAGATATACCTTATCAAATCCTAAAGAAAAGACAAGAATATAAACCGTTGGCCAACCTTCTGCAAAAGTGTCAGATTAATTATCGACGGAAAAAGGTTGAAGGCTTGTCCTTTACTTATAAACAGCAGAGATATAGGATTAACTCAGAACACAAAGCAAAAGAAATGATGGATAGATTGAAGAAAGACTTACAAAAGGACACCTCTGAAAGAGAGAAAGATCATGAACAGCTACCTCCAGAGGAGGAAAGAGAAAAACTACAAGAAGAAGACGACGGAGAACAAGAGAAAGTAATAGAAGTAGTGCAAGGAACTGTGGAACAAGAAGAAGGAGAGGTAGACAGAGACATACTGAAGGAATAAGCTAAACTTCAGTAATAAAATATTAATATAACCCACAAAATGGATTTGAAAATTTATTCTTGGAACATTAAGGGGTTTAACTCTGAATACAAAAGAAGACAATTTTTTCACCATCTAGAGAAACAGAATATAGATGTAATATGTCTGCAAGAAGCTCGAATTAGAACTCAAGATCTGAGATATGTCAGGAATTTGAAACTAGGTAGCTGTTTCACAGCTACGATTGATAAAAAGAAGAGGGGAGTTTTGATATATGTAAACTCAAAATTTGATGCAAAGCAAATCTTTCAGGATAGCAATGGTCGTTATATAGGAGTTGAAGTTACTTTGAAACAGGATAAAATATTAATAGTTGGAATACATGCACCAAACAGAGTTAAAGGTGAATTCTTCCCTACAATACAAGAAGAAGTATTGAGATATCTTAATGAAACAGAAAATTCTAATATTATTGTTTTGGGGGATTTCAATGAAGTAATCAGTCCCCAAGTCGACAGGACAATGCAAAAGTTAACTCCCCGAAACAACGGCAAACTTCCTAAAAGCTTCTTTAATATGATGGACAATTTAAACTTATATGACACTTGGAGATACAAGAACGGGCAACTGGATGGACATACGTATTATTCAGATAGACATAGGTCAATGTCAAGAATAGATATGATGTTAGTATCCAAACAATTCTTGATGAAAACTACAGATATGGACATTCTTCCCAATTTATGCTCTGATCATAATCCGTTACAATTAAAGATAAGGATTAAAGACAGAGAAAGAACACGGAGACTGAATGATGAGATTTGGAATATGGAGAAGTACACAGTGAAAGCAAAAACAGAGATAATTAATTATTTTAATGAGAACTTGACGTCGGAGCTGTTGATGAAAACCATTTGGGACGCAAGTAAAGCAGTGATACGTGGTAACTTTATCAGATGGACTGCAGAGATTAAAAAAGAAAAGAGAAACATTGAGCAGTGAATTTTGGAAAAGATGAAAGAAATTGAACAACGGATGAGACAAAATCCGTTGGATAAACAGATTAGATTACAGATGAAGTTAAAGCAAGCTGAATTAAATCAACTTAATTTGGAAGAAATAGAGCAACAGATAAAGAGAACAAAATATTATAAAATTATGGAACATGAGATTTCAATACCTTTGCAAAGCACTATAAATGAAATAATAAAGGAAGGAATACCAGATACTTGGAAAGAAGCTAACATTGTGCTGATCCCGAAAGAAGGAAGAGATTTGAGCGATGTAAAGAACTATAGACCAATATCACTTTTGAATACAGATGACAAGATCTTTGTTTCAATTCTAGCAGCGAGGCTCAAAAAAGTGCTGTTAGAGGTAATTGATGAGGACCAGAATGGCTTTCTACCAAAAAGATCTTTGAGAAATAACATTAGAACGGTCTTAAATGTGATCGAATACTATGAAAAGCATAATGAACGGAAAATGGCCATGATATTTGTAGATGCGGAGAAAGCTTTTGACATGATCAGCTGGCCATTCATGAAGACGGCAGTTAAACAGATGCAGGCAGGAGAAAAATTTGTTGCATGGATTGAAGCAATTTACAGCCAACAACAAGCTCGACTGGTCATAAACGGTGAAAGAACACAAATGATAGAACTGCATAGAGGTACAAGACAAGGGTGTCCCCTGTCTCCTCTGCTGTTCATCATGACAATGGAAATACTTAACAATGCTATAAGAGAAGATAAAGAAATAAGAGGAGTCCAAATTAAGAAATATCATTACAAGTTAAAAGCTTTCGCTGATGATTTGGTCTTCTTACTGGATGACCCAGGGAAATGTGTTGAAAAATTGATTATTACAGTTCAAGAATATGGAGAATTCTCTGGTTTTAAAGTTAATAAGGAAAAAACAGTCTTCTTAACCAAAAATATGACTGAAACAGAAGAGATGGAATTAGTACAAAAAACAGGATTCAATAGAGGACAAAAAGTAAAATATCTAGGTATTTGGATAGCCAAAAGAAACAATGAGTTATTTCAAAACAATTATGAAAAAAATTGGAAAGAAATAACAAAAGACTTGGAAAGTTGGACCTCCATGCGTTTGTCAATGATGGGGAGGATAGTTGCAATAAAGATGAATGTTTTGCCAAAAATGAACTTTTTGTTCCGAAATCTTCCTATAATAATGAACATGAAACCTTTCATACAATGGAAGAGAGAACTAACTAAGTTTATATGGCAAGTGAAAAAACCTAGGATAAAACGGAGTACTGTGACAGACTTAAAAAGTAGAGGAGGAATGGGACTACCAGACTTTCAAATATACTATAAGGCTGCGGTTTTTACGTGGATAAAAGACTGGGTAGACCTACAAGACACGAGAATGCTGGCACTGGAGGGAGCAGACCTGAGGATGGGGTGGCATGCCTATATGTTTTATGATAAAGCAAAAATAGATAAAGACTTCACACATCACTTTATCAGAAAATCGCTTCTGAAAATTTGGGAGGATTATAAAACTAAAAACATACGGCAGCTCCCCACCTGGGTCTCATCACCACAAGAGGCTTTTTTTGGCAGATGGACGGACACAGATAAATGGTTGCAATATGATATATAATTGAGAGATCAACGTCCAACAACTTTAAGATTAAAACAAGAGAAAAACTAGAACAAAAGGAAATAACATTAAGTTGGTTCCCTTACAGACAGTTAGCAGAAAGGTTTCAGATGGATATAAAAACATATGGAATTGAACTTAAAGAGAAAACTGGAGTAATTAAATGGCTGTTCGAAAATCCACCTCATTTACTTGCCCAAATGTATCAAGAAATACTACATCAGGAGAGGCAAGAAGAAACAGTAAAGGCAACAATGATTTCATGGGCACAAAATATCGGACATTCAATACAATTAGAGACTTGGGAGCAGAGCTAGAAAAAAACACAGAAATTTACAGTAGCACAAAATTTGAAAGAGAACTATTACAAACTATTTTATAGATGGTACATGACACCAGATAAATTAAAAAAGATTTATAATACAGGTACTGGACAATGTTGGAAATGTCAGAATGAGGTCGGTACGATATATCATATGTGGTGGACATGTCCTAAAGCTAAGAAATATTGGACTGAAATACATAACAAAATATGTGCAATAACGAAAGTACAGTTTGCTAAGTTACCAGAATTGTATCTGTTAAATATGACTGATGTATTAGAAGGTACTGGTATAAAGAAGTACTGGAGAATATTACTGTACATGATAACAACAGCTCGTATTGAATATGCAAAGATGTGGAAAACTCAGCAAATACCCACGTTAGAACAATGGTGGGGTACACTGATTGAAAACAAAAATGCTGATATGGTCTCTCAGAGACTAAAAGGGAAATCAGATGAAGAGATACAAAAAGAATGGCAAATTGTAACGGGTAATTGCTGGGTACCATCAGATGGAAATCTGTGATTCATGATTTAAGATAAATTATGAGGGGGCTTCAGGATATATATCATGAACTGGGAATATGGAGATGGAAATGCAAGAATCAACAAGTAATAATAGCCCTAAAATGTAGTACAATATTTTAAGTATGTTAAGAAATATTGATAATGAAATCTAGATCAGTGTGGAAGATCAGAAATATTTCAAATAAGTTGACAGTTATAATTGTTTGTTTTATATCTGAATTTGAATAAAATTATTAAAAAAACTTTTACTTTTATATATTACATATGGCATTAGTAATATGTTGCAAACATTGGTAATAATATTCAGAACTTCTTCATAAACAATAAACCCATCTCTCATCAAAATACTGGATTGAACTGGTAGATTACAAGTCAGCTTTCAGTCTTCAAATGCTAATAAAGACAAGAATCTATATGGAAAATTTGTTTGTTTGTTCATTTGTTTATTAAAATATTTCTATCCCATCCTCTATCATAGGATTTCAGAGTGGTGTACAATATAAATACTTTAAAATACTTCCAGATTAAAAGCATAAGTAATTTAAACAAGATAAAAAAAATTAAACATGGTGACCATTAAAACCACCTTGAAAACTGCAGTTTAAAGCTATGTAAGTGTATACTTTGAAACAAATCAGTACCCAAAGGCTTTAATGAAAAGCCATGTTTTGGTTTAGCACTGGAAAGAAAGCAATGTTGGCATCAGCCATACCTCCACTCCTGGGTGCTCCAGCTTGAAAAGGCCTCTCTCATGTCCTCATACACATTCTATTGCTAATATCTCATATTGTCTCCACTTGTGGGTCACAGATGAAGGCCACTTCCGTAGATCTCAATCCTCAGGCAGGTATTTACAGGGTGAGAAAGTTTATGATTCCTTCACCCTTGATATTGCAACCGTAAAGACTTTCATCTCTGTCTCTTCTGTTTCTGTCTTTCTTTTTTGGAAAAAAAAAGTCTTGGCTTTGTGTTAATAATCTTTCATCTTATGTCCTATCTCAGTCCCAGCAGAACAGCTGATAATTCAAACAAAACAAACTTTTATTCAGTAAGCACAAGGTCAAAAATCAAGTCCAACAGAATTCGAATGCAAGCAAGTCCAAAGTCAGTCAGGGTAATCTAGAGTCAGGTACAGAGTTGAGCAAGGCATCCAGCAACAAGAGAGGTGAGATAAGCTCTGACATTCCTGGAAGGGAAGGGCAGCAGCTATATAGGTCAGTCACCTAATACAGCTGTTGCCTAAGTAAGTGTTGCCATTATAAATTCTCTGGGATCAACATAGTGTCTCTCTTTGTTGTCTGCGCTCAGCAAAGGTGGGCACTAGTAAGTTATCTTCTGTGTCTGAAGGGCAGGGCTCTCTGCTGGAGCTGGCATAACTCCCTATTCTATTTGTGGCACTGTAAGGTCTTCCTGTACAAGAGGTCCTGGCATGCCCCTTGTTTCAACCTCTGGCATGTCCCCTGTTTCAGACTCAGAGTTAGAGTCCATGTTCTGGAAGCAGGGCATGGCATCTTGACTACTGCAGTCTTCTCCTTCTCCTTCTCCTTCTCCTTCTCCTTCTCCTTCTTCTTCTTTTCTGGTTCATCATTCAGTCACAATTATCCTATACTCTGCTGGCTACATTACTAATCCATATCTTGCTCTGATCACATGACTCCACTCCTTAATGTTCTTAATTTTCCCGTTCTTTATCTCTCTGCATTTATATCCTAATAATCTACTTCCTCTGACCTTTTTCCAGTAAGCTCCAAGGGCCTCCTGACCCCTGAAAAGACTCCATTAATTTCCCCTTGTCTGGGACTGCCTCCTAGAAGGTCATTGTTGACCACCTCCCTTCTTGAAGTTTCTCCTCCAAACTCATCTTTTCCCCTCTCAAAGGAAGACTTTGGATTGCCACCCTTTTCCCCAGATAGATGGACAGACAGACAGACAGACAGATAGAAATAAGAAAAGAAATATGATAGTGTGACATCACTCTAAGCCATAATAATAAATTTAAAATACTCTTTAGGAAAAGAAAGTATTTAAGCACATTTAATTTTATTTCAAAACAACACTGGTTAGTGTCAAGCCTAATGGTTTCCAGTCATACCATATGAGCAGAGTCCCAGGTATGAATATGTTGGACTCTGGTCACTTACTAGTGAAGTAAATGATCTTTTAAAATGCTCAGTAGCATTGTCCATTTTTCAGCTACTTCTTATTTTCCAAGAAAGCAATTTGGAGGATTGAAATACTGTGTTCTATAGCTCAAAGTCTACCTTTTGGTCAGAAAAGTCTTGTCTGTCTGTCTGTCTGTCTATCTATCTACCTATCTGAGAATGAATAAAATGGTCATCACAAATTTACTTTCTGGCACAAAAATACATTCTTTAAATGAGCACTCAAACCATGGGAGAGGAATTATTCTGATAAAAAGTAAGTAACATACTAATAAATGCAGTGACATATATGACTGTTCTCATAAAATTACAGTTGCCAATATCATGAAGCCAACTCTTTTAAAAACATTTTTGGCCTTAAGTGCTGTTTGCATGAGAAATGAAATAGTATAAATTGCTATAAAGTGGGCAATGTAATGGCAGCTGAAATTAAGTAGTATGTACTTGCACTACATTTTTGTGTGGAATTTTTGCATTTCCAATAAGTGGGATTTGATACAGAGTACAAGGGAGGTGGTGCTAAATTAAAACTTTTAATAGCAACTAGACTTGGTGGCTCTCATGAGATATATAAGCTTCCACTTTATTTTTTAAGATGAAGAACATTGCCGTCCCAAGGCTAATGCTTTATACTTTATTTTTTATTTATGTATCTACATCAAAATATAAGTGTGTCCTTTGAAGAATTAATGTGTTAGAAGTTAAAGTAGAACATAGCAGACCACAAAGAGATGACTGTGGAGGCACTAAAGGGAGAGACAGAAAAACAGAAACTATGGAAAATGTAAAAGGAATCCTGTCACAGTTCTCCATGATGCTGTTTCCATGTGATCTTTTAGGAACATCTGTTCTTCTGAGTGTGATCTTTTAGGAATCTCTGTTCTTTATTTAATGCAGATTGTCAGAATGTACAAGGTATGCTTAGCAACTTGCTACTGTAGCCCTACCACGCCTGCTGTTTTGCTTGTGGGGAACTATTCTCCTCTTCATTATATGGGGGTGGGGATCCCATTCCAGGAGGATAATGGGATATATATGAATGAATGAATGAATGAATGAATGAATGAATGAATGAATGAATGAATTCTCCTCCCATTGTTTTGGCTGAAACTGTGAGAACATCAGTAATAATCTGGCATTCTATCGGTGAGTTATGGACTTACACCAATGCAATTCACTTTTATGGTCATTGTGAAGGTTCAAATTCTGTTCTAACCAAAATGTCACTGAAAATTCACCTTATAAGCTGTATAACCCACCCCCAACCCTAACTAAGCCATTTCTATGTTGTTAGAGAGTAGAGGAATGAGCAGGGCTGCATCTGGCTTTAGCTGGATGTACTGCAAGGACAGCATCTGCAGAGAGCCTGCAAGGATTTCCAAAGGTCTCTACTAATGCCTGTCACAGTACATCCACCCATTGCTAGATGCATCCCCATTCATCACCACACTCTCTGACAGCAGGGAAATCACCAAGTAAGGGAGGCCACACTACTTAAAAGGTGAGTTTTTGGAAGGTAGCACCAGGAGACATACTCCATTTCTGCACAACAGGGGCTCTTGCGAGTTGTTCTGGCAGGGAAGGGAGTGTGACAGGAACACTCCCCTCTTTACAGGACTGGCTCCCTGTGGAAGGGAGTGGCCCCACCTCTTCCTTCCACAGCACAGCCAGCCATTTCCCAGGCTGCACTGGGGAAGGAAGCACTGCCATCGTGCTTCCTGCCCTTCTTCAGGACAGGTAGGTATGGGAGTATCATACAATCGCAATTGCAGGTGCTAAATGGATTTTATCCATTTAGCAAATACCCCACGAGTGTGACATGGGGAGAAGATGGCAGTGGTTTGGCAACAAAGTTGTGCAGAATTATGACCAGCCAACCGCTGCTATCCTGTCCCCATAGCGGGACAGTCCCGTCATGTGGAAATGGCCATAGCTATGGAGATGTAACCATGTGATACATGTAAGGTGTCCCAATGTAGGATATCAGCCATAGTTTTTTATGCATTGGTGCAGATGTGTAAGTCTAAACAGCCTGCAGAGAGCATGAGTCCTTGGAAAAAATTGTTGATCCAAGGACAGTGTTGATATCGCAGTGGTAATCTGCTAAAGCGTTGGTATATTTCTCCTGCCTCAATGTTCTGATTTGTTTGCTACTGTGGAAAGTTATTATTATTTGTTCTCCCTACAGCCCAGGGATAAAATGTTGTTGCAGAGAACTGGGAGGGTCTTCAGAATTTTTTTTTAGGCTTACATATTACCTTTCAATGTTCTTTCCTTAATGGGGGCCACTGGGAATTGTGCTCTATTAACAAAGGGCAATTTCTGTTAACACAGGCTGACAGTGTGGCCCCAGGGCCTTGGCTAACACCCCACATAAACTGAGCGTTGGAACATTTACAACAATTCTCTGCCATGCATGCCATTTGGGATTCAATGGCAGACTTTCAGAGTTTTCGCATCAGTAAATTGATGTGGAAGTGTTCCCCACTAAGATCAATTCAAGTGAGTTGGCAGAACACTGGCCACTAAAAATATTTAAAGTGCTAAACAGAAAAGAAAAGAGGTCATATTGAAGTGATGAAGATGACTGTAATATAAACAAGTATCAACAGTTTAAGAATTTCTGGATATCACCAGATTTGAAGATCACCACCCAAAACATTAAAGTGTCTTTATACAACCCTGTCCTTTCCAGGGCAATTACAGATGTGCACTTTGGAGAGAGAAGAGGGAGGGAAGAGAGTCATAATGTGTGTGTGCATGCATGCACATCAGTGCATATGGTGAATCTGCTCTGGTCTTAAATATAAACTTTAAAGCAGTGTTACTCAAAGTGGTGGTCTCTGGACTGGTTCCAGTCTCTGAAAAGTTTCCAGATAAGAAAAATAACAGTTGTACCCAACAGGCCCAAATATAGTGATGATCCATGGCACGTGTGGGTTTGGTGTTGACATTGGGGGGAAAAATGCTAGTCCTGTTACCCTGATTTCTGGAGGTCCCATAGGGGACGCCTTAATGTGCTCCATGTGATACGGAATGGAAGCTAGCTAGAGCACGAGCAATAGCAATGCGAGAGGCAGGGTAACCTCGCGGGGTCTTTTTACCCAGTTTTTATGGGGTCAGCCCAAGCCAAAAACCAAACAAAGATGTCTAATAAATGATTTTATTGAATGAAAGTCTCACACACCAACACAATCACTCACACACTCACTCAAGACCTAAGAAGCAAAGAGTGGAAACTGGATAGGGAAAATATTGAAGGAATCATAGTTGGGGTGATACTGCACCTTTCCTGAAGTCCTTGGTCCAGGAAAAACAACAAAGAAGTAGAGCTCAGCACGGAGAGGGCTGAGGGGATTACTCGACTGATGGAGAAACTGTCAGCTGGTATGACTGGGAGTGATCCAAAGAAATGCTCAAAAACTGTGACTATTTGTAGGGGAAAAAGTACCTTGAGGGCAAATCCTCTCCTAGGGAGAACAAAGGGTGTTGCAACAGAAAAGAAGCTCCACAGTGGCAACTCATTTTGCATGATGAGATCACAAGGTGTTGCCAAAGTTTCAAGCTCTTCATTTACTTTGGGTTGTGGTGTGAATTTATGTAGATAGTCCTTGCCTGATAGGATTTTATTGCTATCAGTGGTCAACTTGGGGGAAAACATACTAATCCCTTCAAGTTGGCTTCTCAGTGGCTGAGGACCCTTTGTCTACTGTGGGCTTGCACAGCTTGAGGTCTCCTGGAGCTACGTGATGGGGGATTGTACTGGCCTGACCTGGTTTTCGATTGTTCGACCATTGCTGCCTACGTGCCCATCCGGGTGACCTCTCATTGACATTGAATCATATTTTAATATCAAAATTGTAGACTCCAGGACAAGGTTTACCAGTGAGGTAACAGTCCCCCACATTGGATTGACTGAGAACCAGTTTTTGAAAGGATCTATCCAAGGTGCTGGAACTATTTTCCGGACAGAGTTCAGTACCTTGGATAAGCCCTTTAAAGTTCAGACTGAACCTGGAGCAGATTTGCCACACCACTGATATGAAAACCATCAGCTTCCACTGCATGTATGTATGTGTGAATCCAAAAATATAAAGTGTGGAGGGATGGAACCAAAATGCATATAAGAGGCTCAGACATGAAGTTTAAAGATGCTTCCCTTTAGATGTTTCTTAATATCTGGGTTGTGTGTGGATTGTTTCTCTCTGTTGGGCCAGTTTGAATATTTGGGCTGGGCTCTGCTCCTTCCTTTAGCCTCAGAAGCAAGCAGTTGGTCAGCAAGCAAACCAGCAGGGAAACAGCTCTGAAAACCTATACAATGAAAGGGATTTCTGCTAAATGCAAGTGTAAGAATTCCCGGCGGCAAAGGTCTGAAGGGGTGCAAACTCCTTGAAATCCTCAATGAATGAAAACATTTCATCTTTTATTTTCAAATGTCAGAACCTCTCTAAGTCCCAAGGAAGAGGTGTGGGAGCTGGCATATCTGAAAATAACTTTAATTAAACCTTGCAGCAGCATGCAAGTTTGGGGAGCTTAAGGGCTTTTCCTCGTGTTTAAATATTTTATTGTTTTTCAAATAGACACACATGATAATATCATAAATACACAATATGGAAATTGCACAGCAAACAAGGCATGAGAGTCTGCTTGCCAAGTAGCATTTTCCAATCTCTTGCAGCTTTGTATAGCAATTTTGGATAAACCAATTAATGGGAATGCAAGGTCCGTTTATTTTTGTTGTTTAAAAAATAAAATAAAATACAGCATTTTCAGCTAATTTAACAAGAATTAGTAATGTATTTCTATCACAAAAAAATTGCCCCAGGTTTTTTTCGTTGGCAAACCTTTATTTATTGCCATTAAATCAAATTGCTTAGATTGTATCATTCGAACTGCTTAGTCTTGCAAAGGTTTCTACATCTGGATTTGTTTATGAGTGCATAAACACACAAAAAATAGAGGGTGCTCATCTCTTCTGCCTCTTCTTTCAGCATTGAAGTGGTGAAAAAAACCCAGAGTGGCATGAAGATTTTCCCAAAGGAGTGATGAAGAGGGGAAAAAAAAACCTCAGTGTAAACATATCTTTGAGCATGCTGCAGAATAACCAGTTGCAACAAGGGCCAGAGGGGGGAACTGTAACTGTTCTTTACAGAGTAAAGAAGACTGGATTAAGGAGGTTGGGACTACAGAGCAGCCATTTTCAGGGACACTTCTGGACAACTGCCAGCTTTGTCTCAGCGTAACCAAGGCCAGAGTCTTACAGCTCCTCCCTCAAAAAAAGGGGGGCAGAAGAAGTAAATTGACTTTTTACTTCCTCTATAGCTGAGAAATGGAGTTACAGGGGTTATCTGGCAGGGGCAGCGGCAAGAGGAGTGACACCTATAGTACCTTCTCCCAGAAAGTGTTTTCTCCAAACATGTTTGGAAGCCACCTTGGATGCCCATTTGAGAGAAAGACGGGATATAAATTCAATAAACAAATGGAACAAATAATATGTCTTTCTCTGGTTTGATAGTGCCAGCAGTCACACAAGACTCCCTAGCTAGTAAGAGCCCTGGAGCATTTGTTCCACTTGCACCATTGATTTTTCTTTCCCATACAAAGTTGTCCCACACTAAAGAGGAAGGGTTATTATAGCTTTGGACCATACTGCCTGGGCAGAGAGCCAGCAGCCAGCACGGGTAGATACAACCTCTCCAGCTGTGGTCATTTTTTTTTTCTCCCTCGGTCCCTCCAGGGGTTGTATAGTCTGCCTAAAAATGTCAACACCAAACCAAGCAACCAAAGGGACATTCACTTCTGGTTTTGTAAAGCAGTTTCTTTTCTTTTCTTTTCTTTTCTTTTCTTTTTTAAGGTAGATAATGAAGTGGGGTGGGAGATACAATCTATTCAAAGGTGAATTCCTGCTCTTGGTAGTTTCCAGGAGAGCAATTCACCCCTCCATTTATTCGCCAAAAAGGCAGCCCAATATTCTCCAAATATTCCAGTTTGGCTGAGATATTCTCAACTAATCCTCTGTCATTCTACCGAGCTTTTAAAATGTCCCCATTTCTCTGTCTCCCACTTTCACCCTTTGTCTTAAGTTTATTTCCACTGCATCAAACTAAGGCTAAAGTGCAGTTTGCACTTAATTAACTTAACAGTGGGCAGAGGAGAGGAGGGAGTTGAGTCTTGCCCTTTCCTGTAGACTCAGGCAAAAGCAAACTGCTGCAGCTCTCCTAGCTTGTAGCATTCTCTCTGCTGTTGCTTGGCTATACGTGTTCTGGTTTTCATCTGTGAAATGTTGGAGGGTATGCAACCCCAGGCATCCAGAATGGAAAAGGGCAAGGAAAAAAGTCCTTGGAAGATGCCTGCAGCCCCAGGGCCACACTTTCCTACACGTCCTGTCCAGGAGCTAGTATACTTACATGGTCTTTGGACATGCCTTGTGATCTTTGATGCTAATAATTCCAGCTCTTTTGTCACCTAACCCTTTGTGTCTCAAGAGTTTGGTGGGAAGGGCATTGGTTACAGTGAATCCTTTCACCACTTTCTGATTCAGACACCTTCTGGTTCAGACGGGTGGGGGAAGAACCAAGGCATATTTTATAAATGCACAAAGCCTGCTTCAGGGGCCTGTGTGTGAAAAGAGGAACCTTTGATTTTAAATCCTGTCAGCAAATGTCACCTCTGGCAGACTGGATTATGGGACAAGGACTAGATCCAGCTACAGTGTTTATTTGAACAGCCTGAACTTGAGATGGGAGGGTTTGGACAGAGCCTTATTAAAAAAGGTTCATGCTGGAAATGATTTTCACACAATATCCCCCCACACTCACCCCTCGCTGTGGCTGCTTGTGTATTATTTTCGTCTTCTTACATTCAAAGCATTAAGGGGACAAAAAGCCTTGCTCCCGAAAGATAAAAAAAAGGGGACAGGAGAATTTCTGGCCTTGGTGCATATCTCTAAGCATTCCAGTAAATTCTGGGCCTAGGACAGAGCAAAAGGCCTGAATACGATCAGAGGTATTAAAGAACTGCTGGCTGCAGTTTTGAGTAGTGAAGGAGTAGGGATTTGGCGCCTCTTCTTGCCATCTGTTCCTTGTCCAGGGGAATGTGTCTCTGATCAGTTGTTTTGGAGGGCTAGTTATAAATTGTTGCCCGTGGCATGTTTTTAGACATGGAGGACATATCTCTTCTGCTAAGCTGTCCTTTGGCCTGCTTCGTGGCAAATCTAAGATAGTCAGTGCCAGGAATTGTTGGCTACGAACACAGCCTTTGACAAGCAGTATTCTGGCGCTGATTTTCTCCTGACTTAAGTTGTTGTGTGCATTTGCAGAGGAAGGAGAGACAAAACAATTCAAATTGACTGAGGGAAAGCAAAGGATTTAATCTAGTCTTGCTTGCTTCAGCAGAGAAGAAGCAACAAAAGGCCAAATACATGAGACATTTTAAGCACCAGAGAAGTTGATTCATGGCACAATATCCTATTATTGGGAAAGGATTCACCATAAACCCCACTGGCTCACACTTAGGAACCCAGCAAAGCTCAAACAGATCTTACGGAATGAGCTGCTGGCAACTGCCAAGAAGTGACTTGGGTCTGGAAAATGCCACGTGAATTTCCTATTAATTATCCTTTGTAGCAGTGTTTATTCATTGCAACCATGTTTATTCAAAGAAAAGCTCCTGATTATAGTAACAGCACTTCTCAGGTTAGAATTCCAGAATTACTGATTTCTAGATGTGTGTGTTGCTCTTACAACAATAAGTCTATGACCATTTCCACATTACAGTAGGACCCCCATATCTGTCGATTCATTATCCGCTGATTCAGTTGTCCACGGTTGGCGATGGGCAGTAGTGATCTCGCACTCCCCACTTTGTTCCGCGCTGCTGCCAGCCCAATCACGTGGGAGAAAGTGGGAAAGCAAGGTGGGGAGGGCGATCTCGCCCTCCTCACTCTGCTGCCCACTGCTGCCAACCCTATTGTGCTGGGGAAAGTGGGAGAGCAAAGTAGGGAGAGCAATCTTGCACTCCCCACTTTGTTCCCCACTGCTGCCAGGCAAATTGTGCTGGGAAAAGTGGGAGAGCAAGGTGGAGAAAGCATTTGCTACTAACCACGGATTTCAGTGTCTGCACGGGAGCCTGGAACCAATCCCCCGTGGATACGGGGGGCCCTACTGTACACTGTTATAGTGCTATTATTCCACTTTCAACAGCCTATAGAATCCTGGGGTTTGCAGTTTAGGGAGGGGCTTTTAGAATGGTCAGCCAGAGAGCTCTTTGGCCTCAGTAAACTACGAACCCCAGAATTCCACAGGGTGTTGGAAGTAGAATAATAGCACTACAACAGTGTAGGGCAGAAAGGCCCTATGTTATTTGCATCACCATAATAAATAGGAAGCTGAGGCTGGGGAAGAAACAGTTATACAATACTCCAAATAGAATGAGAATCCAGGCCTCCTGAATCCAACTTCTGATATTGCCTATTTTAGTAATATTTTACCAAAGATCAGGTTAGTTCTTTTCTAAATAAATAAATAATAAATGCCCACAGCATGAAGGGACTACAGCTAGAAATGGATCAGTTTTGTTCTCCTATTGCTCCCTTATACCACTCACTCAATGCAAATAGTACAGTGAGTGCTCTCTAACTATTGAATCAGACTGGTAGCTATTCATCTAAAGCAGGTGTGAGCACCTAAGGAGGGCAGGAGCCAATTATACACACACTCAACTGTACACACGCACCTGCGCACACACACACACACACACACAAATGCATACACACAAACACACATTCCCATGGGCTACACTCACCAGCATGCAAAAACGCCTTGTTTTTCTTCTGTTTCTCCTTCAAAGTGGTAACCAGATGTGACACTGCACACCCTTTTACGGGAGAATTACAGGGAAAAGAAGGTATTTTTGAGAGAGAGGTAACCAAGAATGAGAGGTTACCTGTTTGCATTTATTTGGGAGAGCTATGGGTGTGATTTTTTTTTCAGGCAAGTTTCACCCAAATTGGATATCCTCCAACATTCCACAGATGACAGATGGGGACATGTGTGTCTGAGCAACATCAGGGTGTGGTCAAGATGGCAAAAGTTATTAACAAAGGAGACCACTAGGAGAGGGTGCAGCAGCTTGTTTTTGCTGGAACCTATGGAGAAGGGTATGATTCTGCCCTCTTCTCTCCTCCTCTGGCTGAGTTAATTGAATGCAAACTACATTTGCATTTTGAACTCAGTTTACAGCAAATCAAGTAAGCTGAGGATAAAAGGAGACAGTTGGAGAAACAGAGAGAAACTAACACATTTTAAAAGCAGCTAGAAAAGTGAGATACCGGAGGATTAATCAAGTCCATCCCAGCCAAATCGAGATAGCTGGAAGATATGAAATTGTGGTGATTTTAAAATAAAACATTAGAAATTAAGTGAGATTTGGGGAGTTGGTGGGCGTTTTCTGGAGCCACTAAAGTAGGATTCAGGCACCATGTGTGGTCCCTAGGCTGAGTATTCCCTGCTTCTGATTTAAAGTATCTAAAGCAACTTTCCTTTAGTGTCTTGGCACTGGCTGAAATCTAAAACAACCACTGAGCTTCTCTGGATCTCCAGACAGGTTGAGAGATGGTGGAGTAGAAAGTTTGATTTTTGTGTACATGAGATGGCTTTAAAGCTTGGGTACCATGTCCATCCATTCTGAGCTGGTGCCAGGGCTCTCTAGCTAAGCACAAGAGGGTTTAAAACATAATAATAAATTATAAATCATAGTTGCCAAATCGTTTTTTTAAGTACCAACAGAAGCCTGATGATGCTTATGTTCCTAATGATTTCGTCTAATATATGAATTTGTCTGGTTCAGAATGATCGCCCATGTTAGGAACTGCGGGCCATTTGCCCCAGAAGTTCTTCTCCAGCTCAAGCTATTAAAGATTACACGCATGCATAGGGATGTTAATTTTCACACATTCCAATTGTGCATGCCACAATGAAAAAATTTGCTGTTTTTTCCCCCCATTACATGAAACTATGTAGTTGGAAACTATCTGTAAAAAAAAGGGGGGGTCGGAAAACAAGTGCAGAAAATATTTTCTCCCTGGAGAACAATATTCCTGCACAGAAAATGCCTTTTTCTGTGCAACTCCCTGATCCATGGGTTTTTCAGTATGTGGGGAATTGTGCACATTGGGATGTCCAGAAATTCACGAAGCCCTTTTTTCAATAAAGATCAGGATATTCTTTCTATCCTGATAGATACCATTCTGGATTTTACATGTTGGAAGTTGCCTGCTTTGACACAAACACTGATATTCTTTGTTGCTCTTTACTTTCAAACTCCAGTCAAAACCTTATTCTTCATGAAAGTGCCTATGTGCCCAAACTAGCCAAAGAAGTAGCTTTTCATTTGGTGAGTATCCTCTGTTTGAGTTCATTGCCTTGATTATTTCTTGGAAATTATCCTCCCCAATCCAGAGTTGGTTACAGGGACAGGCATCTAGATTTCCCTAGCAGCTCTACAAAGCGTCTTTGGCTGTAAGTTACATGAAGAAGAGCTGAAATTAAACCAAAAATTTTGGGGGAGAATAGCAGAAGCATAACAAGCACATGCACAGAAGACACTGGGAGAGGACTTTCAAAGAACAGACCAGCTTTTTTTCTGAAAACTTACTGGGAAAAGTCATAAATGGTCATCAGTAAATCAAACTTGACCTGAATGAAAACAGCTGTAACTCTGACCATTATTCCACATTTTTACTCCTAGTCATAGAAGAACAGGTTGCTTACCTGTAACTGTGGTTCTTCGAGTGGTCATCTGTGCCCTCACACAATGGGAATCTTCACACATGCGCAGTAGCTTTTCAGAAAGTTCCAGAGCTGAACAGCTTGGCGAGAACCCCTCCCCCATCTGGTATTGAGTATGCTCAGTCCTGCCAAGCTAATAGTTTCTCCTCAGTTTTGAAGTCCGCTGAAGCAAGACCTGAAAGAGGGGAAGCTGGGTGTGTGTGTGTGAAGGCGCAGATGACCACTCGAAGAACCACAGTTACAGGTAAGCAACCTGTTCTTCTTCTTCGTGGTCTCTGTGCCTCACACAATGGGAGACTGAGTAGCTTACTGTTGGATGGCAGGACACGTCCTAGAGGACAGAAGACAGCACCGCACGGCCGAAGCGAGCATCACACCGGGCCCTACAGTCAAGGCGGTAGTGGCAGACGAAGGTTGAAGGCCATGACCATGTAGCCACACGGCAAAGCTCCTGTAGGTCAACTCCCCTGAGAAGGGCTGCTGAGGAGGCCCTGGGAGAATGGGCCTGAAGCAAAACCGGGGGAGGTTGCCTGGCAAGTTCATAGGCAAGGTGAATTGTCTGGCCAACCCACTTGGAAAACTGTTGAGAGGAGACTTTATGACCTTTCCAATGCCCACTGTAGCACACAAAAAGATGGGGAGTCTGACGGAAGGTGGAGGTCCATTGAAGGTAAAAGGCAAGCACACGGTGCACGTCGAGTGAATGAAGAGAGTGCTCGAGGGGCAATGCAGGGTCTAGATAGAAAGTAGGTAGAATCAAGTCTTGATTTATATGGAAATCGGAGACTACTTTAGGAAGAAAAGAAAGATTGGGACAGAGGACCACTTTGTCCCAGTAGAATACCAAGAATGGCTCATCACAATGCAACACAGTTAGTTCTCCTGCCTGTCTGGCTGAAGTGATGGCGACCAAGAACGCCGTCTTCATAGTGAGGAGGTGGTCATCAGATGCAGCCGTCGGTTCAAAGGGATGGCGCATGAGTTGGGACAGGACAAGCAACAATGACCATGGAGGAAGCAGCAGAGTCACAGGAGGATACAGGTGTTGCAGGCCCTTGAGGAATTGCTTCACTGTAGTGTTCCAGAAAAGGGTAGAAGAAGGAGAACCCCTAGCTGATAGGCCCTGATTGCGGAGAGATAAACTTTCAGGGAGGAGGCCCTGATCCCGTAGCGCCTGGAGAAAGTGAAGCACTGTGGACAGGGAAGTAGGAGAAGCAGGCTCATCACGGGAGACAGCAAAGGCCACAAACTCCTTCCATTTGTACTTGTCGGGCCTATGAGTCGATTCTTTCCTCGCAGCCGTGAGAACAGCTTGGATAGTGGGAGAGTCTAGAACGTTATCCTCCAAGCGTGCAGGCGAAGAGGGAGGTCCGGGTGCAGTACCCGACCCTCCCCCGAATGAAAAAGGGGGTCTGGCATGTTCCGGAGCCTCATGGTGTGGCCCTGCGCCACGGCAAGGAGGGGGCCGAACCAGTGCTGCCTCGGCCAGAAGAGAGCAACGAGGATGGCATCTGCCTTGTCTGTCGCAATCTTCGCCACCACTCGACCTAGGAAAGGAAACAGTGGAAAGATGTAAAGGAACTCTTTGTTCCAAGGAAACTGGAACACATCGCTGAGAGAGCTGGGGCCCAGGCTGGCTCTCAAGCAATAACGGGAACACTTCCTGTTGCGATTGGTCACAAAGAGATCAACAGTTGGAGTGCCCCATTGGGACACTATCCTCCGGAAGGCGGCATTGGACAGGGACCATTTGTGATGACATGCTGTGTCCCTGCTCAACGTGTCTGCTGTCACACTGTCCCGCCCTGAGAGGTGGACCGCAATGGGGTGTATCCATAGTGGAATGCAAGTCTCAGATGCGTAGAACCAGATGGAGCAGAGTGGAAGAGTAAGTGCTTCCCTGCCAATTCACATAACAGACAGCTGTCATATTGTCTGATAGGATCTGCATGGTCCGTCCGACAATGAGGTTTCAAAACGCCCAAAGCGCTTTGAAAATCGCCAGTAGCTCCAACGCGTTGATATGAAGATGCAACTCCAGGCTGGCCCAGTGGCCTTGAACTGCGCAACCATTACAGTGAGCTCCCCAGCCCAGGAGAGATGTGTCGGTCATGATAGTGAGAGTCTGACGGAGCTCCCGAAACGGTATCCTCGATAAGAGATGGCTTGGGGACAGCCATCAATGAAGTGAGTCCCACACCCAACAAGGCACCCAAAGAACACAACGTTGATCGCTGAGGAGAGGGTTGAAACATCGGAGAAACCAGTGCTGGAGAGGGCGAGCATGAAGGTGGGAGGAATAGGTGACTGCCATCATCGCAGCCATGTAGCCTAGGAGCTGTTGAATGTTGCAGGCGGAAATGGATGGATTGTGCAGGACGGCAGCCGCAGCCTGTTGCAGAGTCCATGTGTGCTTCAAAGGTAAGAAGGCCCTGGCTCGAGTGGAGTTGAGGGTGGCCCCAATGAAATCTAGGATGCGCAAGGTGGGATTTCTTGGGGTTCACTCTGAGTCCAAGATTGAAAAGGAGGGAGAGGGCAATATGGATGTCCTTGTATAGCTTTTGTTTCCAGGACACCACCAGCAGCCAGTCGTCCAAATAGGGGTAGACCAGAACATTCTTCATGCAGAGGTAAGACACCACAGGGGCTAGGCACTTTGTGAAGACTCGGGGGGCGGTGGACCTTACAAGATACCAATACAAGAACCTTGTATTGGTAACAGATGCCGTCAGTCGCAAAGCAGAGGTACCTCCTGTGCTGGGGGCAAATGGAAATGTGGAAGTAAGTGTCCCGTAGATCGATGGATGCGAACCAGTCCCAGTGCCTCAGAAAAGGTAGAATCAAGGACAGGGTGACCATCTTGAACTTCCGGGGGGCAATGAAGGAGTTTACCTCCCTGAGGTCCAGAATGGGTCAGAGCATGCCATCCGATTTGGGTACTGTGAAGTACCGGGAGAAGAAGCCCGTGGATTTTGCTGTGGGCAGAAGTCGCTGTATGGCCCCTTTGAGAAGAAGGGTTTCTACCTCTTTGAGGAGGGCAGGGCTGGCAGGGGTAGAATAGAAGACGCCGAGAGGAGGAGTACTTAAAAACTCGATGTCGTAACCAAGATGAACTATGGTCAAAACACATGAGTCCGAAGTGATGTCGCGCCAGATATTGAGATGGTGGGCCAGTCCTGTGGTTCTGGTGAGGCGATTGGGCAAGTGGAAGAGGGGCAGATGCGGCAACCTGCAATGGGACCGGGTCCTGTACAGTAGCAGCAGGTCCAGAGATGTTGAGACCCAAAGCAGTGGCCATGCAGACTAAGATGTCCAAGAACTGCTTGACATTCTCAGGAGCAGAATCAGGAGACGGGTCACCAAACGCTAAAGGTGGTGAGGTATGAGATTGCGGTGTGGAATTCATAGAATCACCTATGGAATCATAAGAACCAGAAGAAGGAGACGATGAGCGAAGGGATTGAGAACGACGATGTCGGGCTGGTCCCATCGCAGAAAGAACAGCAGATGGAGCAGAAGCCGGTAGAACAGTCGGGGCTGTTAGCAAGACTGGAATTTGCACTGGTACCGAGGCTGGGGTGCTAATTGGTACCGAAGCCAATGCTGACGAAATGGGTAGTATGGTCGGGATCGGTGCAACGACAGACTGTGTCAACAACGAAGCCGACAGAGATGTTGGCAGAGTGGATGCAGGTTGAGTATCCGGCAGAGGCCATGACACCGTGGCTATCAACTGAGGAGGAGGTGAAACAGCCCAACGATGAGGTGATGAGTCTCATGATCGGTGGCGAGACCGAGAGCGGCAGTAGTAGGCCAATCGGGACCAAGAACAGGATCTGGAGTGGCGATACCGAGGGGAACGCCGGTAAGGAGATCTGGAAGGGGACCGTGATGGAGAGTGTGAACGTCAAGGGCAGTAAGGAGACCAATGACGAACATCAGGATGGTACCGATCATGGTAGGCTGGCGAGTAAGAGTGGTAGGAGCCGGGCTGCTCTCTTCAAAGGTGTTCATGGCCATACCTGGCAATATAGGAGGCCGAGGAAAAGGGCGAATCCACCCTTGCCAGCGAAGGCTCATAAGTGGTGCGATGCCTGTAGTCCTGACAACGTGGGGATCTACCCTGTTCACTATGTCCCAGAAAGCCAGCCACACTGAGCTGTGGTCAGTCTCAGGAAACAGCCCTAGGAGCGTCCGAAGCAGGCGGACGGTCAAACTCGGGATGGCCAGAAGAGAGAGTCGGAGCCATCAGAGTTTGCAGGCAGCCATCTCCAGATTGGCCAGTGGTCACATGCAAGGAAGCCATCGGCAAGGCTCGATGGTCCAAGTCGGAACCCAGAGCCACAGTAGCTGGGACCGACAGTACTGTGAGCTGAGTAGCATCCTATACCAGTGAAAGGGTGGGAGCATCCTCCTCCTCGACAGTGGATGTTGCAGGCTGTGTTGGTGGAGGAGTCGATAAGGGACTGAGAGAGGCAAGTCGAGTAGCCGACGGACAGGTAGCAGGAGAAGGAGAGTGGTGCTTCTCCTTTCTCCTCTTCTTTTCCTTGTTGGAGGAAACAGAAGGATGGTGCAACGAGGCACGTTTACGCTCTGCCAAGGTAGGGACCTTGCAAGCTTGTTGCGAGGTAAAAGTGGCATCTCCAGTGGCTTGGACAGTAGGCATCTCGGAGAGCTTCAGAATCTTAGGCAGAGACGAAATCGGCAGCAAGGTCGACGAGGCTGCTGTCGGTACCGGTACTGAGGCTGTCAATACCAAGGAGTGGATGCTACTGAAAACTTTGGGGCCGAAGTAGAGGACGTCATGGAAGGCGCCGATACCGACATGGTGGACAGAGCGGTATTTGAAGAAGTCTGCTCCTTAATGTGAAGGGCCTGCTCCCAACAATAGGATTTCAACTGAGAAGCTCTATTCTTAAGAGTCTGTGAGCTGAAGTCCTTACAAATAGAGCAGGCCCTAATGTTACGGCTCTCCCCGAGGCAGAACAAACACTCGGGGTGGGTGTCCAAAAGGGAGACCTTACGGCTGCAAGACACACACAACTTAAACAAAGACGACATAAGAAGGGGGGAAGAGTTCTTACAGTTTTTGTTGTAAAAGACGAAGAAAAAAGTCCAAGAATCGAGGAACTGCTCAGCGAGGAAACCTTCTGAGCTGCTAACAGGTTGGCGGATGAAAAGAAACTGAGGAGAGACCGTTAGCTTGGAGGGACTGAGCATGCTCAGTACCGGATGGGGGAGGGGTTCCCGCCAAGCTGCTCAGCTCTGGAACTTTCCGAAAAGCTACTGCGCATGCGCGAAGATTCCCATTGTGTGAGGCACAGAGACCATGAAGAACTATAATTGCCGGTATTTTTCATACTCAGTGGTGGAGCTTGCAGTGTGTGGAGGGGGGCTGGGAGGGGGTGTGGCTACGGTGCTGGGGGTGTGGCCAAGATTCATGGGGGCTTGGTCAGGGTGCACGGGGCATGGCTACAGGTTCTACCATCCCAAAAACATTGCTGCCTAAGTCTAATCGCCCCCATCAGCCCCCCCCCCGTCCCTACATGACTGCTCATACTGTCTTTTCCCTTCTGATCTAGCACTTGCTTTGGACTCAGTTGTTTTAAAAAAAAATAACAGTTGATGCAATGAAGACAAAGTATTACCTTGTACACTTTCTTCCATCTTCTAGATCAGTTGGATGTTCTCTGATCAGATACAGTGGTTAGGAAAAGCAAAGCTGCATTGACTGCTAATATATTTACTGAATAATAATTGCATAGTTCTTTTAATGTTGCTTTGGGTACCTAAGCAGTCAGTAGGCAAAATAAGGAGAGTCTGGGATTAACTCATTGGTTAACCATTAAGTTATTAATTTGCTATTTTCACGAGTGATTGCACCTAACTTTCTAGATTCCCCAGTTAATATTTTAATTAATATTTTACCTTTCTTTGCAGTGAAGATCTGAACAAGTAAAACAAATAAGATCATATGTTCTTTCTCTCTGTGTGTCTGTATGTGTGTCTGTGCCTTCAGGTTGCCTGTTGACTCATGATCACCACATGAACTTCATCGGGTTTTCTTAGGCAAGGGACACTTAAAGGTTGTGTTACCAGTTATTTCCTCTGAAATATAGCCTACAACACTTGATATTCATTGACGGTCTCCCATCTAAATACTAACCATCTGACCCTGCTTAGCTTTCAAGATCAAATGGGACCTGGTATCTTTAGGATATTTAGGCCCTTTTAGGGTATTTAGGCCCTAAAAGTTTTTCTTTCTAGTGTACCTTAACTGGATGAGCCATGATACCACCCTGAACGTTTTCTTTTTCTTCATGAGAAGGGGTGAGGTTCATCTAAACTACCATGTCTTATTTTATTTTTTTTTAATCAATGGAAGAGTATTTGTGAAAACATTGTCCCAACCCATCAAGGAGCTGGTTTCTAAAGTTTCAATAAATAGTGCAAGATTCCATTTGTTTGATGCACTTTTCCCTACTTGGTCACGATATAGTGGCCTTTTCATCTACCACACCATTCTGTCATTTTATTGATGTATTGATTTACTGGTATTCTAAGATTTACTTGCTTCTGTTCTCTGTAACACACAAAATTTACAGGAAACATATGCAACACTCATTACTTTATATTGTCATATGTCTGTGTGTTATTATTGCTTGTTTACTGAAATGTTTAGTTGTTTTCCTTCATTTTTGTTTTCCAACAAAAGAATCCTGCCCCTTCTCAGTTCTGCCATTGGTAATATGAGACATATAACAATAAATCTCCATATCCCATGTTTCTTTTTTCTGTCCTTCCCTTCAAGCCACTGACATGGTGTAAGTTCTCTCTCTTGCATATTAAATCTTTTATATCTTTTATATCTGTAACAATATAATGTATCTGCCTTAAGGCACCCTACTCACTTATGGCCACCCCATCAATTTCATAGGGATTTCTCAGGCAAAGATTATTCAGAGTTGGTTTGCCATTACTGTCCTGTGAATATAACCCACAGCACCTGACATTCTCTGGTGGTGTCCCTTCCAAATACTGACTAGATCTACCCTACCATTTAAGTTCATATTGTATTATGGTATTATCATTATTCAGTGATGTATTTAAGTCTTTTACTCCAAGTCTCAAGTCAGGTCTCACATCCTAGCAAGATACTTTCAAGTCAAGTCTCAAGTCTGGAAGCCAACTTTATACCCCACCCTGTTTTCCAGAATTTCCGGACAGAGTCGAATAAAGTCAGTTTTAACCATTTAAGCAAAGTCGTCCCTCCACTTTTGTGATCTTGCCACCTGCAGCTTCAGAAGTGGGGAATAGGATCCTTCTTACTTCCCATTTACAAAGCTGGAGGCTTTTTCAGAAGTGGGGAATAGGATCCTTCTTATTCCCCATTACTGAAGCTTCAAGAGCTTTAGAAGGAAGGATCCTTCCTCCTCAAGTCCATTGCCTAACACATTTTCTGTTCCCCTCTGAGATACACGCCCTGCTTTGTGGGCACGAGTCTTGCCTTCTGCTCTTAAGAAAAGTTTTAGAAAGCTCCCCCTATATGTAGTGTGGACAGGCTGCTGAGCAGACCTCAACCCTACCTCAAGCCCATTGCCTAACCCATTCGCTGTTCCCTCTGAGAAATGTATCCACACTTTGGGCTTGAGAGAGATAGTCATGTGACCAATAAGTTGTAAGGTTTCTGGATGAATGTGTTATGTTACTGAACCAAGGGCAGCAAGTCAGTCACTAAAAATATGCAAGTCTCAAGTCGAGTCAGTGTGTAATTTTTGCCGAGTCAAGTCTGAATCGAGTCACTGAAGTGACTGAAGTTTGATTTGAGTCCGAGTCAATTGACTCGAGTCTACATCACTGTCATTATTATTGTTTTGAAAAAGGAATGAGGTAAAGGAAAAAGAGGAAG
This sequence comes from Cyclura pinguis, assembly GCA_030412105.1. Classification (NCBI taxonomy): domain Eukaryota; kingdom Metazoa; phylum Chordata; class Lepidosauria; order Squamata; family Iguanidae; genus Cyclura; species Cyclura pinguis. The sequence continues at coordinate 269,479,778 of CM059600.1, read as the reverse complement.
CAGGGTTTAAAAGAAAGAAAATGAAGTTGAGGGAAAAGAAGCATAGTTTGATGGTACTGAAGGGTGGATGGTGGGTGTCGCCCACCCCCACAGAGTTATAAGCAATTCCACCAGATGTTTTGTATTTTATCTTACTTCCCTTTTTTTATATAAGCTATTAGTTCATGAACTTCCAGAAATCTTTCAGATAACAGAATGAATTTCTAAACCAACAATGAATTTCTAAATCTAACAAAATGATTTTCAGCAGAGAGAAATGTAATTTACTATACTTGGGAATTAAAAATGACATAGGATGGGCGAGGGGTGGCTTGAAGTATGTGTGAAAGAGATCTAGAAGCCTTAGAGCTTTAACATACCAGCCTGTTGTCTTGCAACAATTTCATTATTTTAGGAAACAAAAACGCACCAGTATAGAAGCAAGCAGTTTCACACTGTCTCTGTAATTACACTACGTTGACTGTTTGGTGAGGCATGTTCCCGCAATTGGTCTTCCGCACCCTCCCAACGATCCTGCCTCCCTTCCCCTGTCCACACTACCTAGCGCATGCATAATTTTTTTTTCTTTTTGGTTCTTTGCACAATTCCAGCAGGTTGGGAAACTTCCACCCTGTAATTTCAGGATTGTGTTTTCCAGGCATGCACTATTTTCAACATTTTGCTCTTCCAGAGTCATAATTGGCTATTTTGCTGTAATTGTGGTTTGTTGGCAACCACTAGAGCAGTGCAAGTAAGCTTATTACATCAAAAGTTTTTTTTTAAAAAAAAAGTATTGGAGAATGGAGTAAAAGCAACATTCTGCACCCACACCAGGATGTCCTCTTTGTCCAAACACTGGAAGTGCAGTGAGCTCACCCTGAATGGGAATAAGATGGGGGAAAGGGGAGCACAACATCCACTGATTTCTTGGCAAAATTTGATTGAAGAACATTTGCCTTTGCCTTCCTCTTTGAGGCTAAGTGTGACTTGCTCAGGGTCACCCAGTAAGTTTCCACGGTTTAGTGGGAATCTGAACCCTGGTTTCCCAGAATTCTAGTCCAACATTCAACCACTAAACCATGCTAATTCAGAGCTAACCGGTAGAGAACTGCAAAAACTCCTCCCTAAACTTCAGATTTCACAATTCCATGAGACAAAACCATTGCAGTTAAAGTGAAAGCAAGCCCTGTAACTGTGTAGTGTGAAAGGGCCCAAGTCAATCTGGTAACATGCTATTTCTGATTTATATTTCTTAAAAAGCAACACATTTTGTAAAATTTTCTATACATCTATTCTGTAAAATCTGGTTTGGTCTACTTCCTCCTTTCCTTGTACATATACACACATAGGCAATGATAAATTCTTACTCTAGCATGTTATACTTGAAACCCAAAGCCTTCTTTTCTGATAGTTTCTCTATTTCTTCACTAGCACAAGATCAACCCAACTCTAATGCCTAAAAAATTAACATAACCAACAAGCACCCAAATCTATTCCTAGCTTTGCATATGTTGCTAGAGATGCTGATAAATATAGAGACAGAGAAATATACACATACTTTGAGAAAATATGCCTCTAGACAGAACCATATTGTGCATATGCAAATATCTAAGTGTCTGCCACTGAAGTTTTGCTCTTTAGCATTTGCCTAAATATATATCTCTTTTCTACTTCTGTGCTTCCATCTGTTTATGCACCCTCCCAAAAAAAAAAAAAAAAAAGGATCCTTTTAACTTAGAAATATACGACTGCTCAATATTTTTCTTTGCAAAAAAATAAGTGCAAGAAACACAACTGCCAGGTGTAATATATGAAATTGCTTCTGGGGAAAGGGGAAAAAAATAAAGACACAAAGAAGGCTATATCCACATTTCCTTACAAAGGTTACAGGAAATAGGTTTTATTCATTTCGTCTGAACTATGTTCACTCCTGGTTAGATTTCAGGTCTGGTTGCTATACTTTAAAGAAATTGTATAATCCAGGCCTTGTCATCAGCTTTCTTAATTTATTTCCCTGAAATGACAGGGCTGGCAAAGGGAGGCTAGCCTCTCAGATGTCTGGATTACACTGTAGCTATGGAAACAGGTGTTAAAGTGCTATGAATTTCAAGTTATACCGATACTCTGCACATCACGTTCTATACTGATGGTATGTTGTTATTTTACATGCTGACCAATGCAGTGGCATCAATTTTCTTGACTTTAGAGGAGAAGATCATGTATGTCGTTCTTTGTGATCAACATAAAGTGCGTATCCAGGAGACTGAGCTGGGTGACTAGGTTTTTAGGCTCATTAGACTAGCAGGTCAAAGTTGTTAGTGAAACAAGAGTTTTTCATAGAAAGAGGCAACTAAGAGTGTCATTTCCAGGAAACTTTCCCAAGTCATGCCCTGAATGGGTTCTGAAAAGTGGGTTTCTTCCTCTTGACAGCCTACTTGAAGAGAACACATCACTTTTGGAATGTGCAATTGGGAAAAACTAGCAATATGTGAGTAGATGCACTCAGAGTTCAAGGTCTGCTTCAGATGCCACACACATATTTCCATTGCATGTGGGCCTGTTTGTCTCACCATTCCACCATACTTGTAGGATTTGGTAGGGATAGTGTTTCAGCTGTTTTTAAAATGTCTTAGGCCTATTTCTGCACCTTACCATTTTCTGTCGCTGTTCTGTAGCACCACTGCCATAGTGCCACTGCCAAGATAGGAGCGTGACCTGAATGCTCCTCTCTGCCCCTGGCTGGCTGCCTGCAGAAGGGTAGCGCAAGGGATACACTCCTTCCTTCTGCAGTGCAGCCTACCACTTCCTGTGCTGCGCTCGGGAAGGAAGCACATGGATCGCGCTTCTGCTATTTCTGCATGGCCACCAGCAATGGAAGCCTCATGAGATCAGGGGCCATTACTAGATTTTTTTTCCAGAAATGGAATATCCTGCAATTGCGACAGGTGGGAATGCATTGGCAGTGGGACTGCAACAACATCATCCAAAAGCATGACTCGCCGACCAGCAGCAACATGTCCCCATCGTGAGACAGCAACTTCATGTGGAAATGGCCTCAGTTTCTCTTTCTGCCTCCCACTTTTCCCATTTCTCATCAGCTTACTTCCGTTGCTGCAAACTGTATTCAAATGCAAAAGTAGTTTTGCACTTAATTAACTCAGCAGGGAAAAACAGAGGGTAAAGGGCAGAACCTTGTCGTTAACAGTAGGTTCAGGCAAATACAATCTGCCACAGCCTTTCCCATGTTGTCTGTTCTTCCTCATTAATAAAATGTTGCAAAATAGTTGCAAGCTTTTGTGTTCTCCAGAACTCATAATCAGACTAAATAATAAACAAAGCTTTGAGAAGAGGGAAAAAACCTAGAGATTAATATTATATAGTGCACATGCTTTAAAAAGTTCAATAGAAGCCAGTTTGTGTGGACTTAACATAGCCGTTGGAGGCAAAGTACTTTCACACAATAAAGTTCGGTCTTCAGATGGTACGAAATCCTTTTTCTTCCACCCACATCTTCCTTTCCCATTTGGCTTGACTATTGTTGGGAATGAGAGGTTTTGGAGGAGCTGCAGAGGGCTTAAGGAAACACCCCTCTCACCCCATCCAAAAAAGACATAAGAAATGTGCATAAACCACATTTATACGTGCATATGTCACTAACAGAATGCCTGCCTCAGAATATATTTTCATCTAAGGAATCAACACCAAAACATATTAGGTAATAGAAGGAAAATATTGTCTTTGGGGATATTAATACTTTTCCTTCTGTTGACAGTAAGTAATAAAAAAAAGTGCCTTATTTCTTTCCGCCTCTGAGCCAAGACCTGCTACTTCATTGGCTGAATTGCTGAATTGGGTGGAGTTTTGCTCTCTGCCTTCTTGATGCAGAATATCAGCCTGATTTTCAGTATGGGACTGAAAGTAAGTCTTTCATTGTTAGATATAAAAGGTTTTTTTTTCTTTAAACGAAACATGTAATTATAAATAAGGTTATGATGTTGAGCATACCTGGGGCGTATGCTGGAGCATATGCTGGGGCAAATGACTGGTTAAAACAGAACAGGTTGCTTCTTTTTATCCTCCTCATATCCTAAGGGGCAAGGAAATTAATCCACCCACAAGAATCATCTGTATTCTACTGCCAAGTCCTTACTTTTTCACTCATTATGTCTAGCTAGCACATTGTTATCTTAGGTAAAAACCTTCCAAAATCCCCAACCTATGCTGGGAGCGGAAGATTTTCAGTTTTGAAAAATCTGGCTTCTGGAACACAGCCCTCATGATATTTTGAAGGAGCCACATTCAAGACGTATTCCTTCCTTCATTTAAATTTATATAGTCTCCAGATACTGACTCTGAAAAATCTAAGAATGGTGCCCAAAATGTCATTTGGGATACGGACACTTTTCTACAAAAGAGCAAGATTGAGACCAGCAAGCAATTTGACACAGCCATTAGAAGGAAAGACAGTTCTGGCACTAGTAACCTTTCACAGGTTTCATCCTAGAGGTCAAAGGCACAGTACCTCATCAATTCTCCAATACCATTTAAAGGGTAAGGAGACCTAATTTCCTTTCCTAGCTTTGGAAAATATGTGCTGAGAAATCACAATGAACAGTGACAAAAAAAAAATTATAATCTGTCACCAAGCATCAAGAGGTACGAAAGTCTAGTGAAAAGCAGGTCAAGAGAAATATAACCTAATCCATCTGTCCCTAGTATGCAGCATCAGACATATAAAGCAATAGTGGTAGTTGTGGAATACCAGCAGCTCCCACATACAGGCATGCTTTTACTGAGTGAGCAAAACAGTTGGGGATTTCTTGTTTATTTTACCACCATTGTTTTTTAAACAAGTGGAATCTTCCACATATGCTAAATTGGTATGCACTTTAGCATAACAGAGACTGTAATATAAGGCTTTATTATTGGATTAGCTGGAAATGAGGTACTGTAAAATGAATTTTTGAAAAATAAAATAAAATAAAAACCCTTACAGCTTTATCATTAGATGGCATCTGTGAATTCCCTAGGCTAATGATACTGTTTCTTTCTGGC